>OU426988.1:27774743-28308444 GCA_911387755.1 Chrysotoxum bicinctum | reverse complement strand
GCATCTCACTCATCGGCCTGAGACTGATGCAGAATGAAGTTGTATTGTAGTTAATTGTATGAAAGGAGGAATAGGCCTCAAACTCTCTACCCACCAAAGATCAAACCAATGGAAATAGAATGAGGTTTGTGGAAGATAAGGATTTTAAATGAAATGAATGAATGTGTTGTGAGTTGAGTTGTTGTCTTGTTGAGTACTTTTTACTCAAACGTCCCATTCAAACAAAATTCGTGACATTGTCGCAGGCTGGGTTTTTGTATCAGACTGGAACTTTGTACCAGGATGGGACTTTGTACCAGGCTAGGACTTTGTACCAGGCTGGGACTTTGTACCAGACTAGGACATTTGTCATTTAGGATTGAAGAATTGAGTTCTTTTGCATCTGTTTGAGGAGACAAAATGAGAAGAGGTAATGAGTGGGACTTATGAATGAATGAATGTTGCACTGACTAAAATGTAACAAACAATGAAGATAGGTATGAAGCATTATCGAAAATTATACAATCAAAGGGTTAAAAAAGGAAGGAGGTTTTTTTTACAGTTTGGAGTAGGAGGTTTTGTTAATTTTTGAAGGAGTAGGAATTTTCGTTTTTGATATGCAAGTGCATTCCTTTTATTTGTATTTGTTTTGTTTTTAGTGTTAGAAAAAAGACACTAGGGCTTAGAGATCAAGATCAAATATGAGAATTGAAAAAAAAAATCAATCAATCAATTGTGCTGAGTTTGCGTACGTGAAGAGTCATTAGTGTTGTATTTAATCCAGTGTCCTGTAATCAAATTTGTTCGAAAAAAAGTGATCAGAACAGGTCTTAACAGAAGAAAAATGTTGAGTGGGAAGAAAGTAGGACAAATATTGTTTTTAAATGCAAAAAAGTAATGATGTATTTTTTTAAACTTATTAGATTCAATTTATTTTGAATGTGATATTTGTTTTTTTGTTAAAAAAATATCTTTTTGTGTTTATCTTTTTATTAAATGCTTTTGTTTTCTTTAAATAACTTAAATAAAATTTAAAAACACTTTTTCTTTTAAACTTTTTTTTTAGGTTAATTTTTTTATTATATCTTTTTATATTTACTTATTTTAAACTTTATTTCTGTTAAAAACTGACACTTTTTTAATTTTGTTTTTAAATGTTTTATTTTAAAATAAAGTGTTTTGTATCAAGGATATTTAATCAAATATATTATATTTATTGATATTTAATTTTTGTAACCTTTTTATTTAATGCAATTTTAAAAACTGTTTTTGGAAAAAATATATACTATTAAAAAAAATACGCATTGTTTAATTTCGAATTTCAAAATATCCATTTAAATAGGTATGTACCATGGGACATTTGAGGTGGGACAAAGTACCACCTCATTTCAAAAAATGAGTACCTCATACAAACTCATTTCAAATTCGTGTCCTACCCATCACTATTTTGTTGACAATTCGCACTGTTCGGCGACTCATGTGAAAGAAATGTCAAAATTCGCGACCATTCGCAATTCGCAGTTCGTGTCTCATGTGTAAAGCACTATATGTATACAAGGTGTCCCAAAATTCAACGTCGAAACGAAAACAGAAATCCAGCGACGCATTGCGATGGATATAAATTTCAGACAGAGATGTGCTAATTAACCGATATATCGAAAATGCGATATATTTTCGATAATTTTTTATAAAATAAACACCATAAGCGTTTTAAACCATGAAAAACCGATGAGAGAGTGTAGTTTAATGTTTATAAAAAGTATTTTTTTCAATTATAATGCGCTAGCGTTTTTAAGTAATGTATTTAGATGCACCGATTTTTAAATCAAAATATCGAATAAAGTCCCCTCCCTATTTCCAAACGTATGTTTTTTGTTTCCATTTGAAGTGTCAAACAAATAATAAATTGAAAAAAAAAACTTTGGAAACACAATACATATCATATATGTATGTATATTTGTTTGATTTAATACAAGCAATAATATGGATAGTGTAGGACTATTTTTGTATGCCAAATTCAACAAGCTAAGGGTACGAAATAAAGAAATTAGGAGAACATTGCGAAACAAAAGCAAGATTCAACACAAATACAAAACAAATCATGCGTCTGATTGTGATTGTGTCACATAAATTGCTTAGATTTTTTGTGGAAGGAAACTACCAACATGGCGTTGGAAAAGATTTTAGATGTAGTTTCCCAGTCGACTTTTTTTTAATATGTTAAAGGAAACTTTAGATGTAATGGAAGAGACCTTGTGCAGCAACTGGATATCTTTACAGATGTCGGATGAAGAATGTCAACTGTCCAAAATCCCTTTGGCTTGGTCCCAATGAATTAAGCTGATTGGTCAGATCCTCCCAAAACACAGCCACAATTTCTGGCGTCCTTTTTGTATAATTTTGCGCGATATCGGAATATTCACTATAAGAAGTTTCACCATTCGCTGAAATTGATGTGAACTTGTTTTTTGTTCTGCCTAAAAACAAAAAGTCTATTATAAATAGGTAACACAAGTTAACGTAAAAAAAAGTGTGAGTGCCAGGACTCACGGTTAAGATGTGTAAACATCAACGTTCGTCCGAGTGCCAAATTTTTGTTATCGAACGTACCCAATAAACATACAATGCAATCGTACGAGTATTATACTCTGTTCAATTTATATTTGCAAAACAAGCCTTATGGAAGAGCTTTTTCAGAAACACTGGTGCCTGCTGCTGTTTGCACGGCACCTCAACTTAAGAATTATAGAGAGAGCGATGGTCAAAACGACAAGCAACAAATTGATAATCAACTATCACCTTACGCAATTTCACCCCAGAATTTCGACAGTTCTTTGTGCTTTCCCACTCTAACGAATCACAGCTCTATAAGTAATGCTCTTCTCTTGTCTATGATAAATGCATATTTTGACTCTTAATCCGCAAATAAAGCATGAAAATAGCCCTCAAGTTTTTATTTAATAATAAACTTAAACAATTCCCGCTCAACCCCCTTTACAAACTCAATTATGTCAAAAATTGATATATCAAATACCAAAACCAAAAGTTACACTATGTTTTCCGAGTTTGTACCAATAGCGCTAGTTCCGTAGTTCTGGCAGTCCATGTATAATAAGTCAATGGCTGTACATAACGCTTTACTTATTTCTAGTAAAATAATTATTTCGGAACGAGTCCAAACACATTTTTCTTGTTCATTTTCCATTATTACTTATGTTTAGGATACTCTTAATGTAATGATCAAAAAATTATTGAGTGAATTTAAGATTAATGGGATCAAAAACACTAGTTAACAACTAAAACCGAATAACAACATAAAAAATTGTGTCCACGAACTATTTCGGTCCTTTTTAGGCTAGGCGCGCACATTCAATTTTTAGTTGCACAACTATTTGGTTGCTTATAGAAAACAGATGAACTTTTTGGTTGAATATCAGCGCAGGTGCATCCAATTATTATATGTTACACAAAATAGCGAACTCATTTTAGGCAATCGTTTAGTTTGTGTCAAAACACAAACTTTTATACTCTGTTCAATTTATATTTGCAGTACAGGCCTTATGGGAGAGCTTTTTCAGAAACACTGGTGCCTGCTGCTATTTTCACGGCACCTTAACTTAAGAAATTGCCACCGAAATAAGAAAGAGAATCACTGAGTTACATTGAAATTGTTTGTGTAATCTTCTTTGAGCTCACGTACAGCCCACCATGACCAATCTGCTCCATGAGTAAAAGGAGAGGAGACTGATCGCCAATTTGCAACCAACCCTTATTATGTTTATTAAAAAAAAACTATGGCATTTTCTTTGGTTTGTGCTTTGTAACTTCCAGGATTTAAGCTTTTTCGAGCTTTTTGTAGAAAATATTTTTGTGAGATTTGCCGCAATTTTTAATGCTCCTACGGCAATACTGTAAGAGCTTTAAATTAAAGATAGCTTATTGAAATCCATAATGGTCAGACTGAAAGGCAAATATCCTATCTTCCCTGTACTGCAAATATAAATTGAACAGAGTATAGTTACTCGAACCAAGCAGTTGCGAAACTAAAAATTGAATGTGCGCGCCTAGTCTTACACGCCATGTCGGCATACTACTGCGATTCCCAGAGTTCGCACTGCCGTGTAGGCACTTATTCATTACACAACCCAAAAACCTTATCGACAATATTCTTCGATGAAGTACTGCGATTCCCAGAGTTCGCACTGCCGTGTAGGCACTTATTCATTACACAACCCAAAAACCTTATCGACAATATGCTTCGATGAGGTAGTTCGTGGCATGTGTTAGGAGTAAGTGGACTCCGCTGTGTAACGTTAAGTTTGTTTGACTTATGTTTAAACAGGGATGTTGCTTTTTACACTTATATTCAAACAGAGATGTTATCCTATAGAAAATAGACTGTTTTTACAAGAATCCGATTTTAATCTCTGTTTCTCTTTTGGCTTAATTTCGAGTGCATCAGTGCTTTTAAACACAGCGATTTTTAATGTAAGTTAACTTTGTTCATGCAAAAAGGAGACATCTTTTCGCACTCCTTACTCTACTCAGTTAAGTGAATTTCACTGAGCGAACACCAAATATAAAAAAAGAAAACCACAAAGAAGAATGAACGATAACTCCGCCTTTTTCTCAACCTCAGCAATTGCGTTTAAATCTAGATATACATTAGGTGCGTTTTATTATTCACAAATCTATCTGGATCCGGATCTGGATCTTCCCTTGAAAATAAATCTAAAACAACTCCTAAATATTAAAAGCTGTCAACATGTTCAATACTAAAGTATTCAGCACAACAGGTTTTACTATGGTAAAAAGTATTCGAATCTAAAATATGATGACGTAATGTTGAAGGTCAAAAACCGCGTACAATCGGGAGTAGGTTCTAATTAATTAAGATAAATGTTATTCGCGAAATAACGAAATTATTAATTAATTAAAAAAAATAACCGAAAACCGAGAAATGTTTTACATAGAAATGAAAATAAGTATCTTAGAAAGTATACATTTTGCCTTGAAATAGATAATAACTTAAGATAGTCCAAACTGAGAGGAGATACTTAAGTACTTACTAAGGGAGTCTAATGAAATGGGGTTATTAGGTCGGTGAACTTAGTAAATCCACAATGTAATTTTAGGATATACTGTTTTTATTTGCATTTGAATAGTTATTGAAAACACTCGTTTGGTCGAAGAGTGCATAGGTTTCTTTCTTTTGAAGAAATAAGTGCCGACATTGAATTATATACACATCAACAAATAAGTCGGCGGGAATAAGAACGTAAATTTCAAATATATTGGAACTCGATTGAAGTATATTTTGTAATTAATAATAAAAAGTCTTGATTCTTTCTGATTTGTACTTTATTTTAACTTATAATGCTTAGTGAAAAAACACGAGGAACCTCAGCAATTATACAAGAAGAAGGAAACAGGATATATATATATACAAAAGTATCTTAACAAGCAAAGGTGCTGCCAGATGACACGTACTAATTTTGATTGGTCGCGTTCACAATTTCATATTCTGTTTTACCCCCCCTCAATCAAAATTTTGTACATATTTAATTATTACATTAATTACTTATTAGATAAAATTTATTACATGATTTAGTATTTTGTTTGTTACATATTTTTATTTAATTCAGATTAATCAAACAAAATTTAGTTTAAGAAAAAATATATGTCTACATATTATTTAATTCAACAATTTTTTTTGTTTTGTTTTAATATATTAAGTCAAAAAATAATAGAAATGATTATTGGCATCTTTTACAATACGAACAAATATTTAATAACATAGCATTACATCTCTTAATTTTTGAAAACAAATTTTGCTGAGTGGCTTTGTTAATATATCAGCCAATTGATCAGTGGTTGAAACATATTTTAATTCAATTATGCCATCTCTTATTTTCTCTTTTACAAAATGATACTTAATATCTAAATGTTTCATTCGCTTAAGTTGCTCGTGAGAATTGCATGAACGAATAGTGGATTGATTATCTTCATATATAATGACTTTGCATTCTTCATTTAAAAGCTTCAGATCTAGCAATAAATTCCTAAACCAACATGCTTCACTAACACTCAAACATAATGCTATGTATTCCGCTTCCGTCGTTGAGAGGGCGACAGTACTTTGTTTCTTGGAAGTCCATGAAACTATACATCCATATATCCAAAAGCAATAACCGCTTGTTGACCTGCGATCAATTGTGTCGCCCCCCCAATCGGCATCAGCAAAACCTACTATTGGATTGGTATTACATTTCTTGAATACTAGTTTTAAGTGAATAGTTCCTTTTATATAACGGAGTATTCTTTTCAAGGATACTAACAAGTGCTCACTAGCACAGTTTTGAAATCTAGATAGTAAACTAATGCTTGCGCACAAATCTGGCCTAGTGCCTATCATAGCATACATTAAAGAACCTATTATCTGTCGACATCTAGTTTCTATTTCGTAGCTTGCAGATGCTTCTCTTTTTAAAAGATTGTAGTCAAAAGCATTATCCATCGGAGTTGCTACTGGCTTACAATCCTGCATGTTAAATTTTCGCAAAACATTTTCCAAATAATTTTTCTGACTTAAAATAATTCTTTTGCTATCTTGTTGCACATGAATACCTAAATAAAGAGTAAGTAGATCTAAATCTTTCATTTTAAATGTTCTCTCCAAACTAATTTTTATCTTTTTTATTTCAACTTGACATGAACCGCACAAAAGTATATCATCAACAAAAATAATGATATAAACACAAAAATCATTTCTAACTTTATAATATAAACAGTTATCGCATTTACTTTTTATATAACCTTCAGCATACATAAAACTATCAAACTTTTTATACCAGTACAAAGGTGCCTTCTTAAGGCCATAAATTGCTCTTTTTAATTTACAAACTAGTTTACCATCTGGCTGATGGCTTTTTGGTAAGTACATGTATAAGTCTTCATCAATTTCTCCATGTAGAAATGCATTACAAACATCCATTTGATAAACAAGCCAACTTTTATGTGCACATACAGCCAAAAGAGTTTTAATTGTGCTTAACTTAACCACTGGTGCATAAACTTCTTCAAAAATGCTTTGCTGAAAACCTCTAGCTACCAATCTACATTTATATCTACTTATCTTACCGTCCTGATCTCTTTTTATTTTAAAAATCCATTTACTATCAACTATCTCACATTTACCTGGTTTCTCAACCAACTGCCATGTCTTATTCTCCTCCAACGCTCTCATCTCATCGTCTGTAGCTTGCCGCCAGTTACCCGCATTCGCACTCGCCATTGCATCTTCATAAGTTGTCGGCTCGTCCACATCAACACTAAAGTAACTTAAGTCATAATCATCAAATTGTTTTGGCTGTCTTAATAATCTTGGAGGACGCAATCGGGCACTCCTTTCATCTTTCGGTACACCCTCGCAAGTAGTCTGTGCGTTGTCTGGAACTTTTTCTAAATCACCGGTGTTATGATTTTGTGATGGTGAATTTATTGCTGAATCTTTGTCGCCCTCCTGTTGTTGCTGTACCTCTGCCTCGTTTTCTTTAACATCTTCCATCACTTCCAAGTCCAAGCTGATAAATTTCTCCCCCAAACTCTCTTCGTTGATATGAAATTTAATTGGAGAAAATATTATTTCCCTCTCGATGCACACTTTATTTTCTTCAGGATAATACCCTTTGTAGCCTTTCACATTATCGCTATCGCAGTAGCCAACGAATATTCCCTTTTTGCTTTTCATGTCAAGCTTCAGTCTCTTTTGTTTGTGTACGTAGACCCACACCTCAGCTCCAAAAGGTCCTCTAAACGATTTTATGTCAAATCTTTTCTTGTGCCATACTTCGTAAGGTGTTTGATTTGAAACTGGACTGACTCCTGATCGGTTGAGAATATACACGGCTGTGTTTGCTGCTTCAGCCCATAGTTTTTTTGGTAAGTTGTTTTCAGCTAACATCGATCGCACAGCTTCAATAATTGTTCGGAACTCCCTTTCAGCTCGTCCATTTTGCTGTGGGCTATAAGGCACGGTTGTTTGATATGTTATGCCATGATCTTTAAGCAGCCGTTGAACTTGATGGTTGATGAATTCCTTCCCGTTGTCGCTTCTGATGGTTTTGATTGTCATCTCAGTTTGATTCTTCACAAGCAGGATAAATTTCCTCAACTTCTCATATACATCGGATTTGTTCTTTAAAAAGAATACAGTTTTAAATGCGCTGTTGTCATCTTTTAGCAGAAAAATATATCTTGAGTTGTTGAGTGATGGTTCCTCCATCGGCCCACACAAATCCATGTGTATAAGTCCGCCAACTTTGTCCGACCTTGAACTGCTTAATGGAAAAGGATCTCGATGGTGTTTCCCCTGCACACACGATGAACAAAACGTGTCACATTCTTCAATTGTAACACCGTTCCGGTGAAGAACGTCTTTAACATGACGAATGTTTTGATGTGCCAAAGTTTTGTGCCACCACATCAAATCATCATTACTTTTTGCAAGAAAACATTCATTCATTGTGCTGGATTTAAAGAGCATCTTGAACAACTTTTCGTATCGCAAAGCAACTGCAACAACTTCATGTGCCCCGTTCACAAACTTAGCATAGTTAGAGTCGGAGATGAGGGAAAGTCCTTTGTCTAATGCTTTACCTTGCGAGAATAAGTTTTCTTTTAAATCTGGGACATACAGAACATCTTGTAGATTTACGTCATGAAATGATTTTCCGTTGTATGCCAATATTTTGACATTACCTTTGCCGTGAGCTCGTATGGTGGAACCGTTTCCAATCTTTATCAATTTAGTCATTGTAAGATCTTCATAATTGGTGAACAGATGCTTTTCTCTGCACATGTGTTGGGACGCACCACTGTCTAAGTACCAACATGTATTTATCTGCATCTGAACATCGCTTGATATGGCAATCAGAGCATAATCTTTGTCCTTATGTTGCTCTGATGGAACTGCACTTCCTCTGAATGTTGAGTTTTTTCGCTTTCGGCTATAGCAATCTTTAAGCAAGTGACCTGGCTTCTTGCAGTAATTGCAGATTATTGATCGGCACTGTTTTTTAAAGTGACCTGGTTTTCCACAGCCAAAACATTTCTTTTGGACTGCAAACAGGGCAACACTTGAATCATCTTTTTCTTTTAATACTCTCTCTTCCTCTATGAGAAGTCTAGTGGTTAAATTTCCAAGGTTTTGTTTTTCACCACTTACGCTCTCCCAAGCTGACCGAAAATGTTTATACTTGTCAGGTAAGGACATCAGGATCTTGGTTATTATCATCTTCTCTGGCACTTCTTCGCCTTGTTGCTTAAGTTTCGCTCGCAAGTTGGTAATTTTTGTTATGAAGCAGTTGACGCTTTCATCCTCCATTCTTAGATTGTAGAATTGCTCGTTAAGCAGATGCGTGCTGATTTCAGATTTACGTTCATAAATCTCTTCCAATTTTGTCCACATTTCCTTGGCGCTTGTGCACTGCATTATGTACGACAATGGTTCCTCCTCCATCCGCACTACCAAAGCCTCCTGTGCCCTCGCATCCTTCAGAATCCATTTCGTTTGACCATCCGCAGTATTTTCCGTTGGCATCACGTCCTCGCCAGACACCACCTCAAACAGCCCTTTCGCCAACAAGACTACCCTCATCTGGAATCTCCAAATGTTCCAGTTGGTTTTATTCAGTTTACTTACTGCGATTGTCTCCATTTCAATTTTTTTTTTATTTCTTTTTTATTTTATTTTACCGCCACTGGGCCCATAACCTTTTGTAATTAATAATAAAAAGTCTTGATTCTTTCTGATTTGTACTTTATTTTAACTTATAATGCTTAGTGAAAAAACACGAGGAACCTCAGCAATTATACAAGAAGAAGGAAACAGGATATATATATATACAAAAGTATCTTAACAAGCAAAGGTGCTGCCAGATGACACGTACTAATTTTGATTGGTCGCGTTCACAATTTCATATTCTGTTTTAGTATACATTGTTTAAAACATCGTTATAAGCCTTTAAAGGGTGAGATCCATCGTGAGCTTCTTCCACTGAGGATGGATTGGCCGTCGCACAGTGGGTCCTCTCCATACACATCAGTGCTAAAAATACAATTTTTAATTTTTGCCTTAAAAATAAAAATAAAAATGTATAATTAATATACATATTATAACACATGTCATTTGTAAGTATTATCTTCCCTCTCTGTCTAATGGCCAAGTTACGGTACATTCAAGTTGACTCTTTGTCATTAGTTTTTATTAGATATGCGCAAGTTTTAATTTTGTGTAGTTTTATTTTATTTTTAAAAGTTAACTCTGTTAAATAAAAAAAAATTAAAAATATGTTGTTTGTTCAAGAAGGCATGTAGATTGCAAATACATTTTTATTTTCGATTGAAAGGTGTTACTTAGTGTATAAAATACATAAATGGATGACGGGTTTACTCACGGGCAATGAAATTTTTAAAATGATTTTTTTTTAACTGGCGCAGAGAACTTTTAAAACTAAATATACAGCATGAAAGAAGAAATATTTGTTATTAAAAATCCGAAGACAGAAGTAAAAGTTAGGTGCGCCAGTTTGAAATATCACTGTTTGAGTTCGCGGTTGAATAAATAGATAATACAAAGGCCGACAAAAAATGTTGGTAGTGGATGTTTAGCTAAAATATGAGTATGTGGGTTTATTGGTAGGTATATCATGATATCAAATCCGAAAACTCCGGCAGGTTTTTTTCTCAGCCTTGGGTAGGGGGTAGGGGTGAAGTTCAAAACTATCTATTTTTCCTATCTTTGTTCCAGGAATGTAACCACTTATATAAATATAAAATTTAAATATGCAATTTGATGCTCTGTAATTAAACCTAAGCTAACATACCTGAATATTGACCATCCGACTGATAGAACTTAAAATATAAGCTTTTTAGTGAGTCATATCGATTTTTTTGTTAATTTTTTGCTTAATATGAGATCGGTTTTCAGATACATGCGGAAGAATTTAGGTGTTTTTTCTCAGAAACAGCTCGACTTTAGGTAAAGCTCTGTCCTTGGTATCCCATGACCACAAGTCTGCACCAAATCCTTATCAATGAAAGTGAAATAATGACTCATGCCCTACTTCCAATTAGCCAGTTATCCGAAGAAGACCAGGAGGTGCGAAATAGAGATCTTCATATATCGGCAACAATTCAGCGGGAAGACATCACAAAAAAAGAAGGATAACATGTGAGATGTTATAAATAGGTTGTTTATCTCTGCCAATCCCTTGATAACATCGCGCACAACGACAGTCATTCACCAAAAAATGTTTTATCCTGAAGTCATAAATATGTTACTCGAAGAACAATTGTTTTCTTAAAATAAATCAATCAATAAACTTGAAAATGTTTACTCTGGTCAGAACTATATTCATTATTAATAATATTTTCATTTTCAACAGCAGTTAGTATCTATTTATAACAGTTCTTAGCATTTGAAACAAGATTTTGAATTTTGAGCACTGCTTAGTATGAAGGGGACCCACTGTGCGTCGTTGGCTGGAGGAGTGAGAAGACACCGAATTCTTCTTACACCAAAGGGTTATGAAAGAGTTGCAGAGATTAACGAAGAGGTTTCTTGGTAGCAAGAATAAGGTAAAAACTAAACAACGAACAAAGTGCCATTAATATAAAGTTTTTCGAACCCCACCCGAATACTTACTTGGATACGAAGGTTAAGTTTAAATTTTTTTTTATATTTTGCGTGCAATAAAGGGATTTTTAACTACCCTTAAAATGTTTGATCACAGTGCGAGCGTTTAGGAAAGTTGGAGTGTATTTAAAAGGAGATACCGATGCACATTTGACATTTGAATGTTTGAATATCATAATGGGGGGAAATATATAGTCAGGTAAAGCATTCCACATTCGTGTAGTGTGGCTAAAGAAAGAATTTCTGAATTTAACAGTACGTCCGAAGTTGGGGTAAAGGGTAAATTGATGGGCATTCCCTGAAGCGCGAGTGTTAAGGTTAGATTGTTTAAGGGAAGGTATGCAACTGCCTATTTCACTAAAACAATGTTTATAAAAATAACGGTAATATAATGAAAGACAAAGAACATTGCGGCGGTGCGGTGCTCGAGAGATTCAAATGATTTGAACCGTTACTGACCTGACTTCATCTTCTTTATTTATTTATTTATAATATAAATCTTACAGATTACCTACAATTCAATATAAGTTTTTCATAAACTTAAATCTAAACTTTATAACTTAAATCAATACATAGAGAAATGAAAATTATTTCTGTTTAAGTGGAGTGATTGAATTAAATTCAATTACAAAGTTCAAGTGACCTCAACTCCAAGGTGCGTTTCGCCCAGGTACGACAGTGGGCTCATCAGTTAGATGCTGTCGTACCCTTCTAAGACGCAAATATTGGTCGATGTTTACCAACTATAATAAAATTTACAGCTTTAATAGACTGTGAATTTTATCGTTCTAGGGGATAAAATTAAAATTCAAAATTCACAGTCTATTAAAGCTGTAAATTTTATTAGAGTTGGTAAACATCGACCAATATTTGCGTCTTAGAAGGGTACGACAGCATCTAACTGATAGCCCACTGTCGTACCTGGGCGAAACGCACCTTGGAGTTGAGGTCACTTGAACTTTGTAATTGAATTTAATTCAATCACTCCACTTAAACAGAAATAATTTTCATTTCTCTATGTATTGATTTAATAGTCTGACCACGGACAATAAATTGTTCTAGGTGTCTGATTTTAATCAAATTCCCCTAGAAAGATAAAATTCACAGTCTATTAAAGCTGTAAATTTTATTAGAGTTGGTAAACATCGACCAATATTTGCGTCTTAGAAGGGTACGACAGCATCTAACTGATGAGCCCACTGTCGTACCTGGGCGAAACGCACCTTGGAGTTGAGGTCACTTGAACTTTGTAATTGAATTTAATTCAATCACTCCACTTAAACAGAAATAATTTTCATTTCTCTATGTATTGATTTAATAGTCTGACCACGGACAATATTGTTCTAGGTGTCTGAATTTAATCAAATTCCCTTAGAACGATAAAATTCACAGTCTATTAAAGCTGTAAATTTTATTAGAGTTGGTAAACATCGACCAATATTTGCGTCTTAGAAGGGTACGACAGCATCTAACTGATGAGCCCACTGTCGTACCTGGGCGAAACGCACCTTGGAGTTGAGGTCACTTGAACTTTGTAATTGAATTTAATTCAATCACTCCACTTAAACAGAAATAATTTTCATTTCTCTATGTATTGATTTAATAGTCTGACCACGGACAATAAATTGTTCTAGGTGTCTGATTTTAATCAAATTCCCCTAGAAAGATAAAATTCACAGTCTATTAAAGCTGTAAATTTTATTAGAGTTGGTAAACATCGACCAATATTTGCGTCTTAGAAGGGTACGACAGCATCTAACTGATAGCCCACTGTCGTACCTGGGCGAAACGCACCTTGGAGTTGAGGTCACTTGAACTTTGTAATTGAATTTAATTCAATCACTCCACTTAAACAGAAATAATTTTCATTTCTCTATGTATTGATTTAATAGTCTGACCACGGACAATATTGTTCTAGGTGTCTGAATTTAATCAAATTCCCCTAGAACGATAAAATTCACAGTCTATTAAAGCTGTAAATTTTATTACAGTTGGTAAACATCGACCAATATTTGCGTCTTAGAAGGGTACGACAGCATCTAACTGATGAGCCCACTGTCGTACCTGGGCGAAACGCACCTTGGAGTTGAGGTCACTTGAACTTTGTAATTGAATTTAATTCAATCACTCCACTTAAACAGAAATAATTTTCATTTCTCTATGTATTGATTTAATAGTCTGACCACGGACAATATTGTTCTAGGTGTCTGAATTTAATCAAATTCCCTTAGAACGATAAAATTCACAGTCTATTAAAGCTGTAAATTTTATTAGAGTTGGTAAACATCGACCAATATTTGCGTCTTAGAAGGGTACGACAGCATCTAACTGATGAGCCCACTGTCAATTCAATTCAATTTTGTTTTATTGAACATACTATTTACAATTTGGCTTACAACTAATAAGATACTACATATGTATGAAAGTTTACATTTGTTGGCTCATAGGGGGCCTAACTATATACAGTGACTTAAGTTTAATTATTTTTATATAAAATTTACATGACGAAAAAAAAAATTAAATTTAAAATGTCGGTTGTATTGTCCTCAGGGTGTTCATTCCTGGTTGTCAGTGGTGATTTTTGTGGGTTGTGGGCAGGGATGGCGTTTTAGCCGCGGTGGTAGGCTGACCCAATGTCAGCGTAGAACGAGACTACTTCCTCGTTGCCCATGATTACGTTGTCATCCAGAGTTTCCATCACACTGAGGTACCTCGGCTCGGGATGTCGTTGTTCTGTGGTCATCCTTCTCATAAGCTGATTCGGGTGGTCGATGATGTTCCCCATTAGTTTCTTCGTTGAAAGAACTAGATATTTGTCCAGCGGGATTAAATTGGCTTCTGTGTAGAGATGCTCGTTCCTGTAGTGTTTCTGTCGTTGACGGTCGAAGTAGAGTCCAGTGCAGATCCTCAGTATCTTCCTTTCGAATAGTTGAAGTTCCTTCATAGCTGTCTTCGAGATGGAAAACCAGACTGGGAAGGAATAGCTGATCACTGGTCGCAGGAGCTGCTTGTAGATTAATATCTTTGTCGGTTGGCTAAGACCTGATCTTCTTTTCAGCAATGGGTGCAAACGGCTGAAGGCCCAGCTGGCCTTTTTCAGAACATTTCTTGAGTGCAGGTTAAACCTTAGCAACTCATTGAAGTGCACTCCCAGGTACTTGACATTTGGCTTTGCCACTATGGAGGATCCGTCAGGGAGTCTTAGGACCAGATTTCTGCAAATTGTTGCGGTGCGAAGGCCTCTACCAGTTGAAGGTCTCCTGAAGCAGACAAGTTCCGATTTGGAAGTATTGATTCGGATGCCCCATTTCTGGTAGAATTGGAAGAGTCTGTTAATGTGGGTTTCTACTTTTTGGACAGCGATTAGAGGTGACATTGATGTGGCGTAGGTGAGCGAGTCATCAGCATACAGAAGGTTCTCGCATCCAATTGGTGAAGGTTGGTCTGAAGTCATCAAGTTGTAGAGGAAGGGGCCTAGTTTTGAGCCTTGGGCGACTCCAGCTCTGATGGTCTTCATGTTTGACTTGCAGTTATCTACTTGAACAAAAAATTTCCTGAAAGATAGGAAAGAAAAGAGAATTTTTATTAATGGCGGAGGTACTTGCATAAGATGAAGTTTGTGGATTAGACCGTCTATCCACACGCTATCGAATGCTTTCTCGACATCCAGAAAGCATCCGACGGTGACACGATTACTGTTGAGGGCTGTGGTGATATCGTGTTGGAATTTTACCAGTGGATGCAAGGTTGAGTGTTTTTCTCGAAAGCCGAATTGCATGTCAGGGATGATTGAATTTTCACAGCAGAATTTCTTCAGTCTTCGTAAGATTAATTCTTCCAGTAATTTGCTGATGTTGTTGAGAAGTGATATATTGGCCTGTAGTTGGAAACTAAGTTGGAGGCACCTTTCTTCGGAATTGGCACAATCTTCGCTGTTTTCCACTTCTGGGGGAAGTAACAGTTGTTGATGCAGTTGTTTAAAATGATTGTGAGGAAAATCATTACCGCCTGTGGCAGCCTTTTCAGGATGTAGTAGGAGACACCAGCTGGTCCAGCAGACTTTTTTGGCTTAGAATTGCCGATGATTTCTACAACCTCCTCTAGATTGCATAAATGTGGACTATCGGTGGGATCATTTGCTGGATTGATAATATTAAAATTTATTTTATCCGGATTTGGTTGCAGTGTTTGTTGAACTGTTGCCTCAACTTCTCGTAAGAAAGTTAGGTCAGTAGGTGGGCTCGGTGTGAAGTTTCCTTCGAAGTAGTCGGCGAACGCTTCCACCTTGTCTTGGGCCGAGGTAGCTTCAGTATCATTGCTGATGATGGTTTCCGGTATTTGTGGCTGTTTTCCAATGATCCTATTGATGTTTTTGAAAGCATCTGGTCCTGGCTTGATTGCTTGTAATCTTTTCTGGTATTGGATATTATTGTGGTATTGAATGGAGTTCCGGAACATGATGTTGACTTGCTGTAGCTCATTCCAAACTATCTGGTAGTTTCTGTTTGTTGTATTCAGTTCACTTTGATGGATCCGCTGGAGACGTTTCCTTAGACGTTGTCTGTGAGCATACAGATTTTGAACGTACTCGGGAAGGTGCTGGTACCTATCCCTTGATGTTTTAAACTGTTTTTGCTTGTCCAGGGCATCAGATACGGCATGTTCAAAGTTGACAATTGCTGCATCGATTTCGATATCCAGAAGATTCTTGTCTGAAGGTGGGAGAGTTAAGCTGTCTTCTATGTCTCTTTGAAGTCTATCAATATCCAGCCGTCTGAAATTAATGAAATTCTCAGGAGCTTCTGTTGTAAGGAGTATGGGTTGGTTGAGATTAATCGATAGTTGAACAGCTTCATGGTCCGAGTCACTATGCAATATAATGTACAGACATAATTCCGGATTTCCGGAAGAGTGTGCACTAGGTTCGAGGAAGCCAGGAAGAAGTCCAGCGTTGATGGTGTTCTGGGAAAGGTGGGTTTGTGTTGTGAAACAACCACTAACGAGTGCTGGTCGTTGTTAGCGTCCAGCCAGTCAACAATCGCCTTGCCCTCAGGTGAAATCGTAGTATCCAGCCACATGTGATGCCTGGCATTGAAATCACCGCCGATGAGTCCATACGTGCTTCTCTCGAGGACACCGTTGAGAATTTGGAGGTCATTGTGAATATTTCTCATGCTGGATTGGCACTTAAAATAGACACTGATGATGATAAGGGTTTCATCTCTTCCAAGTTTAATGGTGACGGCAGTGGCTTCGCTGGTTCTGAGACCAGTGATAATTGTTTCAGCGGTGTTTGGGCAAATCTTCTTTTTTACGTAGATTGCCGTCCCTCTACGGCCCTCATCTTTGTCCTTTCGGAAGGTTTTGAAGCCGGCGATGTCGATGTTGTTGCGTCTGGTGACGTTGGTCTCACTGATGAGAGCGATGTCCGGGTTTTTGTTTTTCATCCATAAATTAAATGTCGTTCTCTTCTCAAGGCTGTACAATGAATTCACATTGTACGTCAGGATGCGGAGCTTCTTTAATTGCATGTTTGGAATATGAAGGTGGCCAGCGCCACGGACTTCTCACCTTCGCTAAGCTGAGCATAGTTCGATGGAACTGCACTCCGAGCTTTTCCAATGACCGTGAGTAGGTCGGATCCAAAAATCCTTTGGACTTCGGTGTTCAGGTTCGTTGGTGCGGTTGTTGTTGGTTTGGTTGGTCCACTCCTTGGTGTTGTTGGTTTGGTTGGTCCACTCCTTGGTGCTGTTGCTTGGGGTGTGATCACCTTCGCTGGTGTCGTTTTCTGTTGTTGCTGTTGGCTCCTGGAATTGGTTGGTTTCTGCGAAGAACCGCCTTTCACCATTGCTGCAAAGCTGAGTGCAGGGCGGGTAACCAAACATGCTGATTTTGCAGCAAATACCTGTTGTGCTTTTTTTTCGGCTGACATTTTGTTTTTTTCGGTGAGTCTTACCTTAAGTGTTGGGCAGCCCTTGAAACTGGCTGGATGACCTTCCTTTTTGCAGTTGGCATAATGAGCCCACTGTCGTACCTGGGCGAAACGCACCTTGGAGTTGAGGTCACTTGAACTTTGTAATTGAATTTATAACTTAAATCTAAAAAAATATATTTTTTATTTTAATTTTAAATTCCACTCTGTTTATTGAAATCAGGTTCATTAAAGATTAAATTGAAAAGTTTAATGCATTTCGAAAATAATTCATTGCTACCATAATTGCATCTATGTACATATGTCTTTGGTTATTAAAAAAGAAATGACGGACGCAAATCTCTTTCCGGAATATAGAATTCAAAGTAGGTAACAATCTGTGGACATTGTATACGATAAGAAAATACATCATGAACGAACAATAGACACTGAATAGGACATCTTTTTTGTAAGGAATCAAGTCCAATCAAGGCACATCTTGAAGAATATGAAGGAGTATCTATTCTCCACTTCACTTGCCTGACTACAAATCTTGTGAAAGCCTTTTCAACTCTTTCAATACGAGTAATTCCAATGGATGAAGATGGATACCATACAATAGAGTAATATTATAGAATAGGACGAATTAAGGACATATAAACCGATTTCAAAGCATAAGGGTTGGAGAACTCACTGCAGTTTCACTTGACAAAACCAAGCATAGAGTTTGCCCTTGCAATAACATAGTCAACATGAATGTAATGAAAACGACATCTTTGGATCAAAAATGACAAGATCACGAATATCGATCAAGAATCTTGTTGAATATTTGATAGTCGTATACCATTGGTACTAAGTTTCGATGTGCTGTAAAAACATTACATTTTTTGATACTCGTATTCAATGGAAGAATATTTCTTTTGCACCAAGCAGCTAAATTATTTTAATCATTTTAAAGATTTTCTTTATCAATATCCATTGATACACAGGAATATTTTTATGTCGATAGCGGCATAGAGGATGGGTTACGCTTTAACGCACTGTCGTCAGCAAAACAATTTAATGGATTAGAAGTTTCAGACTAAAGATCATTGATGAATATCAGAAAGAGAGTCGGAGACAAAACGGAGCCTTGTGGCACACCAGCATTTTTATTTTATGAACTTCAGACTTAAAACAGTCCAACACAACTTGTATTGACGGTTCGAAAGGTAGTTTCTAATATAACGAAGAAGAGATTCATCTTTTTGAAATATCGAGTGCAATAATCTTACTTTTTCCAAAACGATGTAAACATTTGCGCCACTGTTCGGTGAGATATACCATCAGATCACCAGAGATATACCACTATCGCTCCGAAACCCACACTGCCGGTCATTAAGAAGCTTTCGTTCTTCAAGATATTTCTTGAGCTGATAATTTATCAGCGTTTCCATGACCTTGAAAAGAAGGGACGTAAGTGTAATTGGACGATAGTTAGAAGGGGAAGATGATTCGCCTCTTTTAGGGACAGCCTGGACAAATGCTGTTTTCCATCCACTCGGAAAGAGACCAGTAGAGTAGGACAAATGGAAAAGCTTATGCAGTGGTTTTGCCAGAGTTAAATAACACCTTTTCAGAACAATAGAATAGGTATACTATCAGGGCCAGCGGATTTGTGAATGTCAAGATCTTTTAGTACTCTGGCAACTGCACGAGTACGAAAGAAGATTCATCCCATAAAATCGTTTATGCTCAAGTACAGGAGGAGTCATGTCACTCTCTGGTAGCGTTGAATTAACAGCAAACTGTAATGCAAGCAAATTCTTGCGAGCTGACATAATGAGTGTCATTGGAATGCATTTTTATATACTTACCTGTGTTGTATTGTTGCTATTGAGAACTAAAGGGACTCGGAGGGACACGAGACGTGATAAATATTTTTCGTTTAAATACTTCATTTTATATCTTCTGTTACGAAATAAAAATTGTACATACATATGTAAAGTTCGATTTAAAAGTGAACTAAGTTACTGTATCTCATTAAAATCTCTCGGAAAAGGTTTCTCCAACGCCCCTAAGAAGGATTTATACAAAGAGAGTAATCACGGGTAGCAGTGTAAAAATTTCTTTTTCTACCATTTTTCATCTTTACTACGAATTTTGAGTAAAATATAATAAATAAATAAATAAAACTATTTTGTTACTAAGTTATCCAAAATTTCTTGATTGGTAAATTTCGTTTCATACCTTAAGTTATTATTTTGTTTTTTACATACATATATTTTCTATTATGCAAGAGTTTGTAGATGTATAATGATCTAGGAAATAACGATTTATTTATTGGATGTAAATCACGTCAAAGAAATTCACACCACAAAATGCCACAAAAATGCGCTATAGCGTCCTAGAACCACTCGCAGTGGGAACGGTAAAGCGGGTTAAAGCTTTCCGTGAAGAATTTGAGTATGCCTTGACAGCGACGTTTCAGAGGAGTCGCTTTAAGAAAATTCTTAAATCAACCAGGGCGATTACATTCCAGGTAAGGAGGGACAAGGCCGCAACGCCTTGATGTGTGGAAGATGTGAAGGATGGTTAATACATTTTACTGGCATTATGTGTTTTGAAAGAGGTGAAGTTGGGCCGCGGGTCCATGAACCTACTCTATTTCGACGAGTGTAGCTGCATAGCAATCATGCCAGTGCTCCTAGCTGCTGACATTCTTTTTCTTCCAGTTCCTTCTCATTATCTTAACATTTTTAGTAAGAAACCCTTTTCTATTTGGATGAGTTCTTTTTGCTTCAATTTTTCAAATTACATAGCCTTGAACCTATTTCTCTAGCCTGGTTCTGTAAATTATGCTTCAACCTTTTGCAGCACCTTATCCTACACCTCCTATCCTCTTTCATTACCTCATTTCACAATTGTAAAGAGAAAAATGTGAAATATTTTATGAGTGGACTTATTTTTGAAATAAAAAAAGATTGAATTTACACATGTATTGTGGTAATATCAAATTTCGAAATCGAAATCGGCAGATTTACCCACCTCAACAATTATACTTAACAAATTACAGTTATCAGTTTGCAAATTTGGAAATCATTCCTACCAATAAACGGAAGCAGTTTGTAATACATCAAGCTCTTATTTCTCTAAAGCTAAGAGCAGACGGCATATAAAAAGTCGCATACGTTTGCGGTGCTGACGTCACGTAAAAAGTTTAAAAAGCATAGGAAATGCTATACGTAAATCAGTGTACGCAAACTCGCATAAAAGGGTGTTCAGACGATGTGCAGAATCTGTCCCAAAAGCCGCACATTTGTTTGCGTTGATTTACTCGCACATCAAATGTACGCAAATGAGTGCGCAAATTTTGCGATCAATGTGCGACGTGTTCACACGATATGCGGAAAAATCCGCACATCACCCATTTACGATCATATACAGGTTTGCGATAATTCAATAGATAGTTTAATATGGTGTTTTGCTCATAGTTTGTGATTGTTGGCGAACGTTCTTAATGTTAATTATTTAATAAAGTGCTGAAATTAATTGAAAATGTTGAAAAGAAAGTGGGCTGCTATTGTTGTTTTGGCATTAGATATTGCAGAAGATGAAGTTGGAAAAAGTCGCGAAGAATCTGGTGTGGAGCAATTACGGGTACGCAGTGTGTGGACAAAGGACTGGCTTCTGCATCACCAGACGGAAGGATTCGTCGACCACCTCACGCCAAAAATCCAGGGGGTCATTCCGTAATTTTCTAAACGATAATCGTCAAAACGATAATCGTCGATGATGTCGTCCATGATTTGCTTCACGTAACTCGACTACTATCGTCTCGTCAATCGATCACAGTTTTAGAGATTTGTAGGTATGCATTTCAGAAACTCTCAAACTGTAGTTAATCTGTCAATTCAATAGAAAACAATACAAAATGTCAATTTACAGTGGAAACTCAATCACTCAACTACAGTTACATACAAAATTCAAAATGATATCAAGACGATACCTATTTAGCTATCGTCCAAACGCTATCGTTTTGACGAGTTTATACTTAATTCATGCATTCTGTTATTGATATATTATTAAATCGAAGTTTATTTATCTAATCCTAAGATATATAATATAAACTTTTTTACTTGTGCTTGTGTGAGTCTTGGGTAAGCCAAAGTTTTAAAAGAAAACTATTTAATTTTTTTATTCTGCTAAACGAATCAACCGCTTAGATTTATTTGGAGTCATGTATTTTAGAGACAAGACTTACATACATTACTCCTATTTAATTAGAGAATATGAGTTAGTTAGAATATCCGCAGTTTCTTAGTAGAAGAATGTTTTTTAACAATGGCCCTTATTGCGAGTGTCGTTTGTAAATCGATCGACGACTTTTGTCGAAAATCGATCATCGAAAAATTAAGATATCTGAAATTATTCTTGTATAAAATACCATAAGCTGTGTTTTTATACGTGGTTACAACAATATTAAGTTATCTAAATAGCTTTGGATACAAATTTTAACGCATCAAACGTTTTGGCACTATCGAATTTTATCCAATCGAACGTTAACGACACTCACAATAGGGCCCAATAATTCCTATTAGAAGTTCCTTTCCAAAATTTTGATTGTTCGTTTCTCTATTAATGCACAATTTATTCAAAATAGGCGGGCATATAGTTCCTCTTGAAAAAATATTATTCGATTAAAATAAAGTATAATTGAAACACTATCAGCCACAATAAGGCTTTTACTTTAATAAAAAGCTTTTGTCAAAAAGTTGTATTGAATGATTATTTTCCGGCGAAGATGATGGTTGATGGTGATTAAGGAGATACAATTCTTTTTTCTATGCCACTTGCCCTGTGGCATCAATCTTCTCCTCGGATTCATTTGATTCATCTATATTGTCTCTTACGTCATACGAATGCATTTTCAATGTCCCCAACCACTCAACCATTGACTTTTCCTTGTATTCAGTTGCGTAAATATTCGAATAAATATATTTCTGAACAAATTTCTCAATTTCCGGTTCCAGTTCGTCCCACGTTAAGGGTTGATGGATTCCATCCTCACCATATCGTTCATTATATCGGTCATAATGTACCTGATCAAGTACTAAACCTAATCCAGGAGCCATTGGTAAATCCAATCGTTCCTCTGTAAAAGCTCTAGTGATTGTTGACTCGGTCGTATTCCCTCTCACTACAGATATGGCGACTCCAACCATTTTTCTTATTTGATGCAGCATAAAACTCTGACCTTTCACCTTTAGTGTGAGGAATTCAATATCCTGCGGACTGATAAAAGGTTCACTGCATGTGAATGAAATCATAAATCGTTTGGATGAAGGGTCTAGAAAATTTCTGCAAAAAAGACAAGTAACTTATTTACAATAGTATGCTAGAAAGAGAAACTCCAAAACTTGCTTTTTGCTTGTGAAATTGTGGTAGTTTTTAGTTCCTTCATAGAGTTTCAGGACTGAATTAATCTTTTCTAGGACTTCATTGGATATTCGGTATGTTGCCATGTCCGGTTCTTTGGAATGATGTTCAAAGGCTACCGAAGGAAGCGTGTAGGTGTAGGTCCTAGCATTGCACTTATCTTTGGCATTGAAGCCTTTGGTAACTCGTTTGACAGCAAATACACGAATTACTTCAGGTAGATCTGAATTCAAGGCCCCTACGTCAATATCATCAGCTAAAAAAAATAAATTTATATTTATTAATAAACACGAGTTCAAAATATTAAATACTCACGCAATTTTATGGAACATATTTGTCTCGCTGCCGACACTCCCTTGTCTGTTCGTGCAGCTCGCTGAAACTGTGTTTGCTGGGCTTGATTAAAACCTTCCTCGGTGATCCATTTGTGTTTTAACATGGCAGTAAAGAGATCTTCTTCAATGGTGAGCATCCCCGGATTCCGCTGCATGCCATAATAATCAGCCCCTGAGTACCCCATCAAAAGGGCACATTTCTTCCTTTTGATTCTATCAGCTGGATCGAAGTTGGCACGCTTGGCAGCAATCTCTTCTTCACTGAGTTTATTTTCCACCCATTGGCGTTTTTTTATGCAACGTGCTTTATGTTCAAGTTTCTGTTGTTTTTGTTCCTCTTTCTTTAAGTTGAATGCATCAATTGCTTCGGACATGGCAGCGGCGAAATTGCTTGTATATCGTATTAAACGATCTGAAAGAAAAGTTATACGGGTATGTAAAAATCGGTAAAAAAATCGGTTTTATCGTTTGAAAATTGCATGCCTTTCAATTTGCTTGATGAAAAAGAAACCTTCAATTATTACCTAAGTCATTGTTTAGATTGGGATCCTTCATGTGGGTGATTTTATATGATAAATTAAGGAGATGAAATTCTTTAAAAATTTCACCAATATTGATTTTCTAATGTACAAGTGTCAACCGAAGCTAATAGTGTTTTGCGAAACTGCCAATAACATTTTTCATGACAAATCATAATTCATTGTTTCTTAATTGCATTACCAAATAATAGTAGTAATTTAGATACAGTACAAACTCGATTTACGCAACTAATAGAAATTAGGGCAGTTGCAATAACCGAGGTTGTTGCACTTACTGGGTTATATTTTTTTAAATAAAAAATTGTAGTTGTAATGTCTTATTTGTTTATAGATTACGAAAATATTATAATATTGAAACCAATCCAAAATCCAAACCAAATCGTTTTTGTTGGTTTGATGTTTTGATTTCAATGAACAGATGCATAAACACAAGAAGTTGCACTACTCGATGTTACATTTTTGAAAATTAGCACTTATAATGTCAAGATGCGCTACGATTTTAGTGTTGCGAAAATCGAGGACTTGCGCGAATCGAGGGTTGCGTTAACCGAGTTCGTACTGTATTATAATACTGTACACATTTGATCAGAATTCCCACTCCTTGGTTAATTACTCGCGACACTCATCTATATTTTGTTTAGATTTCGTTAAGTGGGAAGTATTTATAACTACTGATATGAAAATAAAACGGTAAGGATGTGTAAAGTAGAAATTAATCATGTGATAACAATTTCAAAACTTTCAAAAGTTGCACCTTTAAAAAAGCATTTTTTGTAGTTGTCTTCTTTTCACTAGAAATGAGTTAAGATTGCGAGTTTCATTAGCAGCATTCATTTTGTCGATTAATATTTTTTGTATCTAGTTTTCGTAGTTCCGCTTGGCATAATGGTTAGTACATTGGACTGTCATGCAGATTGGACTCTTGCAAGGAGTTGACATAATCCTCTATGAGTATCTCTTCTCATGAAAAGTGCATTCTCATTAGCCGTTCGAAATCGGCAGAAGATACTAGGTCCCCTCCATTCCTGTTAATACATACACAAGAATAGTTGAGGGTTGTAAGTCTCTAGGTCATGACTCTCTTCGAGTTGTTGCACCACTAAATTTATTTATTTTTAGTTGTCGTGGTTTCGTCTTTATTTGAAGACTTTTCATGCTTCTCGCACTCGTATTACTAGTTATAACGTCATAATGAAGCAAAGTCCTAGTTCAATAAGAACTATTTAAAGCGCACTTCCTCGTTATCGGACATTTGTTATGTATTTTTACTGAGAACAGTTTGAATTAGTGGAGTTTTTTTGTTTACAAATAGAGTAACATTACACTTTGAACTCTTACAGAACAAAAATTATATTTCATTAAAAATATAGTAAACAAACGATGTATCCAAGTTTTCGAAAAATTAACTTATGTAGTTTTCATATACCTATGTACATAATTCTCAATCGGTGCTAAGTTTACCTGTAATTATGCATAATATTCCTTTCAATGGTTTATTGGTTTACCTTTTATTAGAAGTAACGCCTGTTAGTCTTTTGCTTTTGCTCTAAGGTAAAATTCTAGGTATGGAAGCTGTTTAAGACAGTAACCCAAGAAAATTTTAAAAACACGTAAAATAGTAATATTAAATTAAAAAAAAAAACTGGGGAATATTAAAAATATAAATTCACCTGCCTTGAACAGGACAAAGAGTTGAGCTCGATTTATCATTCTTTTCTATTTAATTTTTGATAAAAATATTTGCTTCGGGCAATCAAGTATCGCAGCTCCAGTCCAACACAGTCCCAGTCAAACAGAAAACGTAAACACACGTGGAGATACATAATGTGGAGACTGGAGAGACATTTTTTGTCATAAGGTAATAGGCGCGTCCCACGAACGAGCGATCAAGGATCTATTATGGTGGATTTACATGTATCTGCAAACACAGAATTCATATTTGTTAGATAGAGAGAAAAAGTGCAAAATCCATAAGAACTTCATCTGCAAATTCGAGAAATGCAGAAGTCAAGATTAAAGTATACGAACATGTACATCATATAATAAAACGGCAAACATGTTTTTTGTGGTACACTTTTCTCCAAAAGTATTTAACCTATTTCGATAAATTTTATATGGTTGGAAAGCCACAGTTACGGAGATGTGCAGAATATACTTGAGACACGCATTTACACACTGTGGGTCATTTTTGTTTTTGCACTGTCGAACACTGCATATTACATAAAATAAAATTTAATTTAATAAATTTGCTTGGAAACACTGCCAAATATATAAATAATAAATAATAAATAAATTGGCACTCGAATTTCGAGAGCTAGGTCGGCTAGTCTTTATTATAGCATCTTCGTCTGCATTTTGTAAAATTGCGACATTTTCACATTGTTTATATTTTTTTGACGGGCGCTTGATATGAAAAAAACATTAAATTGAAATGGAAGAGAACGGAGGTAAGTTCAATTTTCATTGCATTGTTTCGTATTAACAAGCCAACAAGTTATAGCAGTTTATAGAAAGCAAAAAAGAGTTACCACCTGTGTATTCTCTCCCACTCCCATTTTCGTGTTTCGACATATATCTACCTCTCTCTACTTTTCTGCATTTTGCAGATGCAAAAACGTGTAAATCCACTTTTAAATACATTATCGACATTAACAAAATTTTCGGTTCGAAGATATACATAAATGTACATAATTCCGATAGAAACTGGCGAAAAAAGGCACATGATTTCCCCATCGTTTGGTTTTGGTTTACATACATGGCTTATCAATATTTTCGTGTCAACTTGGTTTTTATACTGCAAATACTGCCAAGCAAAATGGGTACATACACTGCCTGTCAAATTCCTATTTGTGTGGTTGCTATGACATAGACGACACGCCACATGACGAGCCAAGTTGCCTGCAAGGTTCAAAATTTTACATTTTATTTATATTTATTAATCGATTTCGCTTAAAAGTACAAACCACATACAAAAAACATTAGAAATACTTCAATAATTTTATAGGTACAGCTACAGTCTAATTGCTTTTCAATTGCTCTTTTCTATTGCTTTCAAAACTTCAATGCCAGTTGACGAGCAAGTTGCCTAGGTTTATTGTGTTTTTGTAAAAAAAAATGAGCGTGTATTGCAACGTGCTTGCCAGTACGCTCATGTGGCGTCTGTTTAACCAAGCACATGACTTAAGCAAACTGTGTTATGGAAAATAATGCTTTTGCATACAAATTTCTTTTTAGGTTTTCCAAACAGTTGATTTTTACAGTATGATTTTAAAAACATTATGCAATTGGATCTTTGACGCAAGTAATTATTTTGAAAAAGGCCATACAAAACAAAGCAATACGAATTTTGCTTGCGATATACTTCTGGCCTTGGTATTAAGATGTACTACATAAATATAGGGAGGGGCCTTATGCTAGTCGCGCACTGGCAACTGTGATCGAAATCAATTAGTTTAATCACCAGTTGAAAAAGAACCGCGCACTGGCAACTCTTTACTCACGCTCACACTCTTTTCTCTCTTGCGCTTATAGAAAACAGCTCAACTGTTGCGAAGGCAATCGTTTAGTTTGTGTCAAAACACAAACTTTTTAGTTGCTCGAATCAAGTTGCTCTAAGTGCGCGGTGTCCCATATAAGCCCATATGTTTCATTTTAGCAACCAAACAGTTGCAAAACTAAAAATTGAATGTGCGCGCCTGGCCTTACAAGGATGAGAAGCAAACTCAATTTTTATTAAATTTCCTTTTTAATTGGCATTAGAAAAAACATACAAAATTTTCAGCCATATTTATAAACTCATTATACCGAGTACATAAGGTTATACATCTCTTATTTCTGGAGATAAGTTCTTAAGTCCCGATGTCGTTTTTTTCTACAATTCTATATGGACTTGCAAAAAAAAACACGGCTAATGACTTACCTCATCCGACGAATCCCAGTTAATTGCTGGAGTTAGTTTATTTATTAAATTCAACCAGCAGACAAGATGTTTTTATTTTTGACAAACAGCTGAGCTAAATGTAATAGATTCTCCCTTTTTTGTACCAAGGCGATATGTTTAATAGTTATAACCATTTCTTAAAATTAAGAAGATTAGTTTATTTCTTCTATTTCCGCATTAAATTCGTGAGATAATTTTATCAGCTCTGCAGAAAGTTGTTCCCTTACAAATTTTGACAATTCGCGTCTGTGTAGAAAAAATTATCTCGTTTTTTAGTTTTATTTGAGTTTTCCGCGCTTACATGAATACCCATAATATATTTTATATATTTCCAGTCCGAAGCCAATTCCAAAGTCAAGGAGTTCATAGAAAAATTATTGTCGATTTCCTTTACACACTAGGGATTTTAGGGATTTCGATCCCTTGTCAAATTTTGTCTTTTTAGGCCGGTATTCACCGAGCGCTCATAACTTAAGAAGCTCATAAACGTATTCACCAAGCAATATTAGTGAAGATCTACGAGTGGTCGGGACCACTCCTAACTTACGAGCGCTCTCTTCGAAAATTTGTTCGCTTGTGCGTGTGCCACGCACGCATTTGACTCGAATCCATGTGAGCAATGCCAAGTAGAAGAGTATCCATTTGCTGTCAAGACCAACATTACACAACATTTCACAGTTTGGGTATGCCTGAACAAGAGAGACTGGCTCTCATTTTCGAACTTCGAAAAACACTTGCGAGTGGTTCGTGAATACCGCACAGAAATTTCAAGTTAAGAGCCTCGTAAAGTTAAGAGCCGTTTAGGAGCGCTCGGTGAATACAAACCTTAGTGTGCGTATTTCGTATACATGTAAATCCCTCTCCAAATACGGATTCGAAAGATTTGATCTCTGTCAAAAAAAAATCGATTTTTTTGGTGTGAAGGAACGTAAAATCTGTCGTAAAAGTCAAAATTTTACAAGGGATCGCAATCCCTAAAATCCCTACAGGCGAATCTATAAACAAATCTTAAAGGTTACTTAACTTTAAAATACCTCTAAGCAGCTCTTAAGTATGAAATCGGTATCTATAATCAATTTTCACATTTAAGTAACGTTACTTAAAGGCCTCTTAACTTAAACGCCATCAACCGCGTTTAAGGGTCACTTAAAGGCATTTTAAAATGTATTTTGACATATCGATTGTCATCTTTGAAATTTTGAAGTTTCAAATTGTGTGTTTGTAGGTATTGTTTGTTGTGATATTATATTAGAACTATAAAGTGCAACGATTTAAGAAACATAAAATTTATATTGATTAAAGTATGTGTACGTGCAAAGAAATTTCGTCCAAGCTTCCCTCTTAGCCTTTGAAGTGTTTGTATCGACACTTTCTTCCTCGTTGTTGGAAGAGCATTGGCGTTTTCCTAAATGCAGTGTTGCAGCGCATCGTGGATTTTGATGCCCTTGCAACGTTTTTCTTCACTCTAATATTTACTTTTACAATTCATTAAAAAAAAAACTCTAAAATTTAGAATTCGTATTTAATAACGTTATTTTATTGAAGCAAGTGAATAAAAAAAAGCATCAAAATTCATGATGCGCTGCAACACTGCATTTAGGAAAACGCCCAATCTGTGCATAAAATAATTCTGTTTTGTAGTG
This sequence comes from Chrysotoxum bicinctum, assembly GCA_911387755.1. Lineage (NCBI taxonomy): Eukaryota > Metazoa > Arthropoda > Insecta > Diptera > Syrphidae > Chrysotoxum > Chrysotoxum bicinctum. The sequence goes on along the minus strand of OU426988.1, from coordinate 28,278,981 downwards.
TATTATTGCAAATTCTAAAATAAAAAAGTTTCCTTGTAGGAGGCATCCCAATTTTCAGATCTTTTTCTTTTATTTGTGGCGGCGGATGTGGGTGTGTGTTCGATAGCCACTTTTTTTTTGATTTCACAAATAAAAAAATGTGTCTTCCAATTATTTACTGAAAGAAGGTGTCACAAAACAGCTGTGTTGTATAAAATGAAGCAGCATTTGTTTTTTTTTTTGTACTAGATTTTCACATTCTTTTACGTTACGTGACACAACCATTGTTTAGTTAAGTACCAATGAAAAATCGATTATAGATACAATTTGAAGTTTCGTCATTTAAAGCCAAATTAAATATTTAAGTATGCTTAACTAAATAACCTCTAAGATGCAGTTTAAGAAAATCTTATAGATACGGCTGCTAGTGTGTAAAGGAAATCGACATATGAAAGCTTACGATTCACGAACGAACCTAGAGAGTGGCATTTATTTTCGGTGGCGAAATTATTCGACTGTTCTTGGGACGGCGCTAATGCAATTTTTTGACAGTAGCTAGTTGATGTAAAGGAAGGAACATGTCAATGTCAGTGAGAGACAAACGTAACCCAAATGTAAAAATCTGTTGCAAAACTTTTCATATAAAATTAAAAAGAATTTGAATAAAAATGATATCTTTCCTTCGCGCGGGCCGACAATTATTTGCCAACAGCAGTTTAATCTCTAGAAATATATCCTATACATCATCACTATCGTTGAAAGAGAGTAAGGGATCAATGATTTGCATATATTCCTTAATCTTAACCTATTTCGTTTTTTCACTAAGTACAATCAACGCAAGAGAATGATGTCCTGGTTCTTCAAGGGGTCGACGTAGTTTCTCCACGCGCTAATAAAATGCTCAACGTAGCTTGTCAACCCAAGTTCTGCCCGGAGTGCTCACTGGGCCTGAATGTTAAACACACCGACGTTCTTATTCTCAGCCAGTATGTTCGTTCGGACGGTTGTATGCTTCCGCGCCGCATTACTGGTCTTTGTCGTCGTCAACAAAAGAAAATGGGAACCCTCGTGACAATGGCGCAAAAAGCTGGTCTTATGTCAAACCTTACACCGGCGTGGAGTGCGAAAGACCCCAAGAGACGTGCTGGCTGGAAGAAATTCAACAAATACTTCTTAGAATCTACAATTAAATATTAAAATAGTCATCTTGCTTCACTTTCAATTTGTTTTAGAATCAATAATCAAAACATTGTTATTCAACAACAGCAAAATATACTTTGCTTACTTCTTTACATTAGTTGGTATTCCTTACCGACATCCAAGTTTAATTTATGATTTTGAAATTCCTTTCTTTCTGAGCTTCTTTAACATTTCTTTTTTGTATCTAGGAAAAGATCTAGCAGATGATCTGTTAAGATAAGTGTTAATTAGAGTTCTGCATGAATACATTTATTTGCTTCATCTTATTGGGTACAGTAGTTCAGAGTACACTATTTATATAATCCAGTGTACACTGAACCAAATACCCTTTTCTTAGCTTCAAATACTGTACACTATTCATTACCTCATTATCAAAACCGGTACAGTATTTGGTTTCTCTGTCACAAACGAGTGCATGACTACGAAACCAATGTACCAGTCCCACCGTGCATTCTAAACTGAGTACACCAAATACTCAGTGTATAAGTAAGAATAATAAGATAAGATAAGAGTACACCAAATACTCAGTGTATAAGTAAGAATAATAAGATATGCAATGATAACTGTAAAAAATACACTAAGTACACTGGAATGCACCGAATGGATTGAATAAAATGATTACATAATTAAGTTGGTTTCTAGGTTTTGATAAACTATGCCAGTAGAGTGGAAATAAAAAAAAGAAAAATGGAAACTACAGATGTAAGTTTTTAAAAACATTTTTCTTAAGGCTAAAAATCTATTATGAAAAAAAAAGTAATCACCCCGATTACCGATGTCGTAAACGACAGCGAAATATACGACCTGACACGATCTGCATTCCATAAGTCGTTTCCAACTTTTGTCACTCGTTTTGTTGTCGTCTGTAAATGTCAAACGTCGTTGAACACTTTCTTTCTGCATTCTGTAAGACGAAAAAATACGACGACTAAGAAAAAAAACCACGATATCTCTCGTTCAGAAATTTACACACGACACAGACATAGAAGGTCGCAAAACTGCAAGTATTCTTGTTAAATAATTTATTTTATCGAATTTTTTTACGATAAATAAAACAAGTACATATTTGTCTAAAATTGTTGTACTATACTATATACTTAAATGTTGTAATTAACAAATAAAAACCAATTCCAGACGCTCGTAGATTTGAGGAAGAAGACGAGCAGTTAGGTTTTTTTTTTTGAAGGGGATACAAAAAACGTCCTCCAGTAAGAGATGGAGATGCTTGGCAAAAGTTTTGAATCGCTTATTCTATAACGGCAAGCTTTCGCTATTAAACAAAAAAGAGCTACGCTTTCGAAGAAGCAGTGTGTACTCCAAGAAATAACCTTAAATTGTATCAATGAAAGTATAAACAAAGGAAGAAAAGAGGAATATAAGTCATACAAATTAAAGGAGCACACTGCTAGGAGAGACACAACACATCTTAAGATCCAAGAGGAAACACTTGTAATTTATAAACATGGGATGGAAAGAAAAGAAACTAATAAATGTAATACATTTCAACACTTATCATTTTATTTACTTATTTATTTTCTAATAATTAAAAAAAAACTGCATTTGTTCATTAATTGAACATCGAGCAATAATATTGTATGTAGACCAGTGTTGGGACTTCTACCACTTAAGTGGTATTTCTACCACTTTTTGCTGTTCATGAAAACCTACCACCTAAAAATCTAATTCTACCACTTTTTGCAATTCAGATTTCACTTCTTCCAGATAATAATGTGATCTTTGAAACATAAAGAACCGAAATATTATTTCTTTTATTTTTGTATTTGAATTATTTTCAATAAATTTATTTTCAATATACGATTTGCTACATAAAAATGGCTTTTAATTTCTACCACTTTTTTGACAACCTTTCTACCACTCTTTAGCTTCTGCGAAGTCCCAACACTGATGTAGATTTTCCTTTGAATTTGACAGATGTTTGTTACTTTTTCATCGTTTTTTAAGGGGGAAATCGTGGAGTTGTCCGAGAGTGCAGACGTGTGGTCCGTCTGCACTCTCCAAAAAATTAAATTATCTTAACCAAAAAATAAAAACGTGGTACGGTTTAAATTAAAAATTTTCCGTTTTTAATACGTCTAGTGACGAAATAATATTCGCTTACATCAAGAGCGAACTTCCTTAACACCCTAAAATAATTTCCAACGCCGGATGGGCAGTGATTAAGCGGGAAAAATTGGATCATTAACATAAAGTGGCAGTGACAGAATTCTAAATTGTGGAGGAGGACCCGGAAAGGAGAAGCTTGATGCAACCCACCAACGCCATGCATTAAACAACAGTGTTTTATACAACACAGAAATCGATGACGCCGATATGGCTCATTTCCAGCAGGAAGCGAACCTGCTCAAAATAAATCCGCAACTACAGTTCTGCGGGCACTAGCCTGCCGAACAGCAACCAAACTTCAATCCCGGACCCGGGACTGAAGATACTACTAAACTAAACCGGGTGTACTAACTATGTCACCAAAACTGAGAACCAAGTTTCTAAAAACTGGTTATACAACAAACTCATCTGGGCAATCCATCGAGGGTACGGAGGCTCAGAACCCTAACCGCAACAAGACTCAAACCTATTGTCTACTCAGGGCTTGCCCCAGCAACAAGAAGCTTCCCTGGCTGAAGCTCCTCGGCTCGTGAACTGAAGCCGTAACATGACTCAACATCAATTGACTAAGGACTAACCCCAGTAACAAGAAGGCCTTCCCGGCCGAAGCTCCTCAACGCAGCTAAACACGGATGTGGCTCCTGAGGCTCGAAACCTATATAAATTTTAAGTTTTAACATTCAAAACGAAGTGACTATTGAAATCGAAAACTAAGTGACATTCTTGTAATCGATATGTGATAATTTCTCTATTATATACATAATTACGATTGTATTCAATTTGTAAAGTGCGCTATCGATCGCTCTATGTTAAACATAAAAAAAAAAAAAAAAAAGAAAGACAAAGAAGAAAATACAACACATAAAATGTTAAAAAAAAAAACAAAAAATGTAAGGTAATCTACCTATACAATGCTCAAGGCATTTTCGTTTGTAACCGTTTATACGTTAGTTTTCTCATTATCTAGTTTTAAGTTAGTATTAGTTTCCTGTATATATTGTACATACTTATTAGTGTTAGTGACCTTCCGTCAACGCAAATGTATAGCACTCTCTGTCATGAGCAAGAGTAGTCAAACAACATATAAAAGACAGCCACGAGGCATTTCATTTCAAGCAACTCTAAAGCAGGCAATACATTATAGCCGCAGTATTACTTAAGATATACACCTTTGTAAACTATTTTCAAGACTCAATAAAGAATTCAATTCAATTCAATTCATCGTTTTTAAATCTGTTACAAAATCATCGCGTCGAAGAAGTTATGGAATGCCATTTAAAAAACGAGACGACAGAGAAAACGAGAGACATCGAAAAAACGAGACGACATAGGTAATTGGGGTGATTGTATTATTATACATATACAGGGTAATTGGTATAAGGTGCACCAAAAAAGCTATAACGAGTAGGTTGGGTTAAGACAAGAAAAAAATCGTATGGGAGGGGGGTCTATTTCCCTTCGTTTAGGCGGCAGGGGCAATTTTCTAAAAAACTGAGCAGAAAAAACAATATTTAAAAACAACTGTAAGACTTGCAATGCCCTGCTATACCTTTATGGAAAGCCACTAATTTCTTCTTTAATTTTCATTTTGAATTAAGTTGCGTTTGTAAATAGTTTTTAAAAACTTAATTTTCAAACTCGAAGTTTTGAAAAAAAAATTCAAACTAATTTTTTTTTTAAATTTTATGTAATTAAGTATAATCTTTGTTTTCAAAATTGAATGCTCTTATTAACTTTCAATAAAAATCAGCAAACCAGATGCTAAAATGTATCTTAGATTTTGAGAAATTGAAAAAAAAATAAAAAGTTCTTTTTCCAAGAAAAACCATTTTCGAGTTTAAAAATTAATTTTTTAAAAACTATTCACAAACGCAATTTAATTTAAAATGGAAATTAAAGGAAAGATTTCTGGCTTTCCAAAAAGGTAAAAAGGTATGGCAGGGCATTGCAAGTTTTGCCATTGTTTTTAAATATATTTTTTTCTATTTTAAGTCAATATTTTAGAAAATTGCCCCCGTCTAAACGGAGGGAAATGGACCCCCTTCACATATGATTTTTTTCTTGTCTTAACCCAACCTACTCGTTAAAGCGTTTTGGTTCACCTTACACCTTATACACAGGATATATGCAAATATGTACAATATATTATACCTATTTATACAGATAACACTGCTTTTGTTAGAAATAAAAGAAAAAAAACTTTATTTGTTTGTTTTTTTTTTTTTTTTTTTTTTTTTTTTTTTTTTTTTTTTTTTTTTTTTTTTTTTTAAATTCATTTTTATTTTTCATTTATCTTACCACTACTTAAAGCTAGACAAAAATTCATAAAAACTAGCCTAATTATCCAATAACTTAAAACTAACTTACTGGCCCTATGCGGGCGCTCTAAGCTAAACTATATCTTAAATGTAATGCCTTTCGGCCTAAAAAAAACTTTATTTGTTTGTCTCATATTATATAGACGCCATTTCTTAACATACATTTCTCAGTTACCTATTAAAGAACAAATATGAAAAAACGAAAATTAAGTAAATCCGTTTATGGTGTATACCCACTACTCAGTTTATAAGATGCACCTACTCAGTTTTGTGAATAGCTATATTTGATATACCCGTTCTTATAATGAACACTACTCTCAGTGCTTGCTTTGAAATGAGTGAAAGAATTGTATGATAACAATTTGAGAATTGATTCATTCATTCTATCTTCTATTCTATTCTATTTTTCTATTTTCAAGTATATTGTATCAGACCAAAAACATAAATGTTAAAAAATGAGCCAAGTTCTTCTATACAAAAACCTTTGTGTAACAAGTCAGCCGTGAAAAGTACTGAGATCTAAAAGTACGCCAAGATCTTACTTCACGAAGGTTTAATACCGAATATTTAAAGTAGAATAATATTGAAACTTGAAACAGCTACAATGTAACAGGGAAATTTTATTATTTAATGATTACTGACTAAAATTTGATGGGTTCACTGGTCAAGAATATATAAAGTAGAATAATATTGAAACTTGAAACAGCTACAACGTAACAGGGAAATTTTATTATTTATAATTACTGACTAAAATTTGATGGGTTCACTGGTCAAGTTTTTAAAACCTTTCGAATTGGGCATAAAAAAAAACTTGCCAAGTAAGTCCATCAAATTTTAGTTAGTAATCATTAAATAATAAAATTTCTCTATAACATTGTAGCTGTTTCACTATTATTCTACTTTAAATATTCGGTATTAAACCTTCATGAAGTAAGAACTTGGCGTTTTTTAGATCTCAGTACTTTTCACGGTTGACTTGTTAGACAAAGGTTTTTGTATAGAAGAACTTGGCTCTTTTCTTAACATTTATTTTTGTGGTCTGATCTCATTCCTTCGTGCAAAGATTTTAATATTTTGCCATGTCAAAATCTCGAAAGATACGGAAAGATAGAAGGGTGGACTCTACCTACTAAAATCAACTTAGTTTATAGCTTCCTATTTCTTTTGGTATAGGTATTTTCTTTTTGTTATTGGTTGTTTTGATTTGCGCTTCAATTGTTTCTTCTTGTTGAGGATGCGATGATGTTTTCGTTGCAATTTTAACTCATTTTCTTAAACGACGGTAGCTCACCAATTAATAGCCTAATTATTAGTGGTTTGATTATAGTTCACATCACAGTTAAGAGTTTTTCAGGTATGCAAATGTTTTCTTTTTTCATTCATGTTAAAATAATATAGAGTACCAAATCGAACACTCTAGTTCTAAGAAAAGTCATGAATTTTGAAAATACATGCATAATTTTAAAAAGACAAAAAAAGACACTTCGAATAAAAATCTTAGATTTTCTATTTTTCGCTTTGAATGTACATTAAGCTATACCAATCTACCAAATTTCATCATTCTACGGCAATCGGAAGTGCTCCATATAAATTAAACATTTTCTCAGAAAGTGGGCGGATATCAAGCCCCTGAATGGTAAACCTCAATTTTTATTTTTGGTCCTTTATATGCAATTTGAGCCCTACCGTTCTACCAAATTTCATTGTTCTACTGCAATCGGAACTGTGCCATATAATTTACATCAGTTCTAAGGAAGTGGGCGGATACCACGCCTCTGGATGGAAAACTTCAGAATTTATATTTTTTTCGTTGCATGCAATTTAAGCCCTGCCACTTTACTAAATTTCATCGTTTTACAGCAGTTGGAAGTACTCCATTTAACCAACACCAATTCGGAGAAAGTGGGCGGATAACACGCCCCCTCAGTGTTTATTTTTGGTCCTTTATATACAATTTAAGCCCTACCGGTTCACCAAATTTCATCGTTTTGCAGCAGTCGGAAGTGCTCCATACGACCAACATCAATTCGGAGAAAGTGGGCGGATACCACACCCCCTGAATGGAAAACTTCAAATTTTCGATTTTTTCCTCTGCTTGCATGACAACACCTACCGTTGCGCAACATTACAAGATTCTACGATGTCGTGAAGTGCTCCATAATTTTGATGATCTGTCAGTCAGTCAGTTACGTTTTTTGTGATTTTTGAGACCTTATAAATATCTCAGGAACCGCTTATACTAGAAAATTGAAATTTGGTGAGGCGCCTGTGCCTGACTAGCTTAGCAAATATTTTAAGTTTCTGACTTCTTTGGTACTGAAGATAGGGAGGGGTCAAAAATCGCCTGAGTTTGTTCCTGTAAAAAGGGTGTAGTGCCATAACTTGGCTGGGCAAAGGTTTTTGTATAGAAGAACTTGGCTCTTTTTTTAACATTTATGTTTTTAGTCTGATGGCATTAAAACAAAAAGTGTATCGATTTTTATCGATAAAGAGGAACTGAAAAAAAGTTCCAGTAATGTGAATCCCTTTAAAATCTGAAATAGCCTCTTTTTAATTAGTTCATATTATCACATTAGGCGTGTTTTTTTGCAAGTCCATATAGAATTGTAAAAAAAACGACATCGGTACTAAGCGCTTTACATGCAAATGCAACAACTACTTAAATCTATACAGAGTTAGCTAAGACCAGATAATTTTCGAGAAATAATCTAAGGCCCGATACAAATGGTGATGCCAAAATGATATTATCTATATGTTATCGATAATTTGCTCAGAGACGTTAAAAGTGACGTTTTTGGATTGGTTGATGCTAGTCGTCAATAATACTGCTTTTACACGGAAGCGATTTTTAATCTTAGTTTCTCTTTTGGAGTCATCTTCCGCCTTATGTAACCCCGCCACCACACACGTCTCTCTCCGACGGGCTTAATACTACGTTTTCACCAAAGGTAAATCCGGGATTTAAGTGGATTTACCATAAATCTCCTTTAAATCTCGTAGATTTACCATACAAATATAAATCACCTCAAATGAAGATTTAAAATAAATCTCCTTGAAATCTTCTTGCAATCAGAAGATTTGCAAAACAAACAAACCTTATTTTGTAGAACGCACCTATGAACACCCACTTTCTTCATTGACAATCAACACAAAATAGAAATATCTGTTTTTTTTCCTGTTTACTACCCAATGTAATTTTTTTTCGCTTGTCCAAATTGACAATTGAATGACAAGACAGAGTGAAAACGTCAAATAAATCTCAGTTTCTTTGGTGAAAACACTTCAAGATTTATTTTAAATCTCTAGCGGATTTACTCTTGGTGAAAACGTAGTATAAAAATCGCAAGGTAATATTGCTTCGTTTAAAAGCCGTCTAAGCTGACAAATGTCATAGCGTACACAGTGCTTCCAGCTATGTGGAAAAAAAGCTCCTAAATCCCGATGTCGTTTTTTTTTACAATTCTATATGGACTTGCGAAAAAAACACACCTATTAACTGTATATACTTTTGTATATAAACTATCAAATAAAATAGTAAACAATTCAAACATGAGGTGTAAATACACACCGTATATGTTTATTTATTTATTTAATATTTAACTAACAGAATCAATGTATCACCGACATACATCATCAGTTTTATATTTTATTTGTTAAAATTAGTGTTAATATCTCGTGTATTTTATATACTTCCTTGATTTAATGAAAAACAGCTTCAAAAATCAAAAATTTAAAAAAAATAAAAACATTTTCAGCTGAATACGGCTGTTAAGTATAAAATCGGTATCTATAATAAATTTTTACATTTAAGAAACGTTACTTAAAGGCCTCTTAACTTAAACGCCATCCACCGCGTTTAAAGGTCACTTAAAGTCATTTTAAAATGTATTTTGAAATTGTGAGTGTGTATTGTCTGTTGTGGTATTTTAGAATTATAAAATGTAAAGAATTAAAATTAAAATGTGTATTGATTAAAATATGTGTACCTATACTAGGGTGTGTCAAAGTGCTCAACTATGGTATTTTCAAATGTAATAGCTTTTAAATGTTGCATTGCTTATCAAAATTAAAACCTGCGTTTACAATTTTCATTTTAATTAATATCTTTGGCTCGCTCAAAAATAGGATGAAATCCAAAAAATTTTGATTTTTCGAGATTTTTGAAATATGTGTTGTTTTAAATTCCACCGTGTGGATACAAAAAAATTATATAAAATATTTTTAGTCTTCCAAGTCAAAGATAATTGCAAGGAAACACTTTTAAGCTTATATTTGCTTAAATTGAACACTTGATAAAGAAGCTATGAAATAATAAAAGAAGGAAGAAAAATCATTTTTTATGTGAAATCGTTTTTTTTTTTTTACAAAAAAAAATTCTTAAAAATCAACGGAACCACCTACAATATCGTGGTATATCTTTTTGTAAAGACAAAAATTCTCTCTTTGTTTTGTTTAGTTTTTTTTTAATATACGTAAAAAAAAAATTACTGTAAATTAAATTTTTTTTTCAACTTATACCGAGCCAAAGACGAACGATATCTTATTTTTTTTACATGTCAACTTTTGAGCACTATTACATTTAAAAATAAGAGTACTTTTTTGCGGCCATACAAAAGTGACACACCCTAGTGTATACGCGCAAAGAATTTTCGTCCACGCTTCCCGCTTTTGAAGTGTTTGTATCGACACTTTTGTCCTCGTTGTTGGAGGAGAATCTATGCATGGAAATAATTTTTTTAATAAATTAAGGCATATTTTAAAATAACGACGTTTCCTTGTCGGAAGCATCCCAATTTTCAGATCTTTTTCTTTTGTTGGTGAGTGGGTGTGTTTTCTATGACATTTTTTTAATTTCACAGATATAAAAATTTGTCTTCCAATTGTTTTCTAATTCAAGGTGTCACAAGACAGCTGTGTTGTATAAAGTGAAGCAGCATTTGTTTTTTTTTTGTATTAGATTTTCACTTTATTTTACGTTACGTGACACAACCATCGTTTAGTCATTGTATATATATCTTATAGTATTATCAATTGACGTGATTTTATGTTAGAGTCCCTAGCCTGTGATGTCGCTGAAATCAGCAAAATTTGTCAGTGGAGAGTAGGATAAGAAAGATAGAAACAAGTAGTAAGAAAGAGAGATTTTATTATTTTCATTTTTCAACGAAAGACAGAGTAAGGGAGATTTCCGAGAGGTGGAAATGAAAAAAAATTCTTTTTTGACCTTTTTCTGTTGGAATATATTTTCTTGCTCGTATGTTTTTGTGAGTATGTATGGAGGTAGATATATTTTTTGCTTGAACTTCTTTGTCTGAATACATTTTCTTGTTTGTATGGTGTTTGTAGGTATTGAAAAAAAGAGATATGCCTATCATTTGATTTGAAATTTTCAATTATGGTGAAAAATCAAATAATTACTAGGTTGATATCTAAAACGAGAACTATCAACCAATGCTACAAAGATACAGTGTGTTCTAGAAAGCATAATAATTGCAATGACAAACTTTATAAAAAGTATATTGGCGATAAATTTTATGGAAATTAGTACCTAATTAAAATGTTTTAATTTTAAATAAATAGGTATCTGCCATAAAATTTTTTTTCCAAATCTTAGAAAATATTTTTTTTTCTCTAGAATGTCTTTTTTTTTTATTTTCGTAGGTATTTACTGCGGATTGATGAAAAAAATGTCGAGGATGAAAAAAAATGAAAATTTATACTAGTTTCAGGGCTTTAAATGTTCATGTAAACGCACTTATTTACGTATAATAAATTGTTTATAACTTTTTTACAAGCGATCGAATGAAGTGTTTATATTAGATATAGATATTCTTATATTTTTAACTTCCCATAGGGAGTTATTGTAATCGGTCCGATTTGTCAAATTGGAATTTTTGACATTTCTCGACGTTTCAAGGTCCCTAGAGGCTATATCAGTCATTTTTAGAGAGATATCTGTGTGTGTGTGTACGTACGTTCGTACGTTCGTACGTGCGTACGTTCGTACGTCCGTACGTTCTTGTACCATTTTTCGTCGTCGATATCTCAAGAACGGGTAAAGATATCGACTTCAAATAAATTTTGTTTAATAGATAATAACTTCGAAAGAGGCTGAAAGGGCGTTTATTAAAATTCAGTGAGTAGTTTTTTCACTATAAAGGTTTAAAAAAAATGTAAAATTTTTGGTTAGTTTCAAATATCTCACGAAAAAATAATGCTTTTGATTTAAAATAAAATTTAATGTACTCATTATAAGGTCATACAGATTTGGTATGAATTTGGAAAAAAATGAACATACTGTTATTTTTTTAAATAAAAAAACTGAAAAAAAAAATTTCATAACCCAGATATTCTAAGAACGGAAAACAATTATTTGAAACTCAAAATAATTTTATTTTTCGGAAAATAATGTGTTTGACAACTGGTGAAAATTTAAAAAAAAATCAGTTTACAGTTTTTTTACAAAAAATAAAAAACTATATAAAATTCTATTGAAAATTGTTAAAAATTGTTTTTCGACTCAAATTTCTCGAGAACTAGTAGTGATATTGACTTCTAATTTAGTTTATTTTATACAAAGTATAATTTTGTACAATTGGTAAAATGTTGACAAATATTGAATTAATAGTTTTTTTTTTAAATAAAAAAACTATTAATAATTCTAGTGAAAACTAGTTAATATTGTATTTCAAGTCGAATTTCTTGGGAATGAACACCGATAGTGCCTTCTAAAGTATGTTGTTTTATACATCGATACCTTCCTGTAAGAATGTATACTAAGCGACATTTCTAAAATTGTTCAGGAAACGAAAAAAACGAAGAAAGTTCTAGTTGAAGAGACAATTTTGGTTAAATTAAGTGACATCGAACAAAATTTTTTGTTGCTTACGACAATGAGATCTTTATTAATGTCGCTTAGCATAATTTTCTTGGCAGATAATACAAATTTCAGGGGGCAACATTATTTTAATGAGAAAACATGGCAGTTGATAATTTTTTTTATTTGTACTCTAGTTTCCTATTCATGCATAATAGGTTGGCAAAACCCAGGCCAAAACGTGGTCTTTAACATATAGTATATTTCCTCATCAAAAAGTAATTATCGAAAAAAGAGTCGCTTAGTACATTCTTACAGGAAGGTATCGACATAATACAATTATTAACATATGGTTAAATTTTGACAAGTATCGAATTGACAGTTTTAACAAAAATATAAAAAAAATCTACTAAAAAGTGGTAATATTTGTTTTTCGACTAGAATATCTTGAGAACGCGCAATGATATTGACTTTGCCATTATTTAATTTTATACATAATACAATTTCTAACAAATGGTTTATATTTGACATATATCTAGTTTTAGAGCGGATATATTTTGTAAGTACCCTTCCATCAATAACCAAACTATATCTTTTATATTTGAATATTTCGTTTTTAAATTTATTTCAATTAAAATGTTTGGAACCGAAATAATAAAGTAATTTCTATAATATAATACATAATTTTATTATAAACTTAGTTTTTAGAAGAATGTATGTACTGTACAGTGTACATACGTATATGAATAAGGTTGTTCAGTTGTACCTAAGTCCCACATATTGAAATTCCATTACTAGCTATGGTAAAATTGAAGAAAACGTCACAATATGTTTTTATCTAAATATAAAGTTTTCAAGACCACAAATGGGAAGTTATCAGTGTGGGTCGCACCCAGCCTCTTTTTATATTATGTTTTTTCATAATCTACACAAAAAAACACGACAAGGTCGCATGAACTTGCTCCTATGTAGGTAATAGACTAGGAATTTTAAAAATGAATGTTATTAGAGAAAACTGTTCATAAGCATAAGATTTATTTTTTAAATGAATAAAACAATTTCTTTAGCAGTTGCAGCTAAAAACAGGATGCCATATGTTTTAAGCAAAAATTAGTTTATGTAAGAACAAAATTATAATTCCTTGTAGTGGTTTCAAAAATTAAATTTCCAAAAAAAAAAATATTGATCCGTTTTTGAAATATTGAATTTATTTTTAATTCAAAAATATATTTTTTTTTAAAGTTTTTAAATGAAATGAAATGTTTTTAAAACTTTTTAGAAGTTTGTCTATACAAAATTTCATTGAAATCCGTTATGCCGATAATGAGAAATTCAAAATTCAAAAAAATCGTTCTACGGTATGTACAGTCAGTAATATCTTGATACAAATTATTTTTGTAAATTAAATTATAGATCGTAAGAATTAATTGAAAGGAAACAATTTTAGCAAAATTTTCGGAACTTTTTTAGAGAAAAATGCGATTTTCGATAAACATTTTTTAGCATTTGTATGGAGGATACCCTTATTTTTTAGGTAAAATACATTTTTTTCTCATATCTTGTGGATTACATTAAGAAAATTTTATTTTTCAAATTTAAAAAAAAATCGAGAATGAGGTTTTCGAAAAATGTATTGAGTTTCCAAAAAAAAATTTTGAAAATTCTTAAAAAAATCTCAAAAATTATTGTTTGAAAATTTAAAGTCATACCTAATAATATTCAAACTATTGGGGGCCTTTAGCAGAAAAATCCGTCGTACTGTTTTTAAGAAAATCAAAAACAAAAAAAAATATCTAACAATTTCTTGCAATTTTTTTTTTCAACTGGCACTGCAACTGATTCAAAAAAGCGGGAAAATTATTTGCAAGAAAATATTTTGATATGGCATATGTCTAAATAGTAAACAAAAATACAGTGCAACCCTAATATAACGTACCTAAATATAACGACTTACTCGATTTAACAAATTCTTTGTAATCCCCTTAAATTGTCCATAAGAGTTAATGTAAAATATACTTTTACATTGCGAACATTTTTTGCGAACAACCTCTTTATAACGAATTTTCAACTATCAAGAAAAAGGATAAACACCTTTAACTAAAGAATTTTCTCAACCCAAACCTTTATACGAGTAGATATAAAAGTTCCCACCAATGTATGACCCTTAATCTCATAGTATGTGATTCATGTCGCTACAGGTTTCGACCCGCTTTTGTTCGTAAAACAATCATTGTTGTTTGATGGAAAGTAATGCAAATACTGCTGCTCGTCACTTTTACCTCTTTACCTCTTTATAACTAATTTTATACCAATCTAACCTCAACATAACAAACCTCAGTTCAAGGAATTACTTGATATAACGAATATTTACTTGTTGCCTTCCGATTTGTTATATCGAGGTTGAACTGTATACATGTATTCACAAATCCACAAAAAACCTTTAAAATTTGCAGAGGAAAAATCAGACAGAAAGTCATGGTTGCCAAATTGATTATTTTCAATGCATTATGTTTCGAATCGTTTATTCCATATAATATAGAGATTTTGATAAATTTTTTCATTTTCTCAAAACGTGTTCCTTTACTTGCGCAAAACTACTGATTTCAATGTATTTAACCAAACAATAACGCTACCCACCATACAAATGCTAAAAATGGTTTTCGAAAATCGTATTATTCTCGAAAACGTTTATTCATACAATAATAGAAGCTTTAAGTTGGCCTACTAATTTTTTTTCTTATTTCATATTTGCATAGCAATTTTTTTTTATCGCTTACTACTTAAAGAATTAAAAGGAAAATAATTTTATGCTTATGAACAGTTTTCTCTAATAAAATTCGTTTTTAAAATTCATATTCTATTACATAGGAGCAAGTTCGTGCGACCCAGTCGTGCATTTTATTTATTTAAAAAAATTTATAACCCAGTAAGTGCAACAGACTCGGTTATTGCATCTGCCTTAATTTCTATTAGTTGCGTAAATCGAGTTAGTACTGGTTATACTAATAATTTACTGTACACATATTCATATATATTTAATTTTATTTACAAGTATTTAAGGTACTTAGTAAAATAAGGTTAACCAAAACATAAACAAACTTTCTTTAATTCTATCAGTCATCATTACACTCTATATTTATATTTATTTGTTTGTGGCAACCATGGTCACAGATTTATATTTTTCCATACAAATATATTTTCCCTATCCTCACAAAACGTCACATATACATACATCCATGAATATAATTTTCTCGTTCTGTTATTATTCCTATTTTTTCTTTCAGCGCACATTCTCAACACAATTTATTTTTTCTCATTCTTCCATTATCTCTACACCCATATTTTGAAGTCTCCAAAATTTAGCAGAGACACATTTTAGCAAATGCGGTCCGTAGCCTGAAGATGCCGCCACAATCTTTTGACTTCTCGATATTACTATAAGATATATATACAATGGTTTAGTTAAGAACCTATGAAAAATCCATTATAGATACGAATTTAAGTTTCTTCATTTAAAGGCAAATTAAATATTTAAGTATGCTTAACTAAATAACCTCTAAGATGTAGTTTAAGAAAATCTTATAGATACGGCTGTTATTTTCTAAGACGGTAACCATAGCTGTTGCTTTCTATTGTAGCGTATCCGACATTCCTACTCAGTTTTCTGAGTATAAATGTAATTTGTATAAGATTTATTATTACAAAAAAATAATTTGTATCCATATGCATAGCTTAAGGTCTATGACTTTATAAATAACAACAGTAATATAATTTGATTCTTGAATGTAAATGCTAAAAGTAATTTGATTTGAGTACAGTTACTTACTTACTTTAGATGGCGCTCACAGTCCAGGGTGGACTAAGCATTGTATATATAAACTATAGTACTCTCATGAAGAGGAACGAACGACGCGGTGCCATACGAGCGTATTCCATAACTTTTTACGTAGAGTTGTGGAGAGTAAGGACAGACGATAATCAGGAAGGGGTGATAATATTTTCGGTAAAAGCAAACCGAAGGTGCAGAACAAAGCGACAACAAGAAAGTTATATTCTGTTTTCTTTTTATCAATTTTCTATACAAATAAGTATGAGGTGGCATTTTTTGCTTCACGCATAGAGAAAAAACGGTATATTGCTAGGTTTGATTTTTTGCGTTGTATTTATATTGGAGCAAATGTAGGATTTTTATTCAAATACACGAATTCTTAAACGGTTACCACTCAGAACAATTATTTTGTGTAGATAGATAATTTTTTTGTAGGCAGATTTTTCGAATGCAGAATTTTGAGAATTGGAGTTTTGAGTATTATTCTGAAATACAGAACAATTAGGTATATTGAAAGCTAAAATTTTGAAGAGTAGAATTTTGGAATGCAGAATTTTGGGAAATTAAATTTTGAAATGCATAAAAATTAATAAGTAAAATTTTGAAAGCAGAAGTTTGAAAAAGGAATTTTGAAATGCAGAAAGTTAGGTAAGTAAAATTTTGAAAAGGCAAATTTTGAAATGCAGAATTTTAGGAAATAATATTTTAAAATTTTGTGCTTTTTTACTTAGTAATTAAAATTTTGAAATGCAGAATTTTGAGAAGTAAAATTTCGAAATGCGGAATTTGGAGAAGTATACTTTCAAAATGTAGAATTTTGAGAACTTTAGTTTTGACTAAAATTTTATCAATTTGAAAAAAATCATGTGGTACATCACTCCAAACATCACGAGTATGCAATTTTTAACTCGCTAAGATGCCTAGTTTAGCCAGAAATCACGTTAGAAGATGTCAACTTTGGGGGGTCTACGAAGCTCCGTTTAGCCGCAAATCGCATTTAAAGATAAACATTTGTTTTTCGAAAAAAAAATATTTTCACATTTTTTACTTCTAATGGAAGAAAAATATATGTATGTATTAAATGTATTTTTTTTGTTGGTTAATTTGTAATAGGTAAACTTCAACTACTAAGTCAGAAAAAAACAATTTCTGCTAAAATAATTAACATGGCGATTTTTAAATGTGGCAACCATATCTTATTTTTTTCATATTTCAGCCGTTTTTTAGAGGCAAATGGATATGTATAGGTGTTTGAGCAGCATTATACATTAATTGCCAATAAATTTTCGCGTTTTTTCTCATAATCATTGTCTGTGCGATTGGAAGTGGTTATTTATTTTAAGGTAATGGTTGAAAAAAAAATTTCAAAAAATGGGTATTTTTTGTACCCCCCATGGAACCATTTTTTTTTTTTCATTGTATCAAAAACGGTACAACCGATTTCGATAATTTTTTTTTGCTAAAGCTCCCCAAAAACTTAAATAGAATTGTGTATTAAAATTTTCAAAACAAAAAATTTTGGATTTTTAAAATAAACTAGATTTTTTTTAAACTTGATAAGTAAAAGTTTATCAATATAATCTACAAGATGTGAGAAAAAAAATTTATTTTACCTAAAAATAAACGTACCCACCATACAAATGTAAACAAAAATTAAAAAATGGTTTTCAAAAATCGTATTTTTCTCGAAAACGGCGCCTGGAATTTTGATACATTTTTTTTCTTTGTATGATCTTTAATTTAAATTTTGAAATTAAGATATTACAGCTTGTACCTACCATAGAACCATTTTTTCAAATTTTGACATTTGACAATTTTCTCATTATCGAAATTTTGTATAGAGATGCTTCCAAAAAGTTTAAAAACGTTGCGTCTCAAAGCTTTGAAAAAAAATATTTTTTTTAATTTTTGGAAAGAAGTAATTTTTTTTCTTGGAAAATTCGATATCTCAAAAACGGCTCAATATTTTATTTCGAAACCTAATTTCCATTCGTACAATAATAAAAACTTAAGGTTCGTGTACCAAATTTTTTTTTATTTTATTTTCACTTACAAAATTATGTACATAATTGCAAGTTTTGTATGTGGAAAAAATTTAACGCTAGATTTTGATCAAAGTTGACTTTACGATGATAGACAAAACGGAAAAATATTTTTTTATCTAAAAATTTTTTTTTGAAAAATCAATGTCTTAAAAAAGTTTGAGCGATTAATTTTTGAAAATATTTCTTAGAATCTTTATTTTTAAATACTTCAAATTAATATCCCAAATTTTTTTCTAGAACAATTTTAAAGAAATTTCTTATATTTAAAATTAGTTTAATAATAAAAGGTTTATTAAACTTTGTTTGCATAAATTCGTACCTTTTATATTTATATTAACAAAATACAAAAAAAAACAAAATTTTTATTTTAATGAATTAATAATTTCCAAATTTGATGAAAATTCGTAGACAAACATTAAAATAAATATTTGTTTGTTTAAAATTCGCAGGGCAAATATCTTATTTTTTTACAAAATATATGGATAAAAACTATTTTTTATAAAAAAATGTTTATTTTTATTTTCAAAGTTTTTCATGTGGGGTGCATCAATAATTTTTTAAAATTGACACCAAATTTCTTTTTTTTTTAATTTTTCTAAAATTGCTTATGAGCAATATGTAAATGCATACAAAATATTTTTTCCAAAAAAGGTATCTGATTTTTTTAAAATACCTATTATGTCAATAATAATTTTATTCTATTTATTTTAATTTTTTTTTTTTAATTAATTTAAGTTTTCTGAAATTATTTTTTTCTCGAAAAACTTATTTAATTTTTTTCACAATTGCTTTATGTAAATATTTATACATTTTTGAAATTGTTTATACACACATAAAAAGTATTAAAAATTTTCTTTATTTTGTGCAAACAAAGTTTATATGAATAAATTTTAAAAACTGGTCTATACCTTTATCAAATTTTTCTTTTTTTTATTTTTTATTATATAAATACCCATGAACGCATAAAAATATTTTTTTTGTAATCAAAATTATTTTCTACCATACCATATTTTATATAGGTATATACATTTATTTAAAAGCTATTTTCTCTAATAAAAATATAGGTATACGTACCTATTAGATTTGCTTAAAGAAATAGTTTTATACCTAAGTATATATGTACATAACTATATTAATTGCAAAAAAAAACAATTTCCACTACCTTACCACCCACTGCATCTAATGTAGGCAGTTAAAATACCTAGTTG
This sequence comes from Chrysotoxum bicinctum, assembly GCA_911387755.1. Taxonomy (NCBI): domain Eukaryota; kingdom Metazoa; phylum Arthropoda; class Insecta; order Diptera; family Syrphidae; genus Chrysotoxum; species Chrysotoxum bicinctum. Next base: position 28,259,461 of record OU426988.1, on the reverse strand, counting down.
ATAGCAATTATTATTTTTTTTCTTCAAAATTACACCAATTATTATACTTTTGAATAACAAAAATAATAATAATTGCAATCAACATAGGTAAGTTACCTTATATATTAAGATAAAGTTCCTATGTAGATATACTAAAATTCAAAAAAAGCCTAATCCTATCAAGAATCAATTTTCAAAATTATTCCTACTTAAATCTATTCAAATAGGTATGTGTGTCCATACAAATAAAAAGCAACGTTGTATTTTGGTTAGATATGCCGAAATTGAACAACGTTGCTTTGTTGCGTATGAAATAGCAAAAACAAAACAAATATTCTTGACAAAAAAATATAACAACAAAACACACAGAAGATCCCTCAAAAGGAAAATGATACAAAACAAATTTTATTTTCTCTTTCTCGTCTTTCTCATTGCCAGAGCTGATAAAATTTTCTCGCTCTTCCTCAATTACTACCCCACCCTAAATCAAAAGTCTCCACGACAATATTTTCCTACGACAGCGCCCTCGGTAGAGTGTATTCCATACCACTTTTTTCTGTTCCATGAGAGTACTATAGTTTATATATACAATGGACTAAGGCCTCAACCAACAAGCCCCTCCAGCTAGTTCGGTCACTAGCTAGCTGCCTCCAGTTACGCACTCCAAGTTGGTTGAGGTCGCTCTCCACTTGTGCGCGCCACCTGAGGTGGGGTCTTCCTCTTCTGCGCAGACCATCAGGGGTGGATTCGAAGATTCGACGGGCTGGTGCGTCGGTGTCCATACGCTCCAAGTGTCCCAGCCATCTCAGCCGTTGTATTTTCAGCTTCTTGACTAGGTCAACGTAGCTGTAAAGCCCATACAGCTCGTTGTTGAACCTTCTCCTCCATACTCCATCGATACAGACTGGACCGAAGATCAAACGAAGAACTTTTCTTTCAAAGCACCCAAGCAGATTTTCATCCATCTTAGACAGTGTTCATGCTTCTGCCCCATACAGCAGGACCGGGATGATGAGGGTTGTGTAACGTTACCGACATTAAAACAACTTAAGATTTCAGAAAATAATTTATTTTGAATATTTTAGCTCCATTTGTCTACATATATCAATTATTGTATTCCACGAATTATTAATAAAGTTAATTTATTAACAAACAAAAAAAAATCAAATGGTGACGTTGTTTTTGTTTTGGCAATCAGAACATATCAAATAAGATTTACATTTATTTTTATAGAAAATAGCAGCAGTAAACAAAGTAACACTGGATCTTGCCCACAGTGCACTTTGTATCTCATTCTGATATTCACATGAATACGACATAGAATACGTAAGTTCGGGTCATTTTCGTCAGCAGTAAATGCTTCGCTCTGAGTTCTTTTAATGTGAACATGATCTACATACATATAAGCACTTTATAACTTTCTAAAATGTTGTCAATCAATTCCCTTGCACTAGTTTCTCGCAACTTTAACTTTATTTTGTTGTCATCATTTTTGCTCCGTTCCTTCCAGTAAACGTCCTTGGATGTATCTATACCAGAAATATCCATCCTTTTTAAATCTTTGCAGTCATTGCAAATATTTTTTTTAGCATCTTGAGTTTAAAGAAATGTCACACAAATGACCTTGTCAAAACTTCCGAGAATAACTGGTTTTTAATCCTTTTAATTTTATCATGATTTTTTCATGCAGCTTACATCTGCACTGCTCCGATGGGGTGTCTTTTAACAACAAGACATTTTTAGGACGTAAACTAAAAAAAATTTGAAATTCCAATTTTTATTTCTGGGTTTTCGTCTTTAAATTTTGCGAAAGCCTTTCTAAGAAACATGGTCATATAATGTTTTTCAATGTACTTTTGTTACCTTTTTCTCAAACCACAATACAATCTTTCATTCCGGGGCAAGTATATAGTATGTCAGGTCTAATATAAAAGTCTTTTACATCTTTTTTCATTTACATTTTGTTTTCTTTTTTTCGATAATTAGTATTCACTGTTCTGTAATGATTTCATTAATCAAATAAGTGTGCGTAACGTCCCCGACAAATTTTTAATTACCCGTATCCTCCGTCAATAACACAAGATTATGTACATATATCAACACAGTATATGGAATGATTTTTGACTTGATTTGTTGTTTGACTAGACCACCAATTACTATCACCTATTCACCAGACCAAAATAACAGTAAAATATCTCAAAAAAGTAACATGCCCGACAGTTAAAAACCCAGAACTTGAACTTTAAAATTCGAAGGTAAAATGAACATTGTTACAGAAAAAAGAATTCAGTTGTTAGTAAAAGTTCGAATTCTTAGAAATTAATTTCATTAATTATATTACTTTTGCTAGTACCATAGCTACCATGGGGCTTTAAGGTTGAATGATATTTGTCAGAGGAACCTTAAATGTTGCACTATAAGGTTTACATAAGGTTACCGGTTAAAATTGATTCTAAACATTGAGCTAAAATTAACGCTTTGCGTGGAAAGCACCAGTTGTAGGTAAGTTTATTTTTCCCATATAAAAAACATTATAGGTACTATAAGGCAAGTTATGCATTCGTAAGAACTCGAGATTTTGATCAAAGTTGACATTACGATGTTAGCGAAGACTAAAAAAGTGGGTCTCACAATTCTGTCTATCTGTCGGTCTGTCTGTCGGTTCGACTACAGCCTAAACTGTTCGGCCGATTTTCTTTAAAGTTGGTAGATATCATTTTTAATTTTTTCCCCTCACACATTTTTTTCTTTTTTTTAAGACTAAAAATAACGGTAACTGCCATACGAATTTTTTTCGAAATTTTGTAAATACTTTTTTTTCTCAAAAACTGTTCGACAGATTTAAAAAAAAAATACAAAAAAATTTCATTTAGTTAAAGCTAGGTACTAGTTGAAAAAATTTTCCGAAAAATGGTTATCGAGGGTACCCCCAAAGAACCATTTTTTTTGTTTTTGATTTTCTCAACAACGCAACGGTACAACCGATTTTGATCATTTTTTTGCCAAAGCTCCCCAAAAACTGAAATAGAATTGTGTATTCAAATTTTCAAATAATTTCTTTTCGGATTTAAAAAAAAAAAATCTAAAATTTTTTTTTCAAAACTCAATATGTATTTCGATTTTTTTTAAACTTAAAAAATAAAAGTTTCTCAACATATTCTACGAGATGTATAAAAAAAAGTTTTATTTTACCTAAAAATAAAGGTACCCACCGTACAAATGTCAAAAAAATGGTTTTCAAAAATCGTATTTTTCTCGAAAACGGGGCCTTAAATTTTGATAAAATTTTTTGTATTTAAATTAATTTTAACGATCTTTAATATCTATTATAAAAAAAAAATTGAAATTAAGATATTACACCTTGTACCTACCATAGAACCATTTTTTCAAATTTTAAATTACTCATTATCGACAAAACGGATTTTGATAATTTTTTTTGTAGAAATGCTTCTAAAAAGTCTAAAAATCATTGGATTTCAAAACTTAAAAAAAAATATTTTTGAGTTTTTGAAAAAAAAAATCATTTTTTTTGGAAAATTCGATATTTCAAAAACGGCTCAATATTTTTTTGGAAATTTAATATTCATTCGTACAGTAATAAAAACTTAAAGTTGGCATACCAAATTTTTTTTCTTAAAAATGTTTTAAAAATTTTGTATATAAAAGGTTTTTTTTAAGAAACCACTACAACGACTTCTAATTTTTGTTTTGGCATAAATTCATATTTGCATATAGCATTATGTTTTTGTCTCTTACTGCTAAAAGAATTTAAAAAATTAATTTTATCCTTATGAACAGTTTTCTCTAATAACATTCGTTTTTAAAATTCCTAGTCTATTACATAGGAGCAAGTTCGTGCGACCCAGTCGTGCATTTTATTTTTTTCTGCTTGTACAATTTTGTTGTCATTTTTTCTTGTATCTTTCCTATATTTTCACTCAACAGCTCACAGCTTCCACTTCACCCCCGTAGGTGGCCTCCAAATCGTTTTGCCTCGTGATAATACTATTTTGCTTATATACAAAGTTATATACATATGTACATACATTCTCCATATACATACATAATCTCTGATTTTACAAAAACAATTTCTAAAACTCGAAGAACGTTGAATAAAAGAGCAAGTCCTGCATTTTATTTCATACAACTTGTCATAGACAACACGTTAAAAGTAATCTTCCAGCCATAAAGTCCAGGTAAAATTCAGTGATGGTTGCTTGTTATGGCAAAATAAATAGTAAATATTTTTTTTTAAATAGAAAGGTGAAACTAATTTGTGGAAAAAACGTGCGTTTTACTTGCACGTAAATAGATCGCGTTTCCAAACAACGATTTAATGTGCAAAATGGAGGAAGTAGCGCAAAAAAAAATTGCAGACAGTGTTGGCTTCCGGGAAATGGAAGCACATCCTCCAGTATTTTCCAACACCACCACACATAATTCTCCTCATTATTGTCGCCTGCAGGTAAGTCGGGCGCAAGCGGAATAGTTGTCACGTTTTCTAAAAATAATGCTAAATACGTGACACTATACATTAAGTTTTTAGAAAGAGGCAGGAAGAAACCAGAGGAAGAAAAGAAGGACACAGTTCGTTTCTGCACCATGTTCATGTGCAGTCACCTGGTTTTATTCTTCTTTGTTTGCAGTTTTTTCATGCCGGGCGAGGGCCCTATATGGGTGTTTGATAACACAGTGCATTTGGCCTGTTTCTTTTTCTCCGACTGGGGCCGTAATGTTTTGTTCGTCTTTTGAAAAGATTGTGTAAATTGTGTGCTAAGGGTATAAATAGAGAGATGTAAGTGCACAAAATCGAGGATTCATTTCATGTATGGAAACGTTGCTAAATATGTGTAGGTATGCTTTCAATACGAGTCGGAGTATTCTTTACCTATTTCTGAAGACGGATATAAAAAGGATGAGCAATTGGATGAAAAGGGCTTCATTTGGATCATTGCTTAGAAAATGTTATAAAAAGATATCAAATGATAATACACGATAAAGACCTATGATAGAATAACGGAAAAAGAATGATTTTTTTATAAATGGAAAATTCCATGAAGAGATATTTATGCAAATTTGGGGAGTAAGTGCTAATTATTTTGGGAACTATGTACCTTTGGAAGAAGGGTATCATGTTTAATCCTTTTTCATAAAGCACCTAGAAAAATAATTTATGGAATCTACATTTATTAACCTCCCTAATTGTGTGTACGTGTACGTTAACAATGTTTAAAATAACTAAGTTTACCCACTTCAAAAGTTCTTTGATATAACGTTTTGAATAACTTTAAATAATAAATAATTTAGATTTACTGTAAAGAGATAATAAACGCGTACTCAAGGGAATATGAATACCCTTTATATGTTAAATAACATACAATTCGAGCATTAGGGAAAGAGGAGAGGATTGAAAAAGAAGTATCAATGCATATTGGTTTTGAATTTCTGCATATCATAAAGAGAGGGAAAAACAGATTAGGGTATAGCATTCCACATTCTTCCAATGCGACTAAAGAATGAATCTCTGTACTTAACAACATGTCCAAAACTTGGCTCGAGGGTGAATTCATGAGTATTCCCAAAAACGCGAATGTTATGGTTGAATTGTTAAAGGGGGGAATGCAACATGCGTTTCAGTGATCAAAGGGCACGGTAGTGCCCAGCCAAGTTCTGGCACTACGACTACACCTTTTTACAGGAACAAACTCAGGCGATTTTTGACCCCCTTCGTACCTTCAGTATCAATGAAGTCAGAAACTTAAAATATTTGCTAAGCTATTCAGGCACAGGCGCCTCACCAAATCAAAGGGCACGGTAGTGCCCAGCCAAGTTCTGGCACTGCACCCTTTTTACAGGAACAAACTCAGGCGGTTTTTGACCCCTCCCTATCTTCAGTACCAGTGAAGTCAGAAACTCAAAATTCCGAATATTTGCTAAGCTAGTCAGGCACAGGCGAGGCGCCTCACCAAATTTCAGCATAAGCGGTTCCTGAGATATAAAGCCTCAAAAATAACAAAAACCGTAACTGACTGACTGACTGACTGACAGATCATCAAAATTATGGATCACTTCCCGACATCGTAGAATATTGTAATATTGCACAACGGTAGGTCTTGTCATGCAAGTAGAGGAACAAATCGAAAATTTGAAGTTTTCCATTCAGGGGGCGTGGTATCCGTCCACTCTCTCCGAATTGGTGTTGGTTGAATGGAGCACTTCCGACTGCTGTAAAACGATGAAATTTTCTAAAGTGGTAGGACCTAAATTGCATACGAAGAACAAACTATAAAGTTAAAGGTTTTCCATTCAGGGGCGTGGTATCCGCCCACTTTCTGAGAACTGATGTAAATTATACGAGTATATGGCACACTTCCGATTGCAGTAGAACAATGAAATTTGGTAGAACGATAGGGCTCAAATTGCATTATAAAGGACCAAAAATAAAAATTGGGGTTTTTCATTCAGGGGGCGTGGTATCCGCCCACTTTCTGAGAAAATATTTAATTTATAGGGTAATTACGGTAGGTATGTTAGTTTAGGTATCTTGCCAGGACAAGAAGAAATAATTGAAGCGCAAATCAAAACAACCAATAAAAAAATATACCAAAAGAAATAGGAAGCTATAAACTAAGTTGATTTTAGTACGTAGAGTCCACCCTTCTATCTTTCCGTATCTTTCGAGATTTTGACATGCCAAAATATTAAAATCTTTGCAAAAAGGAGTGAGATCAGACTGAAAACATAAATGTTAAAAAAAGAGCCAAGTTCTTGTCTAACAAGTCAGCCGTGAAAAGTACTGAGATCTAAAAGTACGCCAAGTTCTAACTTCATGAAGGTTTAATACCGAATATTTAAAGTAGAATAATATTGAAACAGCTACAATGTAATAAATGATTAATGATTGCTGACTAAAATTTGATAGTTTCACTGGTCAAGTTTTTAAAACCTTTCGAATTGGGCATACAAAAAAACTTGCCAAGTTAGCCCATCAAATTTTAGTCAGTAATCATTAAATAATAAAATTTCTCTATAACATTGTAGCTGTTTCAATATTATTCTACTTTAAATATTCGGTATTAAACCTTCAGTACACTCAAATATCGAACGAATATTAATCTTCAAGTACACAGATCCTTAATTCCGTGGCGTAGCGTGGATTTTTGCCACTCGAGGACAGTACATTTTTGCCTATCAGATTTTTTGGCATCTTATTTGATTTTTTGGCAGCGCAAAAAAAGTAGTAACCAGGTACCATGGCAACGAAATATATTTTATGTGGGGTTAGATAAAAAGAAATTAATGATAAAGCATGAAAAATTCGTAATAGAGCGATGTGCAAGGGTACTACATGAACATTTATAAATAATTAAATTGTGTGTGGTATTTCTAATTAATAATGAATAATCAATCTATAAATGACTATGAAGCATTTTTACTACTGAACAAAATTTTTGATTGGATTCCTTTGGCTCAAAAAATGTATTCAATGGGTTAATATATAAAATGCACGCCTTGATGAATTTAAAAATTGCTTAGTTATATAAAAATATGGATTTAATTACAGGCACAAAAATAATTGTTTTATTATTGAATACATTTTTTTTATATAAGAAATTTCCTTAAAATTTCTTGAAGATACATTTTGGATGTAAATTTTAAGTATTTAATAATATACATTCTAGGAAATTGTTTCAAAAAAATAATTGATCACTCGTTTTCAAAATATTGATTTTTCAAAAAAAAAATTAATTTTGTTTTCATATATCCAATATTTTTTAAAATTTAATCAGCCATAACGCAAAAAAAGGACAAACATCCACAATAATTCCAACGGCAACACAACAATGGGAAGAAAACCAGCTTAACTAGTTTTTGATAAAAGCCCGAAGATGGAGTAATATGCTAAACACGTTGCTTTGTTTTTTTTCCATTTATTTATTTAATTCATTTAATATGAATATGTTGATATGTTGTTCCATTTATACAAAATAAAGTATTTATAGTTGTTTTTATAAAACATACAAGATAATCCTTTCACTTTCCACTCCCAATGAATTAACGATTTTTTGATTGTGTCTTATACAAAAGTTTAAATACTAAAATAAATGTAAATATGTATCTTTGAATAAATATTTTCAGATTTGTACATATATTGAGATTATTGTTTTCCTCATACACTTGAAAGAAACCAAAAATATGAACACAAATAAATTTAAATAGAATTTATTGCAATTCTATTGCCTATGCTTTTTTGTCATGAGTTTTTTTTTGCATAAACCCTTTTTTTAGTTTTACCTTTGTATAATCTTGTCTAAAACTCTTTTTCTCGAACAAGTATAACGGGAATCATTTTCAATATTTTTTCCAAATATCCACTCAAAATGACAAAAAAATATGAGATTTTTATAAATATATTATTTTATTACTATATTGTAGGAACTTGTTAATTATATATTCTTTATTGTAATTAACATAAATATGTTATAACTAAACAATATTTGCTCTTAGGAACAGGACCTATCGGAACAATTATTTCATACAGCTAATCGCAAAAACAAAACATCATAAAGATGTTGCAACGGATCCCTTTTTCGCAAATTTGAATAATGTGACCAAAAATTGGAAAATATTCACTACGATGGCGTTTTTGGTGCTTGCCATTTGGACATTTTTATTCCGGAATTAATTGTAAGACATAGACTTTTACTACGGGCCCTGTAATGGAGGCCATTATTTGGTTCGTATAATATCATAAATGCAACAAGAAAAAAAAGAGTGTAAGTGTAAGTGTACCTTACAATAGAGTTATAAAAAATTCTAGGTTCGCCTAGTGGTTCAAATCTGCAAAACTAAATCCGCCATATATTAACTCGTGAAGTTATAACTTGTGGTACTTTTGCGATCATACGAAAAGGAGTTATACGAAAACATAAGGACACCAGCAACACTCAATTGGTACCTACATACGTTAACTTTCACACAAACGAAATGAGTGAGTTTTTTCTATTGCTGTAGTTCAACGCACTCTGTCCTTGGAGCCATCAATAACTCAAGCTTATATAAATCGAAATCATTTATTAGCCATAAATCGGCCCTTAAGATTAACACGGATATCTGTATCGGTATATTTGCTCCGTTAGTGTGTTTTCTGCCCTATACCTACATAATGTTAATTATCAAAAACGCAATTGCTGTTCGATTCGTCTCTTTTTTTAATCATCAATTCAAATTAAGACAATTGCGTTAAAATACGAAGACACATAATATAAAATGCACGACTGGGTCGCACAAACTTGCTCTTATGTAAAAGACTAAGAATTTCAAAAAATAATGTTATTAGAGAAAAAGCATAAAATTCATTTTTTAAATGACTAAAACTCCTTTAGTAGTTGGAGCTAAACACAGGATGACATGTGTTTTGAGCAAATATTAGTTTATGCAAGAACAAAATTGTAATTCGTTTTAGTGATTTCTTAAAAAAATAAGCTTTTGTATACAAAATTTTTAAAACATGTTTTAGAAAAAATTTTGGTACGCATATTTAAACTTTTTATTATTGTTCGAATAAAAATTTAATTTACAAAAAAAATATTGAGCAGTTTTTGAGGTATCGAATTTTCAAAAAAAAATATTTTTTTTTCTTTCAAAAATTAAAAAATATTTTTTTTAAAGTCTTAAAATGCAATGTTTTTTTAAACTTTTTAGGAGCTTCACTAAAAGTAAAGATTGATTGAAACAAAAAAAAAACTATCAAAATTCTCGGAGCCGTTTTTAAGAAAAATACGATATTCGAAAACCTTTTTTTAACATTTGTATTATGGGCAGTGGCGGCTGGTGGGTTGTTGAACAGGTGGTGCACTTTACTTGCTCACTAAGTAGGTATTAATATTAGAAATCGCAAAAAAACAAGAATTTACATCTATATGTTGATTTTTTATTATTTTGTATAATTGCTCGAAGTACTCGTATTTCGATCATGTATAAAACTGACACATTTATTACATTTAGCAAGGAATCATGTTTTTTATTTTTTCACTTAAATGAGTCAAATCGTGGATTCAGGTTTCTGTCTAAATCGATTTTCCGTCAAAAATATTGCATGTAAAATTTAAAAAGGGCTTTGGCGATCCGGCTAATTTTATATTAACTTTATTTTAAAAAGATTTATTACTGTCTTTAATATACCTAATCACTGTTCATTTTATCCCACACCACACACTGTACACAGTACAGAATCGAACCAAAAAAAAAATAAAAAACAATTATTAACCTTACTCCTACAAACCAACACTATTTAACCAGTCACGGATAGATCGAAACAACATTACATATTCGCAGGCGCAGCGCATTCTAGTCAAACATCGGTTGCTCTGTAATCTTCGGTTCTCGTGCGCCGCACGAGAGCAGGCTCATTTCTCTATACATTTCAATGAAATTTTTTTTTGTCTCATGCGTCAGGGATATTAGCTTGTAACTCATACAAGTTATATTAGCAGTCCTCGTGCGCTCGCCGGCCGAAGCGCACGAGAATTTTTACTTACATGGAAAGAAAGTCTTAATAGTAAATCAAAGCGCTTACATTGTTTCGTCATAATTGGATTTTTACTTTTTTATGTTCTTGTTTGAACCCCTAAAACCCCTACCTGCGTTCGCCCCTGATTGTATGCATATTGGAAATTGGATACATTTAAAATTGGATTGTATAAAGTTCAAATCCAATAAATGAATGTACCAACCAAACCACATTGCGTTCCCAATACCGTACAAGTGTTAGAGCGTTTGGAAAATATAAATAATTTATTATTACAAAATATCTATCCTTTTTGTCTTAGTAAGAAACGAAAAAAAATTGCCTACACTCCTTTTTGTAAATTTAACAAGATGTCATCTCAAAATGACATTTAGATACTAAAACGGCCTTAAACCTCCTATGAACCAGTTTAAGCTTATTCCACCGCTATTCCTCGTGCATTTTCATTATAAATAAGGTTTTCAGGATTAGAGCCGTTGTAAAGTCGAAGTAACTTTACTCCGTCGCTAAAACGAGTTAGTAAATAAGGCTGATAAAGTATTGTGCATTTTACAAATTGTGCTCTACCTTCAATAATGGATGCTGTATTATTCACAATTGTCATATTTTCTATTTTCTAAAATCTAAAAAATACGCTGTAATTTTTACATAGGGTTGGAATAAACAACCATTTCTCTCGTAAATTAACAACATTGAATGTGATCGATTATGACAATTAATGTAGTAGAAGCAACAGCGGTTTTAAAATTTTGTTGGATATACAATATACATACAATATACATACATATACAATTTACCTCTTCGCCAATGTAATAATGTTTGTTTCTTTAAATAAGGTACGTTGACTGGGCCCTTTGCATGGCTCTTGATATTTAAAATTTGATAATAGATATTTTGATCACCTATCATCTTTAAAGCTTTTTTTGAACTCTATCCAAGAGACTCAAGCGGGTAGTTGGAGCACATGTCACTATATATGTAAATGGGTTTAACAGATTACAACCAGATCACAATGGGTCATGCATCTTCGAAGGAAATCTAAACAAAAACACTAATCAGCTAAGGCGACGCACGTTGAAAATATAGTCATTGCAATACACATACCGAGAGCTGGGAGCGGTTCGGTTTATTAATTGCAAAAGATCATTGATAAAAATAAGAGAGATTCAGAGTCAGAGACAAAACGGAGGCCGTGGATACATCAAAACATGCAAAATTTGTGTGCATAGAGATTTTTCAGTTCTCTTGTAAGATTTGTCCCATAAGAACATGATCCCCAAAATGTCAAATGTTTTAACTATAATGTGTGTATAATTTTTTTAACACAAGCTTTTATACATACTCCTCATATAAATAAGGGACTTCTTATTATTTAGCCGGCTTCAGATCTAAGAAGGGTTGCTACCTGAGATACGCAAGCTGTCCACCCTTTGCGAACTCGACCACGATAGCTTGGTTCGGTCTTCTTTGCTCACCATTTGCTCTAGTTCGAGATTGAAGAAATGGCGCTTGGAATGGTTCGAAGGAGCTATTACCTAGTTGCAGATTTTCATCGCATGTTTTCCAATGTCAAGCAAAACTTATCTCGATCAGTTTTCTCGGGATCTCGGCTTGAAATTCATTATTTTTTCAGGATTTGTAGCAATGTGATGATTTGGTCTATGGTTGACTTATCGGGATAGAAGCCACACTAGTTGTTGTTCACTTTAGTTTTGCAGAAGCGTTTAAGACGCTTACACAACAATTTGGATGGGATCTTATAGGTGACTTTGTTTGTTTAGGCAAAATTTTCATCAATTTACTAAAATAAAGATATTGGCGTAAAATTTTAAACAGCCAATTATTAAGGTATTAGTATGATACTACTTAGCAATTTGCTAACTTTAAAGTAGATTACTTTTATTCTTAATTTTAAACATTTTCTAACAAGTATCGTATTAAGCCAATTTTCTTAATGAATTGCTTTTGAACACCCCTAAATCAATGACAGTTCGTGCAAAAAACTAAGTAAACTATTTGTGGCGTTTGTAAATAGCACGATACTAAAAAAAATAAAATAGGTATTCGATGATTTTAACTTTAATAAAAGGGTAGAGAAAGTATGATGCTATATTCGTTTAAAATTTGCAAAATCGTTGTTTTAACCTAGTTTCATACTAAAACAGCTTTAACATCGTACTAATTCAACTAAAATTTTGCGCCATTAAACTTCCGTTATCTTGAGGTTGAGGTTCATATTAATGACTAGCCTTTAAATGTTTGAGCACAGTGCAAGCGTTTTAGGGAAGGTGGAGACGATTTAAAATGAGATACCGATGCACATTGGTCTTTAAAGCCCCATTTAGACTTTCGTTCTTTATTTGCCGTACGTTGTTCGTTGTTCGATCTTCTCTCAACAACGAACAACGAAGAAACATTTACATTAATTCGGTTTTGTTTTTCAGTTCGTTCTTATAACAAAATGAATAACAATACATTGTTGGCAGTGGCGGCACAATTGATATGTATAGTTGAAAAAATGAATAAAGAAAGATCCTGTTAAACGAATGGTTGGCTGCTGAAAAGGAAACGTTTATCGCAATCAAATCTTATTTTATTTGCTAACCTAGCGCTAGAAATGATTATATGTAGTATCGTGCTTTTTTCATGTTTTTTCTGATTATTATATCTAAAGTATTATTATTCGTACTAAAAAAATACAACTCATTTAATAAAATAAAATAAAATAAAATATCTTATTTATTAACCTATATGAACCCCAATTTATAATGAAGCCTTCTGATGCTCCATCAACCTATACAAAAAATTCAAAAATGTCTATGATTTGCATGGCAAAACAATATTCATTTAAATAGTTTTCGCATTCAAACACGTTATTTGGGTAACAATGAACAACGAACACCGAAATTTCCGAGCTCCTTTGAATTTGCACATTCTTCATTCGTTCTTAGTACGTTTTTCGTTTTTATCATTTACATTCTCGTTGTTCCGCGTACGACCAACAACGAACAATGTACACAGAGCACCGACAGTCTAAATGCAGCTTAATGTCTGAATATTATAATGGGAGGGAAATATAGAGTAAGGCATTCCACATTCGTGTGGTGTGGCTAAAAAAGAATCTCTGAATTTAACAGTACTTTCCGAAGTTGGGCACACGGGTAAATTAATAAACACTCCCTGAAGCTCGAGTATTACAGTTAAATCGTTTAAGGGGAGGAATGCTATTTCACTAGATCACTGTTTATAAAAATAACGATAAAATAATCAAAAACAAAAATAAGAAACATTGCGAAGGTGGTCGAGAGATTCACATGTTTATATTATATATCTATCGCTTATCATTTTTAAAGATATTTTTTTTTATTTTATCCAAGACACTCAAGTGTGTTATAAGAGCACCTGCGCAAATATGTGAATTGTAATTGAGCTTTGGACGAATCAAATTTTAGTCAGTAATCATTGAATAATAAAATTTCTCTATTACATTGTAGCTGTTTCAATATTATTCTACTATTCGGTATTAAACCTTCATGAAGTAAAAAATTGGCCTACTTTTAAATCTCAGTACTTTTTTAACGGCTGACTTGTTACACAAAGGTTTTTGTATAGAAGAACTTGGGTCTTTTTTTAACATTTATGTTTTTGGTCTGATATAAGCTTTCTAGATTACAACCAGATCCTTGCGTTGAAGGAAACCTCAGCAAATAGCAGCGTTTTTGGCGAAGTCGAATATGTCGTCATTCCACACAAGGTGGTTTGTGATGCACATACCGAGAACTGAGAGCTGTTCGATTTCATCAATGTAAGTGCCACTCATGGATAGCGACATGGAGTATGTTGCGCTTTAACGGCAGAAGACAGCACTAAGGTTTTGAAGCATTACTGCTGTTCTAGATCCTCATCCGAAGAACAAGGGCATGTATCTGAAAATGAATATGAGAAACTGTCGTCAGCAAAACAATTTAATGGATTAGAAGTTTCAGACAAAAGATCATTGTTGAATATCAGAAATATGTAGAGATGCAGATGAAAAAGCTTACGCAATGGTTTTGTCAGCGTAGAAGAACACCCTTTCAACAATTGGCGGATACTATCCAGCCCAGCGGATTTGTGTATATCGTAAAGTGAAATACTCTGTCGAATATATTGGTCTCGAATTGCTTTGCGGCAAATGCTAGTTGAATAATGCAAATACATTATGTGAATTTATTATTTTATATGTTATTTGTAATATTTAATAATAGTATGGCTCTTCTTTACAGTTTTTGTTAAAGCTGTTTGTATGTGAATCGAATCGTGAATCGAGCACTTTCAAATTATAAGTATAAACAAATTCGGGATGTTAAAATGAAATTAAAAAGGAAACACCTTGGCTGCTACGAACACGAAAGTTCTTTATTGAAGAAATCTTTGTACTCCTTATTATTAAACATGAATATAGAGGAACGTTGTATAGATCATACAATATTTCAATAACGGATTGATCATTCAATCATTAGGCCCAATAATTTTGAATAGCGGTTTCTATGTGCTGAAGGTACATTTATTTATTATAAATAAGTAGTGTGCATTCGCGTGGTTGTAATCAAAGGTATTCTGACAACTTTGAAATAAATTTTACTACTTAGGTATGTACATATGTATTAGCATTAGGAATGGCGGTTATTCACAATTAACCGGTTTTTAACGGTAATTGCGCTGTAAGTACTAATAACAGAAACTTCATTTGCGTTGAAACAAATTTGATATCTTATCTCGGTAATTATAATAAAAATAAAATGCACGACTGGGTCGCACGAACTTGCTCCTATGCAATAGACTAGGAATTTTAAAAACGGATGTTATTAAAGAAAACTGTTCATAAGGGCAAAATGAATTTTTTAAATAAAAAAACAGAATGCTATGCAAATATAAATTTATGCAAGAACAAAAATTATAAGTCGTTGTAGTGATTCCTTAAAAAAATAAGCTTTTATGTACAAAATTTGTAAAACATTTTTAAGAAAAAATTTTGGTACGCTAATCTTAAGTTTTATTATTGTACGAATAAGAGTCTGATTTTCAGAAAAAAATATTGAGCCGTTATGGAGATATCGAATTTTCCAAAAAAAAAATGACTTTTTTTTCTAAAAATTGAAAAAAAATATTTTTTTTAAGTTTTGAAATGCAATGGTTTTTAAACTTTTTAAGAGCTTCTTTATATAAAATTTCATTAAAATCCGTTAAGCCGATAATGAGAAATTCAAACTTCGAAAAAATCGTTCTATGGTAGGTACAGTCAGTAATATCTAGATTTCATTTCAATTTTAGCAAAATTCTCGGAACCGTTTTCGAGAAAAATACGATTTTCGAAAACCATTTTTTAAAATTTGTATGGAAGGTACAGTTTTAGATAAAACAAATTTTTTTTTTCTCAAATCTTGTAGATTATGTTAAAAAACTTTATTTGAAAAAAATCGATCTTGGGGTTTTCGAAATACTAGCCGACCCAGCTCTCGAAATTCGAGTGCCAATTTATTTATTATTTATTATTAAATTATTGGCAGTGTTTTCAAGCAAATTTATTAAATTAAATTTTATTTTATGTAATATGCAAAGTGTTCGACAGTGCAAAAACAAAAATGACCCACAGTATGTAAATGCGTGTCTGAAGTATATTCTGCACATCACCGTAACTGTGGCTTTCCAACCATATAAAATTTATCGAAATCGGTTAAATACTTTTGGAGAAAAGTGTACCACAAAAAACATGTTTGCCGTTTTATTATATGATTGGGTTTTCAAAAAAAAAAATTTTGATTTTTTTTTAAATCCAAAAAATAAAAAATTGAAAATTTGAATATGTTATAATATTTAAACTGTGGAGGAGCTTTACCATTAAAAAAATGATCAAAATCGGGTGGACAGTTTTCGAGAAAATCAAAAAAAAAAAAAAAAAATGGACCCAAGGGGGCTACCAAAAATAACAATTTTTTGTAAAATTTTTTTCAACCATTACCTAGTTTTAACTAAATGAAATTTTTTAAATTTTTTTTGAAAAATTCTGTGGGGCAGTTTTTGAGAAAAAAAAAATATTTATAAAATTTCGAAAAAAAATCGTATGGCAGGTACCGTTATTTTTGGTCTTAAAGAAAAAAAAGAAAAAAACCTTTGGGGGGGGGGGAAAACTTAAAACCCATATCTACGAAGTTTGAAGAAAATCGGCCTGGCCGTTTAGGCTGTAGTCGAAGCGACATACAGACAGACAGACAGACAGAATTGCGAGACCCACTTTTTTGGTCTTCGCTATCATCGTAATGTCAACTTTGATCAAAATCTGGAGTTCGATTTTTTTTACGAATGCATAACTTGCCTTATAGTACCTATAAGTAGCAAGTAAAAAACACATGGCTGTGTTGCTGCAACGGTTGCCTTGTGTGTATCTATAGCATTATGGATAAGTTATTACTTAAACTCTGCTTTCTACACAAAGGTTGTGCGAAAACATTAAAATATTATAAAAATTTTGTTTTAGGAGGTGTAATATTGTAAGGGAAGAGTAATTCTTATTATTATAGCGTTTATAAATCATTTTGTTGAATTATTTTAAAAATATATTCGAAAGTTGAATAGGTATTCTACGTTGAGTATTATAATTAAAAAATATAAAAAAATGAATTTTAGTTAATAGGTTAATTATTATAGGTATAAACTGTTGAAATGAAGACTCGGAGTTTTGATAAATCTTTGAATAGTGGTTATTTCGACACTACGAAAAATGTAGTTTTTTTTGTGAACAAATCGGTCCGAGTTTAAGAATTTGACTAAAAATATATGTTTTTGGAGTAATTAGTGATAATCTTTACGCAAAATTATGTTCAAGATTTTAGGCGCCTATTTTTTCTAAGCTCTCATTTCTTTGATGTACCATAAGAAATTGTACAAAATGTATTCCAACGATACATTTTCTGACTCAATACTCATTAATAAGATGATTCTACATACAATTTCTAAAATGTTCATGTTTCCATCTTTAAAATTCGAAAAGTTATTCAATTTTAAAGATTTGGGAAGAAAAAGAAATCCGATTTTCATGCAAAAAAGTGAAAACCCGCTGATACTCGTAGCACTAAAATGTCCGATTTGGATAAAATCTTGAGGAATTTTTTTTTGACTTGGGCTTTGATATTTTGGGATGTACTCCCTAAAATTCGAAAAAGCGTTTTTTTTTTAATCATCCTATATGTGTATACTAAAACAGTTATAACAATTGTTCAAAGTGTTCTCTTTTATTTATACTAGAGACCGTTTTGGACTGCACTGCAAATACTTAATAGGGGGATTCACATGGAAGAACATGGTTGTACAGCATGGTTCTATGGGAAAATAACTGTACACACTACTTTGCGTTCACACTGGATACTGATGTTGCCGAACATCATTATTTTTGTACCTTAGAAGTGAACGAAAGCAGTAAGCCATAATTATGATCGATATTATTGAAGAGGAAGAAAGCATGAAACTTGCATTTTCTTCCACTTCTTTATATTTTGTTAGGAGTTTTTTTCACTTTTTATTTTCCACAATTCTGTTAATTTTCTAATTGTAAAGTTAAAAAAAATCTTTCTAAAACTCATTATTTGGTATATAGATGCCATTTTACCGTTGAATGTTTTATGGCCGAGACAATTAACCGAATGAACAAAAATATCAAAGTTGTCAACAACTGTTCACACAGGTTGGTTGGTTGGACGAGCCACCCAGGTTTTCAAAATATTTTGAAAACCATGCAACATTGGTTGGTTTTGCGTTCGAACATTGATTGTTATCGAACCATGTTGTACAAGATGTTCTTCTATGTGAACACCCCTAATGATGATAGCTGCTTCTTCACTTTCGATGACCCTTCGAGAATACGGTTACGGTACTGTTTATCGAACCAATTCTTAACCTCTCGACCATAGTGGGCTGGAGAGCCATCCTGTTGAGATATGATGTAGCTTGTTGGTAAATCATTTCGCAAAAACTCCAGATAGTCTGTAGAGTTCAGCTTGGGGGCAGTTTGAAGGGGCAATTCGAATTACGCCTGTCCACATATTGACACTGTTCTGTGTTCAAGATTGTGAAAATTTGTCATCTCATTCTTGTAAATTGAGATTCATCCATCAAAAAAAAAAAAAAAAAAAAATCGTTGTCATCCAAGCTCCGCTCCAACAACCAGTTAGAGAACTCTAGTCTCTTTTCCAAATCATCGGGAAGCAGTTCTTGCACAGGTGTGTAGTGATATGAATACACATTTTTTCCATACATTACATCAGAAATCTTAGGTCTTGAAACCTTAAATTACAAAGCTAAGCAATCTAATCCTGATTGATAAATCATTTGTAACAGTTTTCATTTAAACTATTCTTTGATCAGTCGAAGTTATTCCTACTTGTGGAGCTCCCGCGTTGGGTCGTGTATTTGCAACTGCTCCTGTTTCTCGAAGCCTTCGGTATGTATTTCCAAATACTCGTAAACAAGGAAGTCGTCAGTTTGGATTCCTGTTCCTATGGCATCTTCGTCGCGTTCTAATAGAAGTTCCATTGGACAGCTCAGTGCCGGATTAGCCACGAAGCAAGAGTAGCAAATGCTACGGGCCCCGCGCATTTGGGGGCCCTGCGCACCAACCTTTTCTGACCATAAAAAAATATTATTTACATATTAGATTTAGTCACAATTATTAAGAAGAAAATATTTGCATCAAAATGATCAACTAAAATTTTATTTTTCTATCTGCTGGTCTTACCAAAAATCATGTTTCGCACCGCACCAAACGCAAATTGGACAACGGTATGAAATTCAGGTATTTATTGTCACCATTGATAACGTACTTACTGCTTTAGGTAAACGTATATGAATAGTTATCATAAAATTGCTGGCATTCTCGGAATATTCCGAGAGCTAAAATCTCTTCCTGATTCAAAATAGCTTTTTTGGCCTTTAGTCCACAAAAACTGGAGTTTCGTCCGGGTGATAGCACATGGACTCATCAGTTGGCTGTGAGGACCTTGTCAATACGCAATTTTTATTGAATTCAGTTCATCTTACATCGATTTTTTAACAAAAATCCAATGTGAACTATATCCAACCAAGATTAAAATTATAATCATTAACGTTGGAATATTTTGCCCGTGGCCGAGCATTGATTCTATATGAAGGTTTTTATAATACAAATTCTATATACTACTGAAATCAAAATTAGTAGTTGAGTATAAAACCTATTCAGATCATATGCCTCTCGTATTCGAATGGAACAGCGAAAATACATTTCAACATCAAAACCTAAAGCTACTACCAAGACTTAAATGGAAGAATGAAATTTTGAATACCTACCAAAATAATCTAGATATTATCTATGAGCACCTATCAGTTAATGAATCTATTGAGTTGTTTTCAAAGGAAATAATATCGTGTATAAGAAATTCTTCACCAGCTCAACCGTCTGGTTGTAGTACAAAATTCAAAAATAAGTGGTTTGATAAAGAATGTATGAATGCCCGAAAAAAATCATTCGCTCTTTTACACGCACTACGAGACTGTTATACCGAAGAACTAAGAAAGTGGTATGTTGACTCAAATACCAAGTACAAGCAATTATGTCGCACAAAAAAAGCTGAATTTGAAAATAGTCAAGCTAGTTCGTTAAGTTTGGCCAGTAATTCAAAAGACTTCTGGAATTTAGCTAAAGAAATAAATGGATCCAACTTTGTAATTGGTACTCATATGTCCGCAGATCATCTTTCATACCACTTCAAAAACATGCTCTCCAGTAAGTCTGATTTATCATTTGCTTATGCAGAACCACTGGTTATAGAGGAAACTTTGGACTCTGAAGTAGGCGTAAATGAAATAAAAATCGTACTCCAAAAAACGAAAGATGGAAAAGCACCAGGCGAAGACGGAGTTCCATATGAGTACTTCAAAAATGCAACACCAGCTTTCATTAATAAGCTAAAGCAGCTTTTCAACAAAATCCTTTCAACCGGCTTTATTCCATCTTCATTCAAAAAATCTGTAATTTTCCCTATTCATAAGAAAGGTGATGCAAACAACGTCGAGAATTATCGGGGAATATCATTTATGAACGTTATGGCCAAAATATTCTGCGGTGTTCTAGTGAACAGAATAGAAAAGTGGGTTGATAATAACAACATTTTAACTGACTTACAAGCGGGTTTTAGAAAAAACTATTGTACTGTGGATCAGATATTTGTTTTAACGTCAATTGTCAAAGCATTCCAAGCCAGAAACAAGAAGATTTACGCCTTTTTTGTTGATTTTAAGGCAGCTTTCGACCTTGTGAATAGAAATGCACTTATGTATAAACTCTCTCAACTTGGAATCTCTACAAAACTTTTAAATGTATGAAAGAATATGTATACTGGTACAGAAGCAGCGGTATGGGATGGATCTACGTTCTCACAATGGTTTGATACTAACACTGGTGTTAAACAAGGATGCCCTCTGAGTGCTTTGTTGTTTGCATTGTTTATTAACGATATTGGCAAATATCTTCCTGGTGGGATTAGGATAGCTGACACTACAGTCAATGTTCTTCTGTATGCAGACGATCTGGTGATTCTCTCAAAGTCACCAGAAAATTTGCAGCTTATGATAAATCGATTGTCCACATACTGCAACACATGGGGACTTACAATAAATGCTGAAAAATCCAAAATCATGGTATTCACAAGATCTTCTCACAGTCTGGTTAGAGAAAGATGGACCTTCAATGACCACCGTCTTGAAGTCACTAAAGATTACAACTATTTAGGCGTCAAGTTGAACAAAACGATGGATTTCAAAAACCACCTAATTGAAAAATCGAAGTCTTCACAAAGCTTGCTGAATATGACATGGAGGAATATTTTCTCAAACCAAAATGTATTTTTGTCAGCTAAATACAAAATATTCGAATGTGTTGTTAAAACATCTCTCTGCTATGCGGCACAAGTTTGGGGAGCGGATGAATTTGAAGTTGTAGAAAAGCTCCAAAGAAATTTCATAAAAAAACTTTTTAATCTACGAAATGGAACACCAAACTACGCAATTTATTTAAAAACAGGAATTGCTAAACTTTTTACTTACACCCTTAAGCTGCAGGCAGACTACATCTATAAAGTTGCTTCACATTCTGATGATCGTTTGACTAAGCAAATGCTCCTTTATGAAATGCGGAATAAGGACTGGTGGATTGTAAAGTGGAAAAATATTGGCGACACCTGCGGAGAAGTTATCCAATTTGATTTGAATAACTTAGTTCAACTAAAGGAACAGCTTTACAACGTAATTCAAAAATACGAGGACTTTGTTCGAGAAAAAATAGTAGCAGAAGCTAAGCAGTCTGAGAGCAGAATAATTTACTCACAACTCAATCATAACCTGATGAGCAATAATTACTTTCAAGACGCATTCAGTTATAAAGAAATATCGCTAATATTCAAATCCAGATGCGAACTTTTAACCTTAAATGGCAGTCCATACAACGGAAACTTCCATCAATTCTGTACCCTCTGCAACATTAAGGCAAAAGAAGATTGTTTCCATTTTATAAGCATTTGTCCAGTATTAAAACACCAAAGACTAAATTTCTTCGGAAAAAACAGCTTTACGATGCAAGAAACAATAGATTTATTAAATGGTGTAAATTGGAAATTATTATTTATGGTTTTTTAAATTCAATTTATAAGTATCGCTATCTTTTAATGACTGAATTCATTTAAATCAATTCATTTAAATTTTATTATAAAAATTGAACGTTTTATATACTTTGCCAACTGAGCTGACGGCTATGTCAAAGCTTTAAAATTCGTTATGTTTATTCAAATTGTAATGAAATATTGTTAAATAAATGAATTACTTACTTACTTACTTACTTACTTACTTACTACTGAAATAAATCAGCCTAGTAGAAGACTTAGCACTATTATTGGATTTGTTGAAAATAGCAAAATATTTCAACGTTAATGATTACAATTTTAATCTTGGTTGGATATAGTTCACATTGGATTTTTGTCAAAAAATCAATGTAAGATGAACTGAATTCAATAAAAATTGCGTATTGACAAGGTCCTCACAGCCAACTGATGAGTCCATGTGCGATCACCCGGACGAAACGCTAATTTTTTTGGACTAAAAGCCATAAAAGCTATTTTGAATCAATAATTCAACAAGTCCATTAATAGTGCTAAGTCTTCTACTTGGCTGATTTATTTCAGTAGTATATAGAATTTGTATTATAAAAACCTTCATATAAAATCTCTTCCACCAGAAGAAATTAAAAATCTGCAACCATAGTAAGCGCTTACGCAAATGATTTGGAGGACAGTCTGGGCAACGAATTAGTGCAATTCGCTTCAATGCTCAATTCTGATGTGGCTGGTATTATTGACAGCAGGAATCATGAGGCTCTGGAAATGCAGGTTTACAAGCTGTTGATAAATAATTCTTTACAATCTTGTTTCCCGAACGTTGAAATTGCTTTGCGCATTTATTTGTCTCTCATGATCACCAACTGCAGTGGTGAACGATCTTTCTCAACATTAAAACGTGCTAAAAATGAATTGAGGAACACGATGAGCCAACAACGTCTTAATCTCCTCACGTTAATGAATATTGAACATGATTTACTCCGAGAAGTCGATATCAACAGCATTATTTATAAATTTTCCCAAATTAAATCAAGAAAAGTTTGTTTGTAACAGTTTTGTTTTATTTAATACCATAAACTTGATAAGTGCCTAACCTAAAACAGTCTAAGGGCCCCTTGATAGAATTTGCTACAGGCCCCGCGCTGGCTTAATCCGGCACTGACAGCTCATAAACGAAAATAATGTCTGCGTATTCTTGGTTTCTTATTTTTGAAAAACTAAGTTATTTTTAAAAAAACATTGCAAAATTCTTGGAAAATCACTCTTATTGTCAACTGTTGTTAGAAACTTGTCCAAAATCAGAAAACCCTTTTTTACCTGTTGCAGGTTTTCCCAAAAATCTATGGGTTTTTCTGCAAACTTTTAATTGAGTTTTATTTTTATTATTATTACGTTCATTAAAAAAATAGTAAAACGTTGTGGTTATTACGCACTTTCTGGAGAAAATTGAGCCCAAAGTAAAAAAAAATAGTATGGGCAGGGAAGATGGAACATGGACATGAAACAACACCGAGATAAGATATTAATTTTTGTAAAACCGATTACAAAGGCTGGTACTTCTTTTAAAGGTGTAAATGAAGTTTCTATCATTAGTACAAATAGCGTAATTACCGTTAACTTGGGTCAGAGTACACCAAAGTAAGACTTTTCTTAAATTCTCAATATTTCGTATAAAAAATGGACATAAGCCCCTACTGTATACTATGTACGAATTAAGGAACACCCTGTATACAAAGCTTGCACTAAGCAGTATACCTATTTATAACCCTAAAACATTATATAGGCCAATTAACTGTGCTGCAGACGTCTTAAATATTTTGATTTCTATCAACGGATACCATTACCGGTCACATCTTAACCAAATTTATGCCAATTCTTAGACTCTGAAAGTTTATTCATTGTTTCATGTCTAGACTCTTTGGCATGCTTTTTTAGGCACTTCTATCTCCAAAACTTGCCAATATACTTTTTGTGTCTAGTGGAAATGGAAGGAGATCTTCGAATGCAACATCTTTGAGTTAACCATTAATGGCATCAGTCTTTGGCCTTTTTGAGACTTTGTATTGTTTCTTTTTTCTTTTTATGACTCGCTTAAAAAGCTAATACCTTGAGTTCTCTTAATCTGATCATCCAGATTAAAGTATTATGGGTTAGTTAGAGCATAATCATATACATAGTTTGTTATAAAATATAACACATCACTCAGAAAATCGCAATTTCTAATTCCTCGTCCACACTTAAAGCTGGTAAAAAACCAGCCAGTCTTTTGTATTCGATGTCATGAAGCATGCACCTAAGCACACTTGGTTACATATCTACTCCCAAAATTGCTGTTGGCTCTAAGATTATTAAAATGTTCAGAAACAAAATAGTAAAACGATATGCTTACGCATTTTGGAAAAAAGTACTTCGAACTCAGAAATTGGTATGAAAAAACTAAAAGGCTTAGAAATTGGAAATCTGAAGGTTTCAACAAGATATCAATTTTATTTAAACGCAGTCATAAAGGCTAGTACTGTATCAGGTAAAATTTTAACACAGTTATATAGACTTTTATTTATCCTAAAAATTAAGTCGGAAACGAAGTTTCTGCCATTATCATTAACAAAGCAACCCAAAGTAGACCTTTTATTAGATCTTAAATAAATGATGTGAACATTGAAGATAGATCCTTTTTGTACAACGATTCTTACCTTAACATATACCCAAGAATCATATCCCAAAATATCCTTGACAAACTAGAGAACATCCTCTCTATATTTTTTTAATATTAGCAATAATTTTAAAATAATCTTAATTATTTTCAGAACATTAAATGGCCTTGCTTCAGAAAACTAAACTATTGAATTTTGTGAAAATATAAAATGGATAGTAAACTTGAATTATACTAAAATTATAATTAATGTTTAAAAAAAATGTCCTTTTAATTCAATTTCGAAGGAGTGCATTCTTGTGTACTTTTGAAGGCTTTTAGTTATTGTGACTTCTGCATCTGAATTGTCTCACGTGTATCAACTAGTGAAATACCAATGAAATTATTTAGTTTTTGAAAATATTATTTCATTTAAATTTGTATCGACCAGACCAAACCAGCTTCAATTCCATCTTCCGAGCAAAGATTCCATAATTTTCTAATACAATTACAGGGTAACTGCCGACGTACATATATAACCATTTTACGGGGTATGTATAAAATGAACCACTTGAGTTGTTAAGACACACGTAGATGTATGTTATTAACCCTAGCTAACGTTGGAAATTTGTATTAATGGAAAATTACGATAAATATACCCAATTTAAATGTTCAGTATAACAATGCTGCTATTACACTTGACAAACCTTATTTTTAAAATTAAATTACTCCAATAAACCTCCGAAATTGTTGAAAGCATGTGTACACATGTTCAAGCATTCATAGTAAACTATAATTATGAAATTTTAAGTCTTCTAAATAATAAATTGAATACGTAAACATGTCATCAATATTACAAAAACATTAACAGAAAATATTCAAAATGTAATAACCTTCGATTCAGTACAGTGAATTCATCTTACTTGTAAACAACGATCTCTCTTACTTTAGAAAATGCCTGAACCTTTCGAAAAGTTCATTAAAATAGCAAATTTTTTCTACATTTGCATTGGCATTCAGCCTTATAAGAATTCGGATGATTCTCGCAGAAAGGCCTTCATTATGGACCTCATTTTTTATATGACGTCAATTAATTTGAATTTCTATTTACTATTTGAATTCGTGTTTATTTATATGGCATTTTACACGGGAACGAATTTTACAGAGGCTATTCAGACAGCTTCTTATAGCGGTTTCGTTTTAATATCCGACTCTAAAATGATTTCGGTTTGGTTCAAAAAGGAAGTCCTTACCAATCTTATTAAATCTCTAAAGGAAATTTATCCAAGTTCCAAAGAACAGCAAACGGATTATAAATTGAAGGAATATTTAAGTCATGTTACATTTGTTATGAACCTTTTCGTTTTTATGTACATGGTTCTCATATGGTTGTTCAATCTTTTCCCAACTTTACAATATGCCATCGGTATTGCTGTGGGGAGACCAATTGAGCAATCTTTGCCTTATCATGTGTACTTGCCTTGGGAGTGGCGAAATACAAGCTGGTACCATGTCCTAAATGTAACCGAAATGTTAGCCGGCTTTACATCAGCTGCAGGCTTTATAGCTTCGGATTTATTGCTATGTGCTATTGTGACACAACTTTGCATGCATTTCGATTATATTTATAGAAAAATCGAAGAGTTTGTACCGAAAGGAGGAAAGGACGATTTTTTATTTCTGAATCAAATGATTGCGTACCATCAACAGCTACTTTACCTTACAGATAAAGTCAATTCAGCGTTTGGTGTAGCACTGCTTTTTAATTTTGCGACTTCATCGTTTGTTATTTGTTTCGTTGGAGTTCAAATAACATCGGGTGTTTGTTTCTTAGTGTCTTTTAAATTTTTGATTTTTCTGATTTCATCATTGTTCCAAGTCTATTTTATTTGTTATTATGGTCAAAAGTTGACTGTATCGGTAAGTTTTTAAAGTGTTGCTGAACATTAAAGACAATAATTTTTTTTCTAAGGGTGAAAATATTGCTGTAGGATTGTATAATCAGATATGGTACATGGATGCGAGCACTTCGTATAAGAAAAGTATGATTTTAATGATGGGAAGGGCGCAGAAGCCGGTGCAGTTGAAAGCTACTATCGTTTTTCCGATTTCATTGAGGACATTTACTGAGGTAAGTTTTCTTTTCATTTAGGAGTTAGAACGATGATCTACGAGTATATGTAATAATAGTTCGATATGATCTTATTCCAAAATGTTGAGAACAACTCAACATTATTTCAATTAGTACAGGAAAGGTGATTTCTTTTTTGGGAGACGAAATATAGGAAACCTGACTTTTACTTGCGACTTATAGGTACTAAAAGGCAAGTTATGCATTCGTAAAAAAAATAGAACTCGAGATTTTGATCAAAGTTGACATTACGATGATAGCGAAGACTAAAAAAGTGGGTCTCGCAATTCTGTCTGTCTGTCTGTCTGTTCGACTACAGGCTAAACGACTCGGCCGATTTTCTTTAAACTTGGTACATATCATTTTTAATTTTTTCCCCCCACACGTTTTTTTCTTTTTTTTTAAGACCAAAAATAACGGTACCCCCCATACGAATTTTTTTCGAAATTTTATAAACATTTTTTTTTCTCAAAAACTGTTCAACAAATTTTAAAAATAAAGATACAGAAAAATTTCATTTAATTAAATCTAGGTATTGGTTGAAAAAAATTTTCCGCAAAATGGTTATTGAGGGTACCCCCCATGGAACCATTTTTTTTGTTTTTGATTTTCTCAAAAAGGGTTCAACCGATTTTGATCATATTTTTTTTGCTAAAGCTCGCCAAAAACATAAATAGAATTGTGTACTCAAATTTTCAAAAATTTTTTTTTTGGATTTTTAAAAAAAACTTCAAATTTTTTTTTTCAAAACTCAATATTTTAAAAACCCCTTGTTAGATTTTTTTTAAACTTGATAAATAAAAGTTTCTCAATATGATCTACAAAATGTGAAACAAATTTTTTTATTTTACCTAAAAATAAAGGTACCTACCATACAAATGCCAAAAAATTAAAAAAAATGGTTTCAAAAATCGTATTTTTCTCGAAAACGGCACCTAGAATTTGATAAAATTTTTTGTTTTTCAATTATTTTTTACGATCTTTAATTTAATAAAAAAAAAATTTGAAATTAAGATATTACAGCTTGTACCTACCATAGAACCATTTTTTCGAATTTTGAATTTTTCATTATCCACATAACGGATCTTAATGAAAATTTTTATAGAGAAGCTTCTAAAAAGTCTAAAACACATTGCATTTCAAAACTTTAAAATAAATATTTTTTGAATTTTTGAAAAAAAATCTATTTTTTTTCTTTTTTTTGAAAATTTGATATCTCCGAAACGGGTCAATATTTCTTTTCGTAAATTTAATTTTTATTCGAACAATAATAAAAACTTTAAATTAGCGTACCAAAATTTTTTCTTAAAAAGCTTTTAAAAAGTTTGTATATAAAAGCTTCTTTTAAAGAAACCACTACAAGGACTTATAATTTTTGTTCTTGCATAAATTCATATTTGCATAGCATTCTGTTACTGTTACTACTAAAAGAATTTAAAAATTAATTTTATCCTTATGAACAATTTTCTCTATTAACATTCGTTTTTAAAATTCCCAGTCGATTACATAGGAGCAAGTTCGTGCGACCCAGTCGTGCATTTTATTTCATATCTGAAAGAGGGCTATTAAAAAAAGACAATAGATTCGTTATCTAAATTTTTGGTCAGTTCAGCTTCTATAAACCTAAAACCTTCTATATAAACCTAAACTATTAAGGCGTTCTTCGCTAATGCGAGACCTTAAATAGGTTTTTATTCGTTTCAATACGGAAAACGATCTTTCTGCACTACAATTTGTCACTGCAGTGCACAAGTATATTCTTAAAGCAACCTCAACATAAGGAAATGCTTCCTTTAATTCTTTTTCTCTTATATGAAGGTAAAGCTGCCTTAAGCTCATATTTTCAGTGTTGTTTTGCTCCAGAAAATGTTTAAGTAAGACACGCTCTTCTTGAAAATCTTCATCTCGTTTTTTCCTCTTGACGATTCTTATTTCGTCTATTTTGTAATTTTCAGAGGTTTTGCTTTTTCCCATCTCTTCAAAAATATCAAAACATTCTGGTTTTTCTCTCACAAACGATATGAGTGCCTCGTAAAGCCTGGATATAGTTTCAACGTCTGTATCAACACCTTGAATTTTTTTTCGTACAGTATTGAATTGCTTGAGTATAGAACCCCAAAGGTGAGACAATATTGCTGTCTCAAGGGACTTCGGGGACAATAAACCGCTAGCTTCAGTTTTCACTAAAGGTTTCTGGTGGGCATCATTTTTAAAGGCATTGAGAACCGAAATTATTTAGTCCCAATCTCTGTTTAAGCTCGTACAGGCATCGTCTGGGGCTGGCCAACGGGTAAGTGAAAAATTTTTCAATGTGACATTTACGGAAACATTAAAAAACTAATTAAGAAGCTTTGCTCGCTCTGTTGATGCCGTAAGAAAAACATATGTTTTGTAATAAGCCGAAAAATTGTGCAGCTTCTGGGCAAGAATCAGCTACCGACGATCCGATCAAAGTCAAAGAATGTGCTTACATTTTCCTTTAATTTTTGCTTGTAAGCCGTTATATTGCCCTGACATCTTACTTGCATTATCATAGGATTGACCTCTGCAATTTTCTATGTCAATGTTTAATGACTTAAAAGTATCCATAATTGCTTGTAACATGTCTTCTGCTTTATGGCCTGTATTTGGCAGAAAGCAGAGAAATCGTTCAACGGGTTCGTTCTCTTGAACATACCTTAAAATTAATGAAAGCTGGTCTATATTTCTTATGTCAAGAGTCGAATCAACGCTCAACGAGAAGTATTTAGACCTTTGAAGCTGTTCATAATCGGTTTTGTGACTTTAGCTGATATAATTTTTATAATCTTTTCATAGGTGGCAAAAGACAAATAGGATGTGTTTCCTTTTCCTGGATTGCCAAAACTTTGTATAGGGTTTGAAAGAAATGATGAAAGATCATCATGACTTTCCCGTTATGTATTGATCCGAATTTATATACCTTGCCACGAAAAGAAAGACCACGGGTTGTCAAGGATTTGACAGCTTCGACAACCTCGTAGCCAAAGTTCTTCTAGTCCATTTTTTTTTAGAGCTACATAGCAACAAGTGTTTTTTTTTTGATAATGTTTTCGTTTCATTGAAATTTGTTCCAAAAAATAGGTAGATGTCTGTAAATATTTTTATTATAAAAATCGTTTATAAAAAATAAGAATAATAAATGGTGAAAAAAGTGAGTGACATGTTACAGTGATCTCCCTCACAGCAGGACACTCACGGCACTGAAAAAATTGTCATGCTTGAAAAACTCAAAAAATTGAATTTTTTTAAATCTCTGTATTTTTTGTTTATCCTTCAAAAATATTGTAATTTAGACAATTGTTAGGGGCGACTTGCCCTCTTTTGCTTTTATGTTTTGAAAGTTCACTCGCTTCAAAAAAATATCATAAATTGGCCGCCCCTAACAGCCTTGCCGCCCCGGGCTGTAGCCCTTTTAGCCCTAGGGTAAATACGTCCCTGTATGTAGGCTTAGGTAGGGCGCCATGATCCTGGAGATGTAAGAATTATTTGAAAATTCGAATTGATCATTGATTTTTGATTGACCATTGAACTTTTAAGCAAATGGGGTTTAATGTTTTTTTTTTTCGTTCTGGAGCGTTTGCATACCTAAATTAATCCCATTATCGAAATCACAGAGCTTAGAATCTGCGAAAATTTTAATTTTATTTGTAATGATGATACGATATTGCAGTCGAAAATAGAAGCCCCGGCAATTCAACTGCGAAAATAGGACAAAACCTTATATAAATTCCCATAGACACCTGTCCACGCGTTGTAATATAATATTTTAAGAATCTTTCAATCAAGTCAATACAAAATAAACTATTTCAAATATGGCAGATCTTGCCAAAGTCATGACGCTACTGAAACCTGAACCTAAACTGTTTCAAAAACCGTCTTTCAGATATGAACAAATTGGCCGTCCGTAATGTCGTTCCCTAAAAGGGTAATTTTTTACAAACCTAACCTCTACATAGTGCAGGACTCGAATATAATATTTTAAGGTATAACAAAGCTTATCAGAAAAGTCATTAAAATATTCATGTAACTTCGTAAAATTTTCGAAGTTGACGATTGTTTAAAGACATTTTGTAAATACCTTTTTCATTCACATTATTTATCATAAAATACAGTTATGTAAATAAATTGATATTGCAAAAATAATAGCATGGAAATTAAAATAAAAGAATCTATAAAATATAGAAATTGTTATCCATGTAAATTCAGCATACAACAACATACAACGTTGTGATTGTCAATAAAATTGAATAAGATATGTATGTAATTTTGAATATGTATACTTGATATATTTATATATACAAAATATTGAAATCCTTTTTATATTTCTTTATAGATTGGACAACTTTCATTTTTTTTTTTTTTTTTTTTTTATAATCTACTCACGCTCAAGGGATTATTATTACCCTTTAAATGTTTCAACACAGCGTGGGCGTGAAGTTACGGAAGAGAAAGAAGGATAGGAAAGATGTGTGGCACGATGTTCTGAGACTGAATGTGGTTGTCTCAGATTTTTTTTTTTTATCTCCAGGGATGGCGGCTGAACTAAAGCGGAGAATTGCCGTGTCTTATTTCTATGTCCCTTATAATTCGCATTATTTTATTCGTTTTCCATCCTTGTTGGGCATACTAGTTTAGTTTAACTCAATCACATGTTGTTAGTGTTATGCCTGAACAACATGTAAAGAGTAAACCAGCAACCCATTGATGACAATTTATAGAAGGTTTTAATGGAATTAAAGACGACATAGACGACGGCAGGGATCGAACCTGTGATATTGAGGTTGACAGGCGAGCACACAACCATCGCGCCACGGCCACTTCTTCGCCTTATGTATGTTCAAAAATAAGGATGGGAAATAATTCGATGTGTACTTGGACTATAGCCGTTAAAAAATGTACTCGTATTTAAATTTTTAGAAATATTTATATGGTGTTGTGTCATTTTATTATTTTTACCAAAATTATTCCGTATTTCTTAAGTCCTAAGAACCCTCTTTTGACATTTTCACCAAAACACAAACAAACCTTTGTCCCAGTATTCTTGACGGCAAGTTATTCTCTTCTGATTTCGTTGTCTTTCGCTCAGATTGTCAAAATAATGAAATAGCTCCATGTGAACGTGGTGTTCTCCTGGTCGTACATGACCCACTTAATACGACCCTATTCGAGATCTCTAAATTACCACTTTTCGAATTCGTGTTCGGTAAGGTGTCTATTATTACATACACATTCTTCCTTCGCAGCCCATTCTTGCAGTTGTAACACTTCGCCTTTGTTCGTGTCTTATTGTCTGACGATGTAGCTTTACTTTGGTGACGTGAAAAATGCAGCTTCGTTAGCATCCACACTATTCACTTCTCGCCGTTTTCCCTCTTCTAGAAGCTTCATCTTTATAGAACATACTATAAAGTTTTCATACTCTTTTGGCAAACTTGATAAAATTGATAACTAATAATTCATTTTGCATTTTTATATTAATTTCTAATAATTTTTCGGAGATTTCGAAGAATTTATTTAAATGATTACTTATAGAGTGACTGTCTACCATTTTCAAAGATAAGAGTTGTTTGAAAAGAGTCACCTTCCGAGCTGGTCCACTCGGTTGAGGAATATCCTCCAACTTTTTCCATGCGTTTTTTGATGATGCATATTTTCTGATGTGTATAAGTTTGTGTGTTAGCAAAATGGTTGAAAGTGCCTTATCCTTGCCTACCTATGGTGCGACATCTGATGCTCCCGATACATAAGTCCATAGATCGCTGTGAACTAATACTGCCCTTTCCATCCAACATAATTATTGTCATCATTTAATTTGGTATGATGAACTCATCCTTAACACCAAATATTACCAATAAAAAAAAAAATTATTGCAAGACTTCTGATCAAAAAAAATTTAGTGAACTCAAATTAAGTCTTGGCATAGGAACTTTATTAAAAGCGAAATAAGAAAGAAAATTAAGTACATATACATAATAATTTAAATCATAAATCTTTAGTATAAGAGAAAGAGTTCATGTAAAAGTTAAGAATATTGTATTGCGTATTGACATTAGTGTACAAATTCAAATTAACTTCAATAAATGTGGCCTTTTTCAACTAAATAGAATTTCAAATAACATCTTCCATCTCTCTTTTTTTCACTTATTATGAAGGTATTTCCACCTGTGATTTTGAAGACACACTTCTCTTCCACGTTCGTAAAGCTCACTTTAATCAACTAAACATTCTCTATCACATCAACATCAACTGAAAACAATATTGACAGTGCTCTTACATTATTTTATAGAGTAATCTTTGAATATCCAATAAAATGGGCCTCTTGTATGTCTCCAAAAAAATTATTTGTCATTCCCCAGCCTGGTACACTAAAAAGTACCAGAAGAGATTATGAAGAGATATTATTAATAGGTTATGGAAAACTTACTTAAAATTTTGGACTTCTTCAGCAAACTTCCTCCATTTTTTCTCTGTGAATCACTATACCATAATAATCTTAAAAATATGCAAGCATATCTTGTATCTGAACCGAAGTGGTTCTACCAATTAATAATGGTGAAAAAGGAAATCTAAAGGTCATTCTACGAATTTCAACCATCACAATATGTCATCTAAAGATATCCAAGTTATAGTTAACCTCTCCGCCAAATTTTCTAAGTCAATCCTACAGCTATGCTATTATTAATCCTGACCTTGATATAAGTTTACTCTGCGTCTTTGAGAATATAAACTTACTGAAAGAAGACATTTCTCCTGGTGCTGATGGTATTTAAGCCATATACATACATATGTATCTGAAAAAAATGTGCTAATGAATTGTGCTCTTTTAGAAGCAGTTTTCTCTCCTTTATGTAAAAGCTTGTTTATTTTCCCAATTCACAAAAAAGGCAGTAAGAATTAAGTCTAAAATTATCGTCCGAAAGCAAAATTCTCCTCATTACCCAAGCTCTTTGAAACTATTTTCCATAATTCCCTTTGTTTTCACTGTAGATCATTTGTTTTTTTTCATTTCAGCATAATTTTTAATGGTAGATTCACAACAACGAACATAACTCATACACGATGTCGAATACATTATATCTATTTTGAACCTTTCTAAATATTCCATTGATATGAAAATAACTTAAGTAATATCTACTTCATCTGATTCTCGCTTGCTTCAACACGACTTAAATATATTCTTATTTGGCGTAATACAAATTATCTTCAATTAAATAGTAACAAATGCCAATTACACACACTTTATCAACGTTCTGATTCCCATTTCTATTCTTGAGTATGCCATTCAAGTTTGGTCTCATTATTAAACCACCCAATCAGTTAGAATAAACGATATGCAACGCTGTTTTCAACTCTTCGCTTTACAGATACTCCAATGGTCTGATCTTTTATTCTTTCCTCTTATGAGAATCGATTGGAATTAATCGACGTTAATTAAGGATGTTCCTTTCTTAACGTGCGTCATGCTATTGCACACAGTCACCGGCTACATCGATTCACCGACAATCCTCGATATAATTTTCTTTAAAACCAATCCCAACGTACCAACTATGCCCATTTCAATCTATTTACCACAATGTTGCAATTAACCAACAGTGCACAACTACCCTCAGAAGCTTCCTATACTCCAACTTTCCCTAAGCCCTCAACTCATTAGTCTTAGTTAGAATAGCTTTTTTAGTTTATTTGAATATTGTTATTTTTGTTATTATATTATTGAACATGCTTGAATGAAGCGAATAAACAAATAAATATATAATGAAAACTGAGTTTCTCAAAAACGACTCTAAAGATTTTGATTTTGAATGTTACTCGTATATACCGCGTTTCGTATTTTCCATTTTAAATCACATAGGCTTAAGATATACCCGTACATAAATGTAGAGAGAATGATAAACATCTATAAATAAATAAATAAATAAATATATTCTGTAAATAAATTTTATTTAAAAGCAAAACTAACGATGAACATAGTATTTTTTTATAAAATTGTTCGTCCTTTCTGGTTCATCCTGCATCTTGAAAAATATGGCTTATTTAGTTTGAGGTAAAGATTTACTCCTAATCCTGCGAAAAATAAAATAATGATAGAATTTTCTGTAGGAAGTCAAAGGCAATACCACACGCATTTCTTATTTATTTCCAAATAAATTTGAACTGAAAAGATCCACTAATACCTAATGCAATAAGTGAGACATTCGTTTCTTTCAGTTTTTTTTTTTAAACGCGTTTCCGTAATAATCCCCATTGCACATCCATCTCCTAAGTTGAGTGAAGGATGAGGATCCAACTTTTAACCAATTCAACGAGAAAAGGAATCCTCCTCAAATCCTATTTTTGAACAGCGCGAATAATAGAGAAAATTCCATTCCATAACGAAAGTCCTTCTGCAATCTTTTCGCTTAGCGATTTTGTTATCCCTCTTGAAATTTAATAAAAAAAAAAACGAACAACGACAAGGACGACAAGGATGACGACGATGGAGGATTTTTTCGGAGTCAACTGGACTCCACAATAAAGCGACCTCGTTTTCCCTTCTTTCTTCTCTTTCGCGTTTTTGTTGGGTGAACTGGATAGTGGATATCCTTCATCTATAATTCAATTAAACTAACCAAATCTTGCCTATCATACTTAACAGGAAAACTTTCATTTCAATTCGCGGCTTTCAAAGTCTAAACTCACACTAACCAAACTTTGAAACTGAAGAAGGGAAGCTTTCCTGAGGCCAAAACCGAGATTAATCAAAGTAATTGCAAAATGGAAAGAAAGCTGAACTCAGCTGACCAACACCACAATATAACCACACCGAAGAACCGAAGCAATTAAAATGAAAAACCACAAGAATTTTTTTTTTATGTTCCCACGCGCTATTCTCCTAGAAAAAAATTAAGGCTTAAAAAATGGTATAAATCTAATGAAAATGGCAGGCACCGGGTAAAGATTTAAGCTTATGAAGGGGAACCTCTTTTTTGCAGACAGGCAGGCGATGGGATTGATTTAATTGAAATTCTTTAGCTGTTCCTTGTTTCGTTCTTCTCGAAGATATTGAAATGCGATGACGAAAAATCATTAATTATCGTTTTCTTTGAAATTTTGTGTTACCTGCAAAATAGTTTATAATAAACACTACACTTTACTCGATCGAGTTCTTCGACATAATTCGTCTTATATTTAGATGTTGCTATTGCTACCCGTATATTACTAAAAGAAACCTATAATGTACCGATCTATTTATGAAATGAAAATCTTAGGGATTAAAAGTAAGATAAAATTGAATGTTTTGGGATAAGATACTCGTTAACTAAGATAAGATAAAAAAACTCGAATTTGTTTTTAATATGCATCCAGAAGTCGTGACACAGTTCACAACAAAGGACATACTGTTTCCTTTCATTTTTGTTGTTGTTATGTAACCAAAACTGGCGTAATCATTTTTAAAAACAAATATTCCGGTCCATCAGACTCGGGCTACATATATTTCAACGTTTCCTTATTGCGGATGTTGTATTTGTTATTCATAAAAAATCCTACTGTACTACGGATAA
The DNA here is from genome assembly GCA_911387755.1 of Chrysotoxum bicinctum. Lineage (NCBI taxonomy): Eukaryota > Metazoa > Arthropoda > Insecta > Diptera > Syrphidae > Chrysotoxum > Chrysotoxum bicinctum. The sequence goes on along the minus strand of OU426988.1, from coordinate 28,222,950 downwards.
CTTTTCCAAAAAAACACGGCTAATGGTGACAGAATTAATATCAAATACTTTATCAACAAATTGGTATTATGTCCTTCATTATTAATTTTGTATCATTTATTAAATTTATTTCATTTAGTTTTGAATATAACCGCTCTACTCTGCAATTCGTGACGATAAATTAAGTATTATGAATTAAAAATAAATCTATCTAACGGTAATAAAAAATAATAGATTTTTTAGTGAAAAAAGGGATTAGCAAAGGTTTACCTACACTACCTGATAAAATTGATCTAAAATTAATTAAAAAAACCCAACAAATTTTTTTTCTGGAAATCCCAGTTAAAAATGGGAAAATCGGAGAAAAGGAAGTGTGACGTAAATTTTGCATATGAGGCCGTCAAGACTCACATCAAAAAGCACAAGAACGCAAGAAAAAGAGTTCCTGGTCAACATTCACGCCAAGCTCGGTGATATAGACCAGCTTTACGAAGATGACAAGGACGAAGTAATGGATGCGCGAGAAATTGTGGATCCAATTGCAGAACAACAATTCGAAGAAGAAGTAGTAGGACAGGAAAACTTATACGTACAACCTACAAAAGAAGAACCTGCAGAGATGTTGCAAGCCGAAGAAATGATGAATTTAGACTCTGATTTTGAGGTAGTACAAACAAAAAGATCGGAAAGAAATCCTTCAGAGTCACCAATAACTTCACCGAAGAAGACCAGAATGCCTGCGATGGATAATGAAGCATTTGTCACCAACTCAGAGAAAATCAACCCGGTCCGGCCTCGAGAAACCCAACAAGGAACTACGATCCACTCAAGCTAAACGTGGCGGAAATCAGTAAACATCTGAAAGCTCAAGGTGTACTATTCAAAGTACACAATATCAATGGTTAAAAAACGGTTATCACAACAAAGACCAAAGCGGAACACCAGAAGATCTGAGATTTTCTGAAGGTGAATAACACAGAATTCAACACCTACATATATTTTGAAAACATGGGACAAAAATTTGTAAAAAACAGAAATTTAAAAAACCGAAGACGAAGGAAATTATTTTTGAATAAAAGAACCTGTAGAATGATGTTTAGGCATAGTTCGATATCAGCATCGGACCAGATTTTGGCCTCGTATTTAATCCTGTGGATGGATACTTATTAACTTCTTATCAAAGATTTAAAAATCAATTCTTGTATATATTATAAAGGGTGGTTAAACTTTAAGAGCCGATGTTGATTTTGAATAAAACACAAATTATTTAAGAAATTATTGTCATTTCTTTTTATTATGATAATATTGGTATGGTTCAATTATGTATGGAACAAAATATCGGCCAAATGGCCGCCGCGACCTCGGCGGCATACCTCCATCCGATGGTCCAAATTTTCGATGACGCTGAGGCATAATTGAGGTTCTATGCCGTTAATGTGCCGAATTATCTCATCCTTTTGCTCTTGAATTGTGTCTGGCTTATCGACGTACACCTTTTTTCAAATAACCCCAAAGAAAGAAGTCCAACGGTGTCAAATCACATGATCTTGGCGGCCAATTGACATCACCACCATGTGATATAACACGGCCATTGAATTTGTCACTCAAAAGAGCGATTGTTTCGTTAGCTGTATGGTAAGTGGCACCATTCTGTTGAAACCACATATCGTCCACGTCCATATCTTCCAATTCGGGCCATAAAAAGTTCGTTATCATCTCACGATAGCGAACACCATTCACAGTAACTGCCTGACCGGCTTCATTTTGGAAAAAATACGGCCCGATGATGCCTCCAGCTAATAAACCGCACCAAACAGTCACTCTTTGTGGGTGCATTTGTTTTTCGACAAGCACTCTAGGATTTTCATTCGCTCAAATGCGGCAATTCTACTTACTGAAGATGATTTTCTTCGAAAATTGATTATCCACTGTTGCCATTTCTTGCCACCATTCTGAGCATTGACGACACTTGAAATGGTCAAGAGGCTTTAGTTCTTGAGTCAATTGCACCTTGTAAGCGTGTAAATGCAAGTCTTTATGCATAATGTTCATCAACGATGAGCGTGAGAAGTGCAATTGTTGGGCACGACGAGTTGAGGTGGACGGCTCTTCAGCCACACTATTGCGAACAGCAGCAATATTTTCTGCAGTACGAGCTGTACGAGCATGCACTGTTGTTTTCACATCTCCTACAGACCCGGTTTGCTCAAATTCTTGCACGATTTTTCCGATTGTACGCACATTTGGATTAAATTGACCGAAAAAATCCCGAAGTGCCCGATATGCATTTTAATTTGAACGCCCATTTTCATAATAAACCTGAATAACTTTAACGCGTTGCTCGATTGTGTATCTTTCCATGGTTCAAATTGAGTTAGTCTGAAATTGAGAAATGTCAAATGAAATGCAGAAAAAAACTTGACGTTTAGGTGTGGTTCACATTCAACATCGGCCCTTAAAATTTAACCACCCTTTATTATAAATTAATTTAAAATAAAATACTCACATTTGATCCTCTGCCATTTTACTGAAAATTCAGAAACATAAAAAAACACATTCCAAATTGACCGCATTTTGACTGTAAGTTTACTTTTATGACCACAAGTGTTGCCAATTTGCCATGTTCATGCAGAGAGGATGCTGTTTGTTTACAATAATGAACGCAATTTTTGCTGGACTGCGGAAGTTTTACGAGTACAAATACGAACTCAGCCGAACTCATTGCGGAAGGCATCGCAGGCATTGGGAGAAGTAAAAGTCCACCACCATTACAATGTGTAAGAATTGCCAGAAGTTTGATGGACATGTTGCTAGCAACTGTGGCATGAAATACCGTTGTGTAAAGTGCAAGGATGATCATAATCCAGGACGCTCAACAAAGTCAGTGACGGTATGTTTTTCTGCGTTAACTGCCAACAGACTGAGCATCCTGCAAGGAAGAAGAAACTGGCTGAAAAAACGAAGACAGCAGCAGAGAAGCGTATAAATCACCAATTTGCTGTACCATCAGCAACAAAAGCGATTGTGAATACGCCAGCGTAGCAGCCACATCTGTAGCAGCTTCAAAACCTTTGGGAGGCCCATTTAAGAAGGCAGGAAATAAGCCAGCTCTACCAGCACCAACTACAACGCCATTTGCCTACTGGTTTGTCCAGAAGAGACTGCAACCACTTTTTAATGGAACACATTGCCTGTTTGGATTCCTTTTCAATCTATAGGTTTTTCTAGGCTCAATTAATCTGAACACAATCAAGTGAGCCGGATTGTATGCCATTTTATAAAGGATGGATTCGAAAAGGAAGACTTTCATCCACAAAAGAAGAATATGGTACAAGACATATCGTAATGTCATTGTGTTCTCATGATGTGATTTTCTTGGTTTGTAGGGTTCAACTTGGAAATCTTTTGCTTTTCTATTAAACCGTGTCAGATAAAGCAACGTGATTCTCATTATTAAGGATGGAACTCAAGAGAGGCAGAAAACAGGATAAGAGGTATCGCGTGGATAATTGATTGCTTATTTGTACGTGGATTTTGGTATTTTGTTCTGAGTTAAATGAAAAGATTAATGGCTGTGGCTTGTCAGAAGTTTTAACTTAAATTACTACTTAACGGTTGAAATTTCGTTCTACCTTGATGTTAGGAACTGCGTGATTTTTCTAATCGTAGGATTGCAAGGCACATTAATGGTAAAATAATGTCTTACCAAAAAAACTTATTGTTTAAGGAATAGAAGAAATACTGTGTGGAAGCTGGCTCATAGTTCGATAGTTTTCGTTTTCTCTTTAAAATACTCGTAATTGCCCATAAAACTAGCGGACCTATTATTTAAGTGTTGTTCACTTTATTTTTGTTATTATAAAATAGCAATATCCCATGAAAATTAGATATAATAAAATGCATGACCCGATCGCACGTATTTGCTCTTATGTAAAAGTACTTTGGAATTTCTAAATTGTTTATATGTAAAAAATAGATACAAAATTGGGGTGTTAATTTTTAGCATTTAATAATATACATTTTAGGAAATAATTTTAAAAACTAATGGTTCAATCAATTTGAAGATATTGATTTTTAAAGAAAAAAGTTTTTTCTTTTCAAAAATTTGTATGCTCATTATTATTTCAAATTCGAAGGAGCTCCAGTGTACAAATTTCGGTCAAATCGTTAGGGCCGTTAATGAGAAAGCCGAAAATATAAAAAACGGTTTTATGATATGCACCTTTAATAATATTTTTTCTTAAATTTTTGTTTGACTTAAATGTAGTCCACGCTTATAAACAAATTTCAATTTTCCCTCTAGGGAATCAGCGAAGAACCTTAAATACCAAGTTAAAAGAAAATCGCTTCATCGCCTTAGACTGTAGGTTGAGGTACAGACATACAGACTGATAGACGGAATTGCGGAACCCAATTTGTTCGTTTTCTTTATCATCGTAATGTCAACTTATATCAAAATCTCGAGTTTGATTGTTTTTTCAAATGCAAAACTTGCCTAATAGCAACTAAAAATGGTATAATATCTACATACAGGGTGTTCCTTAATTCGTGCATAATATTTTTGGACGTGGTTCTTGGGTTTATTTAAAAAAAATTAAGTTTCTATCATTAGTACTAACAGCGCAATTGCCGTTAAAATGGGTCAGGGTACACCAAAGTAGGCCTTTTCTTAAATCCCCGGTATATGATATAATAAAGAGGCTGCACGGTTAAAAATCCTGGCGTTAAATTTAATATTTTTTGGGTTGCATATATGACCAGTCCAAAATGGTATTTAAATGTAATACTTTGAATATATTTGATTTTCAAACTCAATAGAATACATATTCAATTTTAATACTGTTTTGTATTAAAAAACAAGTTCGTATTATTAAATAGTAACACGCATAAGTATTAGTATTTAAACCAAAAAAATAAAATTCATCACTTCTTGTATTGGTTTTAAATGCATTTATATTAGAATTTAATACGCTGGATATTGAAAACATATATTTTTTCATTTAAATTGAATATATTTTTTACTCGTTTTAAGCCCAAAGAGGGTTTAAATGTAATACAAGATTATTAAATATTAATACTATTTAAGGTTTCATTGGATTACTTTTGAACCCACATAGTATTGAAAACTAATACCTATTTATTAAATTTCAATACTATTTATAAGATTTGAATGGATTACTTTTGAACCCAGATAGTATTTAAAATTAATAGCAGATACTCAGCTCCCGCCATCACTAACGCCCTTCGAGAAGAATCCTTTAGCGTACTCATCCAAAATGTATGCCGCTGTGCTTGTTTTTATAAGTGCTTTTAATCCCTGTAAAATTAGGAAAATTTTATTTATATAGGTACATTAAATTTACTATTGAAAAAGTTACTTACTTCTTTGTATAAAAGAAGAGAGCTCCCAATTGCTGCTTCTTGTTTTTTCAAATTTTCACTTATTTGATTATAGGAGGCTATCCATCAGCAGTGTCAAGAACCACAAGGAAGCAGGCACAGCCTTAATACTGCCGCACTATATCGCACAAGGAATCCACTGGAATCAGCACACCGTCTCGATCTTTCAAAGTAAATCCGTTCACCAGTTCTTCGTTTTCCAAGACTAAAACAAAAAAAATTTACATAAATTAGCACGGCTTGCACTCTCCAGGAAATAAATAGGTATATGGCACTTAAACTTGTTATTTATTACTTACTTGAAAGAAGGATATCTTCATTTGAAACAATTAAGGATTCAGATGATTCATGCGTCTGATTTTTTAAATGATTGTATTTTTTTCCACGTTTTTCACTTTAATGTAAATCCCAACTAAATTTTCCATTAGGAACTCCATGTTGCCGACCGACGACGCCGACGTGTTGAAACAAACTAACGGAGTTTTCTTTCGACAAAATTATACATATTAAAAATCAATACCTACTATGTATTAAAATCTAATATTAATGTGTTCAAAATTAATACCTCGATATTCAATTCAAGTACGAGTTAAAAAGTATTTCTTGAGCATTGAGTCCAAAGTTTCGGGCTAAATACAAAATTTATTGAATTTTAATACAATCAAATATTAAATTCCAATACTTTATTTAATTATACAGTTTCTACATAAATGTAATACTGAAATATTAAAGATAAGTATTGTTGTGTATTAGAATGTACCGTTCCATAAGTGTAATACAGCCGAGAGTTTCGCGCTAAATACAAAATTTATTGAATTTTAATACAATCAAATATTAAATTTCAATACATTATTTTATTATGGTCACTTTTAACCAGATATTTTACTAAAATCAAATAACAAATTATTGAAATATAAGTTTTCAATAATAATGGTAATACATTATAATATAGAAAAATTATATTTTAATATTTGAAGATTAAATTTTAGTGGAAAAGTATTAAAAAAAAACATTTTAGTGGGATATGTACTGAGTTTTAATACCAAATTATTACAAAAAATGTTTAATAAAGTTGGAATATTAAAAACAAATTATTCATGTATTGCATACGGCTGTAATACGAGGGCCGTATTAAAAAACATCCCAGAATTTTTAACCGTGTGGGTGCGACCCACACTGATAACTTACCATTTGTGGTCTTGAAAACTTGTAATAATTACGAAGGTTGGTAGGTACATATTATATACTGAATTATAGATTTCCGTGTTTTTTAATATTATATTATAAAAATTATTTTACTATTTCGGTTCCAAACATTTTAATTGAAAAAAATTTAAAAACGAAATATTCGAATATAAAAGATATGGTTTGGTTATTGATGGAAGGGTACTTACAAAATATATCAGCTCTAAAACTAGATACGACTATATGTCAAATATAAACCATTTGTTAGAAATTGTATTATGTATAAAATTAAATAATGGCAAAGTCAATATCATTGCTCGTTCTCAAGATATTCTAGTCGAAAAACAAATATTACCACTTTTTAGTAGATTTTTTTTATATTTTTGTTAAAACTGTCAATTCGATACTTGTCAAAATTTAACCATATGTTAATAATTGTATTATGTCGATACCTTCCCGTAAGAATGTACTAAGCGGCACTTTTTTCTAAAGTGACTTTTTGATGAGGAAATATAATATATGTTAAGGGCCACGTTTTGGCCTGGGTTTCGCCAACGAACTTTCTTCGTTTTTTTCGTTTCCTGAACAATTTTAGAAATGTCGCTTAGTATACATTCTTACGGGAAGGTATCGATGTATAAAACAACATACTTTAGAAGGCACTGTCGGTGTTTATTCCCAAGAAATTCGACTTGAAATACAATTTTAACTAGTTTTCACCAGAATTTTTAATAGTTTTTTTATTTAAAAAAAAAACTATTAATTCAATATTTGTCAACATTTTACCAATTGTACAAAATTATACTATAAAAACTTTTATTAGAAGTCAATATCACTACTAGTTCTTGAGAAATTTGAGTCGAAAAACAATTTTTACCAATTTTCAATAGAATTTTATATAGTTTTTTTATTTTTTGTAAAAAAACTGTAAACTGATTTTTTTTGAAATTTTCACCAGTTGCAAACACATTATTTTTCGTAAAATAAAATTATTTTGAGTTTCAAATTGTTTTCCGTTCTTAGAATATCTGGGTTATGAAATTTTTTTTTTCAGTTTTTTTTATTTAAAAAAATAACGGTATGTTCATTTTTTTCCAAATTCATACCAAATCTGTATGACCTTATAATGAGTACATAAAGTTTTATTTGAAATCAATAGCATTATTTTTTCGTGAGATATTTGAAACTAACCAAAATTTTTACTTTTTTTTATAAACCGTTATAGTGAAAAAACTACTCACTGAATTTTAATAAACGCCCTTTCAGCCTCTTTCGAAGTTATTCATGTCGATTACAGAATCCGGCGAACTCGATCCGCAGTGCAGTACCATTTTTCCCATCTACTCATTTATCATGCAAAAGAAGGAGACGACTGCACTGTGAATCACTGCGGATCAGGTTCTACGGATTCTGTAATCGACATGATTATCTATTAAACAAAACTTATTTGAAGTCGATATCTTTACTCGTTCTTGAGATATCGACGACGAAAAATGGTACGAGAACGTACGGACGCACGTACGAACGTACGTTGGTGTTGGTTGAATGGAGCATATCCGACTGCTTTAAAACGATGAAATTTGGTAAATTGGTAGGGCTTAAATTACATACAAAGAAAAAAATATAAAATTAGCGGTCTTCCATTCAGGGGCGTGGTATCCGCCCACTTCCTCAGAGCTGATGTAAATTATATATGGCGCGCTTCCGATTGGAGTAGACCAATGAAATTTGGTAGAGCGGTAGGGCTCAAATCGCATATGAAGGACCAACAATAAAAATCGATATTTTCCATTCAGGGGCGTGGTATCCGCCCACTTTCTGAGAAAATGTTTAATTTATATGGAACACTTCCGATTGCTGTAATTAAGGTAGGTTTGTTAGTGTTAGGTATCTTGCCAGGATAAGAAGAAATAATTGAAGCGCCAATCAAAACAACCATTAACAAAAAGAAAATATATCAAAAGAAATAGGAAGCTATAAACTAAGTTGATTTTAGTAGGTAGGGTCCACCATCAAATTTTAGTCAGTAGTCATTAAATAATAAAATTTGTCTATTACATTGTAGCTGTTTCAATATTATTCTACTTTAAATATTCGGTGTTAAACCTTCATGAAGTAATAAGAACTTGGCGTACTTTTCGATCTCAGTACTTTTCACGGCTGACTTGTTAGACAAAGGTTTTTGTATAGAAGAACTTGGTTCTTTTTTTAACATTTATGGTTTTTGGTCTGATCGCACTTTACTGCAAAAAACTAAGTCTTCAAACATATGTATATGTATATAAAAATCTTCGTCTTCCGATAATATTTTATATTATTTTATTTACTTTAAAAAACAATTAGCTCACGAATCATAAAAAAAAAACAATTTAACTCCTTCATATAAAATTGCCACCATATTTTTTTTGAGGAAAATGAAAGATTTCATGTATGTATTTAGCAAGTTACTAAAAGTTAAAGTAGCCAGTTTATGATTTCAACTTTAGTAAAATGGTAAGAGATAGTAAGATGCTAAGATCGATTAAAATTTGCAAAATCCTTTGTAACTTACTAAAATGCCTTCAACTTAAAGCTACTATAAGGCAAGTTATGCATTCTTAAAAAAATCGAATCCGAGATTTTGATCAAAGTTGACATTTCGCTTATATAGAGAACACGAAAAAATGGGTCACATAATTCTATCTGTCTGTCTGTTCGACTACAGCCTTAGCAGCTCGGCCGATTTTCGTACGAGTAGATACCGTTTTTTAATTTTTCTCCCACATTTTTGTTTTCGGTTTAATCGATTTTGATAATTTTTTTTAATGCTAAAGCTTTTTTTTAATTTAAAAAAATTTCAATTTTGTTTTTGAAAACTCAAGATTTCAAAAACGCAATGCTTTTTTTTTCAAAACTTCACAGATAAAAAATTTTTAATACAATCTAAAAGATGTTTGAAACAAACTTTAATTTTATCAAAAAATAACAAAAACGGCACCTTGTTTATCTCTCGATTAATTTTTACGATCTAGAATTAGAAAAAAAAAATGAAATTAAGATATTACTGATTCTACCTACCATAGAACCATTCTTTCAAATTTTGAATTTCTCATTATCGGCATAACGGATTTTAATGAATTTTTTTTATAGAGAAGCTTCTAAAAATTTTAAAAAATATTGCATTTCAAAACTGAAAAAAATTTTGACTTTTTGTAAAATCACACACAAGTATGTGCAGATATACTGGTCATTTAGATCTATTCTTACAGGTTATGATGAAACCTGTGGGAATCTGTGCACAGCTTCTATTTAACCGTCAATACGCAACTTTTATTTGATGCTACTTTTTCTATCTATAACTTCAAAAATATATATCTAAATTTGAACGCTAAATATTTACATATACAATTTTTCAAAACTTTGCCTTTTTTTACTTGCGACATTAAGTACTACATTATATGGCAAGTTATACATTCGTAAAGAAAATCGAACTCGAGATTTTGAACAGACTTTTGACATTACGATGATATGGAAGACGAAGAAAGTTGGTCTAGCAATTCTGTCTGTTCGTTCGACAAAACAGCTGGGACGATTTTCTTTAAACTTAGTAAATAGCATTTTAAATTCCCCCCCACAATTTTTTTTCCAAAATTCTATAAAATATTTTTTTTTTCGAAAACTGTTCCACAGATTTAATTTTTTTTTATTTGGTTAAAGCTAACTGCTTGAGAAAATATTTGCGAAAAATGGTTATTAATGGTACCCACCAAAACGAAAAACGGTACAACCGATTTTTATCATTTATTTATGCTAAAGGTACCCAAGAGTTAGGATACTATTGTATATTCAAATTTTCAACGCAGAATTTCGAAAACCCCGTACTCGATTTCCTTAAGACTTGACAATTAATTTTTTTTAATGCAATCTACAAGATATGAGAAAAAAAATTAATTTTATCTGAAAATAACGCTACCTATCATATTAATGTTAAAAAATGGTTTTCGAAAACCTACCCTGAATTCAAAATTTCTCATTATCGGCATAACGAAGTGTAATGAAAGTTTTTATTGAAAAGCCTTTAAAAACTTAAAAAAACATTACATTTCAAAACTTAAAAAATAAATATTTATTTTCACTTTTTTTTTTTGAAAATTCGATAACTCAATAACAGGTCAATATTTTTTTTGGAAATTTAACTTTTATTCGTACAATAATAAAAACTTTAAGTTGGCGTACTAAACTTTATTCTTAAAAATGTTTTAAAAAATTTGTATATAAAAGCTTCTTTTTTAAGAACCGCTACGACTTATAATTGCATAGATTCATACTTGCTTAAGAAATCACATGGCATTCTGTTTTCATCTCTAACTAGATACTAAAAGAATGTATAAAATAAAATTTTATGTTTAAGAACAGTTTTCTCTAATTTTTAGTCCATTATAAGTCTACGTAAGAGCAAGTTCGTGCAATAAGTCGTGTATTTGATATTTTTCGTTTGCTTATAAACATAGTTTGAATTCAACAGTTTTTCTAAAAGCTCTTTTCTATGGTTTACCCAATTTAAATTTTCTGAAATGTCCTTATCAAATTGAAATTCCTTTAGCACTTCAACTATCCAAGCAAAAGTAAGTAAAAAGGAAAACATTGTAGTCAAATCCGAATCACCTCCATGAAATGCTCTTCTCTGAATTACTGAATACTGACTGGCTACGGACGTATTTTTTTGGTCAATTCATATCCTTGGTATCCTTGCTTCTCATCAAAAAAAGCTAAGCCATTAAGTTTGAATAAAAGAATTATGCACTATTTCTCTATGTAGGTATGTACTGGAAAATTGAGAAAAAGTTACAGTAGCGAATGAACACGAATTGAATTTATTCGCATACCTACATCAAGTATCTTTATCAAACGGAATTTTCTTCACCATATCGTCCACTCTGTCTCTTTTTCAACTCAACGAAATGGCTGAAACTTCATTCCTTTCGAAAGCTTGTTTGTTCTAAATCTCAGTTATCCACTTGTTACTTTTAGAAACTCTCTCTCAACTCCCGTTTTGCTGCTATGATATAGAGTATGCTGTATATATAGTATACATATATATATCCGGTGCAGCTATGAAGCAAAGGAAATAAATTTGATTTTGAGCCATCCCCTATACACCTTGGGATGCTCCTATTTCTGTGTGGTATATTGGTGAATGGTGATGTTATCGATGGACTGACTGTCCTTATAGAACAATGTATGCATGTCGTGTAATTTATCTACTCCAGTAGAGTTGTTGGTGGTCTCTGAGTAGGTAAGGCGAAACTCGTATGTGAGCAACGGGTGATGCTGTTTGAAATGCACTTCGTGTTTCATCAATATCAGCAATATCCGGTGAGAGGAGGAATCATTGAAGTGATTCAGAGCTGATAGCATCAAAATAAACATATGCATATCCTGTGTCCATTTCTGGCAAATAACAAGCCAGTTATAGGGATTTTCTCTCTACTCCTACTTCGATTTCTACTGCACAACCTTTATCGATCTAATTTCTCGGAATGCAAGGATAAATAGTGGCCAAGTTGAGATGGAACTACCAAGAAACAACTATGCTGTTAGATATTGTTCAAAAGAAGGTGTGAATAAAACGGAGTCTTGCCACATAAGTTGTCAAAAGGCGGGGTACTTAAGAACACTTTTCGACTGTCCGTTTTGGGAAACTTAATTGGGTTTTGCAAACAAAGTACGTTCCTCCTACTGATAGATTAATTTCGAATCAGAAGTAGTTTCTTTAAAGGGAAATTTCAATCCTGTTTGCAAATGTTTTGGATTCAGGATTAAGAGAAAATAAGTGCTTTTTATTTTGTTAATAATGGTAGATAGGTAGAAATGTCGACTGGCAGTTGCCCAATTCGCGCTAGAGTGCACCGTTTTGATACCATAACTCGCTTAAATCTGTAGATGCAATTGAATATGGGGAATTATGGGCAAATTTTCACGGAACCGTCCCATTCGAATTGAGTTCAAAAACAAAGGATGTAGTAGATTTTGATGTTTCTTATAATTATGGTATGACTTATATTTACCTTAGCACAATCATCAGTACTCAACCAGACCACTAATTGCATTAACATCTACACAGCTTGTTGACTAGTGCTGAAGCAGCATCTATCCGATCGAGTAATCATGTGGGCCTTGTGCTCCATAAACCTCCATTAAAGCCCTCAGTCCGCTAGCTCGCGGTCTAGGGAATCTTACGGAAGTCACGGTACAGAAGTAAAAAATATTTGTCCTAGTACCATTTCGTCACGTTGAGTTAGGTCAAGTCTTCATTTCCATAAATTCATCAATATTGTACAAAAATGCCCGTCCGAATGATTATGCTCTAATTTTGGCCAGAGCAGGGTATTTATAGAGAAAATAAATGACTGTTTCCTTTTTCCACTGGTCCCCACACCTACGACAATGAGTTTTTATTCATTAATTTCAATTAAAGTCTAACGTTAAAATTAACTTGTGTAACTAAATTATTATATATTTAAGAATGTCTGAAGCTTCTTAGATCTCGAGCTAAGAAATTATACATAGATTAGGCTTAATACCAGCTAATTCTTGATCTAACTTAAGTATAGCTCTTAAATATAGGGTTGGGAATTGGAAGGATGATTAAGACGGAGTTTCAGGCAGGATGAACTGAGGTTAAAGTCAACCAGTTTATGTTGAAGCCGTATGATGTACCGTGGGTAGGCAGATAGAAGAAACGAGGATTTCTTATATTACGGGAATTAGTGTTGAAAGAGATGGAATTGTAGAGAGTTGTGCATTCAACAGATCCTGAAAGTAATCGATAAATGAAGAGAATGTCGCTTCGTTTTTCCAGCGTATTCAAGTTGATTAACAGAAGTCGGTCTTGATACGGTGGTAAAATAAGAGCGTTATTCCAAGACAGACCACGAAGGGCGAAACGTAGGAAACGACGACGTTGAATGCTCTCGATTCTGGATATATGAGTTTGTTGATAAAGGGACCATACTTGACAGGCGTATTCAAGAAGCGGGCGAACAAAGGTTATGTATAAAGAACGGGTCACGTAGGGGTCAGAGAATTCTTTGGACCAACGTTTCACAAAGCCTAGTGCAGAGTTTACTTTGGGTATAATCTCGTCAATATGTGTGAGGTGAGGTGAGTTCTCTATTCTCTATTATTGAGAATGTAGAAGGTATCGATGGGGAGTAGATCGGATGCGTTTTCGTGAAAAAGTTGTTGATTGACATTTGGAAATATTTAGTTCTAACCAATTTTTCAGGTACCAGAGAGAGAGAGAAACTGTTGCGTTCAAATTGTAGGAGAGTGGCATTACGTGTGGAAGAAATGGGTGTTTAGGTAAGAAGAAATCCATCTTAAGAAGATAGGTTAAAGGCCAAGGGTGGACAGTTTGAATAAAATAAGCTTATGTGAGATTTTGTCAAAAACTTTCAGTTTTAAGATTATCATTTGAAGAAGCTGTAAGATTAGTTAGAGGATTTATAAATAATACCGATTAGCCGATTAAGTAGACTTTTAGCGGCATAGTTTGATAATGCAAATAGGTAAATCTATTCTTAAGCTAGAACGACTAATATTGAAATTTAATCGATACAAAACTAATTGAGTTATAAAATAGAACTGCAAATACTCTCCGTGAGTAGAAAATGATGGGAGGTTTATCAACTGAAATCTTTGAGTGTATGGAAGTATTAAGTAATATTGCTTTATCTGACCAGGAAAAAAAAAAGGAAGAGCAAATCTTAAAAATATTCTTTGAATATTTTCAATTCTGCTTATATGAATGGAGTAGAAAGGCGCCCATACAGCACATCCCCATTCAAGAACTGGCCTAACAAAATTAACATAGAAAATTTTAACAACATATGGATCACGAAACCTTTTGACGCGTGACCTTTTGACAAAATCAAGCATTTTATTTATTTTACAATCTAATTATATAGTGTAAATGTTTTAAATAACAATTTTCAATCTAATAAGATTCGAAAATCAAAAAAACTATACACTCTACATGCCGAATGTTTTGGTGCAAAACACATTAATTAATTGAAATATTTTTTTTAAAATTTATTTAAAATTATTTCATGACTTAACTTTTTAAAACCTTTACTTAAGTCTGTAAGGATTCAATCTACCAGTATAATATATCTAATGGATTCATAAAAAGTGATGAAAAAGTTAGCAGGTAAGTTTCTAAAATTTTTTTTTATTTCTTGCCGCCCAATTTTCCACCTCCTGACAAAGTACCGCGCGGAACCTATACCCCCTACAGTACCTACCTACACTGCGTCACTGCACTAAGCTCTCATTCTCTAAGATCTGCTGCAATATTCCCCATATTAAAATAAAAAAGAAGTACTAATTGGTTAAACTAAACTACATCTTTAATGAACTAAACAGATATTTGAAGATGAATACATACCGGGGCTTTGGTATTTTGTATCTGTATCTTTGAATTTTTTTGAGAAAGAATATTATGTTTGCTTTAATAGCTCATTAATTAAACGGGGAACGCAAACAAATAAACCCCCGAAACATTTGTGCAAATGTGTACTCTGCGATTATAATCAAGCCGTAGTTGTGGGGTTATCACCGTGTTGTTCCGGTGATTTTTATGAATTTATCAGTATTTACTTTTAATCAACACCATAATTAATTCATATAAAAAGAAATCATAACTTGGTTCGATTAATCAGTCGTAACCAACTTATTCTGAAGTAATAATGGCATTAAAGGCAATTTTACAATGCGCTGCTCTGTTAATTGGTGAGTAATCCAGTGGTCGAATACCTTCAGTTTAAATTCCAATTGTTGTTCAATAATCATTTTATTGAATAATTTATTTCTCGCAGTTGTGAATTATTGTGCGGGTATAACAATTCAGCCACGAAGCGCTTGGGGTGCTGCACCATCAAAATGGAACACTAAAGTTAGAGGACCGGTTCAGTATGTCATCATTCATCATTCCGACAATCCAAATGGATGTTCTGACTCAGCACGTTGCCAGCAATTGATACGTAATATTCAATCAGATCACAAAGGTCGACGAGGTTTTAGTGACATTGGGTACAATTTTATTGTGGCTGGCGATGGAAAAGTCTATGAAGGACGGGGTTTTGGCAATCAAGGGTCACATGCACCACGATACAATGACAAGAGTATTGGAATTGTTTTTATAGGAAATTTTGAAAGTAAGCCATCCTAATTAGGTAACATTTTATATTGATGTATTTTATATGATTGGTTCGTGTTTAGATCAACTTCCATCATCCACAATGTTGAATAACGCAAAGGAATTAATTGCACAAGCAGTTTCCGGTGGGCATCTTAAAAGGGATTATACTCTGTGGGGTCACAGGCAGACAAAATCAACCGCTTGTCCCGGTACTGCATTATTTAATGAAATCAAAACCTGGCCACATTGGTCAAGTGCTTAAGATTGTATATATTTTATTAAACAATAGGAACATTATTATAACTAAGTAAAAGAACTTAATATAACAAAACTAAACTAAGATCATTCATAAAATCAAAAGGTTGTGGAATATATGCAATAGATTTTTATTTGAAAATTATTTTGATTCGTTTGAGAACTCGTCAATAAAAATCTTATATTCTAGAAAACAGCTCGAAAAAGATACTTTACTATGTTGTTCTGATTGTCTTGGTCCGGAAATATCTAAAACACTAAGAAAACGAAAGTTTTTTCAAACCGTGTGCTGTTGACATGTGTTTTCTTATGTTGTTCTTTCTTTCTGTATGTCTCTCTCTGTTGTATTGTATAAGCCGATGGTCTGAGTTACCAGTGCTTTCAGTGTCTCTACTTCGTAGATTTATCTACGGAGTAGTGGAATATGTAATGTAATGTAATGAAAGTTTTTTTTTTTAATTTTGGTAGATACGTATATGTTCTTTATATTAACATATTTAATAACAACTTAGATTAAAAGAAAACAGTTCGTTATTACTTTATGGATTGAATTTTTGAAAACCTTCTTTTTATCATTTCGATAAAGTCTTCCAATGAAATAGTTTTAGTTCGCTTATTTACCACATAGATATTTACATATACATTTTATTTATTTATTAGCATAACACCTATGCAGAACTTGGGGATTTTTTATATAAAATGCGAAAAACACATTTTTTTTTTAGAAAAAGGATAATAATTTAAAAAACGCAATTTGCCGTTAGTAATGAAATACAATATTTGCCAAAAAATGATGATTCTTTTTATTAAATTTTGTATTACGTTTTCCCATAATTGAAGCTATTTTTCGGGAATAACGAAGTGCATGTCGGTGGAAACATTGACATCAAATTTATCCTTGACATAGTCTCTCAGAAAAAAACCTAATGGTGTTAAAACGCAAGATCAATGGGGCCATTCTCAATTTCTGACAAAAATGTTTCTTAGGGATACTGCCTAATTCTTGGTAGTCACTTATCCACGAGTGTTTTAAATATTTAATTTTATTAAAACATTACTGCTAGTTTATATACAAATTCTTACATTATCTTTAATTACTAATGTATTATATATCCATTTACCCAACCAAAAAACAAAAACTCATGAAAAAATTCTAATTTAATTTACAAATACAAAATTGGAAACAAATTATGAAAACAATGACAAACAGATTCTTCGCTATCACACAGTTCACTAACCGTTTTATTTAAAAAACTGTCCCTCTTTTAAAACCCTTTCATTCCTCTTGAATCTTCCAAGTGAAAACAGAAATGCACCTCAATATTAATTCTGAATTGAAAAACTCGAGTGTTTTAAATTTAGAATAAATAACTTAAAGCTTTTGATGAAACATGGAGAATGTGCGCCAGCAACATTGGTTTTAAATTGAATTTTGTGTCGTCCATTGCTAAAACGTGACAAGAAATACGATTTTTTGTTTGGATTCCTGTCGAAAATCAAATCGATACAGTGTCCTTAAATGTAATCCTCTAAGGAAATTCAGAGCATGGTTTGAGAAGTGAAGTAATGCGAAAGGGCTCTGTGTTGATATGCATGTGCTTATGCATAGTGTTATCTTGCTTCTATGTTTTCCCAAGAAAGGCGGAAGAATCATTTTATTTCATTTTCTGAAGAGTCTTATGTTAAAAAACAAAAGAAATGTTTTGTATTCTGTACCCTTATCATTAGTCGAATTAAAAAAACATATGCTTTTATGTCTTCCAGTCTTTAAGAAATTCCAAAATTACGAAAACCACGCAAGTTAAACTCCTTTAATTTAAATTATTCATGAAAAACTATAAATGGAAAAAGTAGTTTCATAAATTATGATGTTCATAAATATTTATTCATTTATAATATGTATATGAATATAATATGAATATGTAATTTACCTCTTAATTTAAAATTTTATATAATTTGTTACAAACCATCTTTAAAATTAACTTATAAAAATATAACGTCACGAAAATCAATCCTATGAAACGTTTTCTCGACAATGAATTTAAAAAGGTGGCGAACAATTTTCGGTAAAAATATTGCTTTTAAATATATTTCAGGAATATCCGCTCTACTTCGTATTTACTTATTTTGCTTCGGCTTAGGACTTTTTACTTATTTTATTTAACTAAAAATTACGAATTTTATAAATGAAATATGGATTAAATAAGAACGTAAGGACCAAATTATAACTTGATCGTTGACAATAATGGCGTAGATTGTCTATTCGACTATAGCTTAAACGGTTCGATCGGTTTCCTTTAAACTTGATACGCAGAAAGGCACATAAGAGCAGCTAAGTGCGATCCAGTCGTGCATTTTATTTTTTAATAAATTCAGTAAAAACTCTTTGTCAATTGTTTATATCAAAGGGCCAGGTAGTGCCCAGCCCAGCCAAGTTCTGGCACTACACCCTTTTTACAGGAACAAACTCAGGCGATTTTTGACCCCTCCCTGTCTTCAGAAACTTAATATTCCGAATATTTGCTAAGCTAGTCAGGCACAGACGACCAGCGTTACCTTAGGATATTTTGGAAAAGTGGCAAAAAAAGTGGCACTCGAGAAAAAAAAGTGGCACTTAAAATTAAAAACAAAACAACACCATATATGTATGTATGAAAATTGACTTAAGGGAATAAATTTCACACTCATCTCAACGAATTTATAGGAGTTGAAGAAAACACATAATTTAAACAATCATTTTAAGGTTTATTGCAATGTAAGCTAAAAACTAAAAATTTAACAGTTCATTTTGTATTGATTATTCAACATAAATAAATAAATAAAAGTATGAATAAATAATAAATAATAATTTATTTAAAAGAATTTGTATAACATTTTACTTTCCTGTGATGGTTTCCCTATATTTTTTTTATGAGGAGCTCATCGGGACTCCACTCAGCTAAATCACAGTTGCTTAATAAATTTGAAGAAGGTAACATATTTTCGCAAGTTTCAGTGTTAAGTCTATTGGTGAGTTTGTTTTTCATCAAAGTTAGCTTGGAAAAAACCCTCTTAGCGCAGGCACTGCCTCATATAAGTCGGAAAAGAGGTATTTATTCAAACTATTTTTAATGTTACCCACTTTTTCAATGTGTTGAATTTTAAAACTTTGATGGTATAAGTATCGTACGCATGAAAGATATGAAAAGGTATGAAAAAATGGCATGGTGAATTGCTAACTTTATTTTTTTTTTTTTTTTTTTTTTTTTTTTTTATAATCTACCCGCGCTCAAGGGATTATGATTACCCTTTAAATGTTTCAACACAGCGCGGGCGTGAAGTTAATGAAGAGAAAGAATGATAGGAAAGATGTGTGGCACGATGTTCTGAGACTGTTGGTGGTTGTCTCAGATATTTTTATCTCCAGGGATGGCGGCTGAGCTAAAGCGGAGAAATGCCGTGTCTTATTTCTATGTCGCTTATAATTCACATTATTTTATTCGTGTTCATCCTTGTTGGGCATACTAGTTTAACTCAATTACATGTTGTTAGTGTTATGCCTGAACAACATGTAATGAGTAAACCAGCAACCCATTGATGACAATTTTTTAGAAGGTTTTTAATGGAATTAAAGCGACATAGACGACGGCAGGGATCGAACCTGTCATCATGAGGTTGACAGGCGAGCACACATCCATCGCGCCACGGCCACCCCCAAACTTTAGTTTTACTTGTGGGGAATAAAAAGTGGCCCAGACTGAAAGGTGGTGGCTCGGTGGCACAGCCTGAAAAAAAGTGGCAATTTGACACTAAAGTGGTACAGCGGTAACGCTGCAGACGACTCACCAAATTTCAATTTTCTAGCATAAGTGTTTCCTGAGATACTCGTATAAGGCCTCAAAAATCACAAAAACCGTAACTGACTGACAGATCATCAAGATTATGGAGCACTTCCCGACATCGCAGCATCTTGTAATTTTGCACAACGGTAGGTGTTGTGATGCCAGAAGAGGAATAAATCGAAAAATTGAGGTTTTCCATTCAATGGGCGTGGTATCTACCCACTTTCTCCAAATTGGTGTTGGTTGAATGGAGCACTTCCGACTGCTGTAAAATGATGAAATTTGATAAAACGGTATATATTAATATATATGATAAATTCCATACAAATAAAAAAATATAAAATTTGAGGTTTTCCATTCAGGAGCGTGGTATCCGCCCACTTCCTCAGAACTGATGTAAATTATAATGCACACTTCCGATTGCAGTAAAACAATGAAATTTGGTAGAACGGTAGGGCTCAAATTGCATATAAAGGAACAAAAATAAAACTGGAGGTTTTCCATTCAGGGGGCGTGGTATTCATTCGAAGTGTCTTTTTATTGTTATTTTGAAACTATACATGCATCTTGAAAATTTATGACTTTTCTTAGAACTAGAGTGCTCGATTTGGTACTATATGTTATGTTTATGTGAACATGAATGAAAAAAGAAAACATTTGCATACCTGAAAAAATTATGAGTTTACATAAAAAAACTCTTAACTGTGATGTGAACTACTTATAATAAAACCACCAATTAGGCTATTAATTGGTGGGCTACCTTCACTTAAAGAAAGGAGTTAAAATTGCAACAAAAAAAAACATCACATCCACAACAATTATTGCTTTTCTTTACTTTGAGCGGATGTAGGTACTAGTATTTATAATTAAGGTAGGTATGGTAGTGTTAGGTAGGTACGAGTATCTTGCCAGGACAAGAAGAAACAATTGAAGCGCAAATCAAAACAACCAATAAGAAAAAGAAAATATACCAAAAGAAATAGGAAGCTATAAACTAAGTTGATTTTAGTAGGTAGAGTCCACTTTCTATCTATCCGTATCTTTCAAGATTTTGACATGGCAAAATATTTAAATCTTTGCAAAAAGAAGCGAGATCAGACCAAAAACATAAATGTAAAAAAAAAGAGCCAAGTTCTTCTATACAAAAAACCTTTGTGTAACAAGTCAGCCGTGAAAAGTACTGAGATCTAAAAGTATGCCTAGTTCTTACTTCATGAAGGTTTAATACCGAATATTTAAAGTAGATTAATATTGAAACACCTACAATGTAATAGAGAAATTTTATTATTTAATGATTACTGACTAAAATGTGATGTGCTTACTTGCAAGTTTTTTTTTGTATGCCCAATTCGAAAGGTCTTAAAAACTTGACCAGTCAACCCATCAAATTTTAGTCAGTAATCATTAAATAATAAAATTTTTCTATTACATTGTAGCTGTTTCAATATTGCAATACGATTTTTTTTTCGAAATTTAAAAAAAATAATTTTTTTTCTCAAAAACTGTCCCAATAGATTCTTTTAAGAAAAAATTCAAAAAACTTAATTTTCTTAAAGATCGTAGTACTTAAAAAAATGTCCGAAAAATTGTTATTAATGGTAACACCCTAGAACCATATTTTTGTGAATTGTGTGTATTGTGAATTGAAATTTTTAAGCAATTTGTTTTGAAATTAAAAAAAATCAAAGTTTTTTCAAAACTCAATATGTATGTATGTATATTCCGAAAACTCCATTCTTGATTTTCTAAAAAATTAAAAAAAAAAATTTATACAATCTTCAAGATGTGCCATAATTTGTTTTTGTTTTATCGAAAAATAATGGTAACCATTAAATTAGAATTTACTGAATTAGAATTAACTTAGAACCATTTTTTTAAATTTCTCATTATCGACATAACGGATTTTGATGAATTGTTTTTAAAGAGAAGCTTCTAAGAACTTTAAAAAAACTTGAAAAAAATTCGATATCTCAAAGAACAGATCAGTAATTTCTTAAATTTAATCTTAAATCTTCAAGTAATAAAACCTTAAGGTTGGAGTATTAAAATGTTTTCTTAGGAATGTCTATATAAAACCTTATCTTTGAAAAAAAAAAACAGCTGCAACGATTTATATATTTTTTTTCAACCAGTCATCAATTTGGCATCCTGTTTTTAGCTTCAACTACTAAAGGAGTTGTTTTTGTCATGTAAAAATTAATTTACGGTCATTCAAATTTTTACATATTAACATCAGTGTTGTTCCATGTAGACAAAAAATGTAGACTACACGATTGTCTACGTGTAGACAATTCAACGTATACAATTCCTGATTGTCTACATGCCAATGTCAACAATGTAGACAACGTAGACATTCAATTTTTCTTATTATGTTTCGTCTAATAAATCAGAGCTCAAGCCAAAATCATTATCATCAATCAAAACAATCATAGAGACATCGCCGGATTAAGATGTCGCAGGTGATTGGGATTGCTTACAGGCATAAATGAATGTGAAGGCATTATTATTAGGATATGAATATGCTTTTTTTAACAAATTTTTATTTACCTGTGCAGTATTTTGTAGATTTTTGTTGCACACTGTACAATATGCTACAAATTTGTTATTGTTTTTCATTAAAAGAAAACCTAGGTGATCGAAACCTTTATTTTTTCGTCGACCAATATTTGAATAAAAACTCAAATTAACACCTGAAATGTTCTTAAATGAAGTAAACAATGTGACAGAGAAATTAAGAATGACAGATTGGCTGGCATGCTTTGTCTACATTGTCGACATCATAGTCGACATTGTCTACATTGTCTACATTGTCGACACAATTGTCTACGCATTAATGTAGACAATCAAAGTCGACACGTAGAGGAACAACACTGTCCCCAATGTTAAACTTTTTTTTATATTATACGCGCACTCAAGGAGTTACGAATACCCTTATAATGGAAAAGTAGGATAGGATTTGAAAGGAGATACCGATGCACATTGGTTTTGAATGTCTGCACAGTGCAATAAGTGCGAAACATTAAGCCGGGTAAAGCATTCGACATTCGTGTAGTGCTGTTAAAAAAATAATCTCTGTACTTGAAAGTACGTCCGAAATTCGACTCAAGGGTAAACTGATGAGCATTTTTAGAAGTAAGGGTATTACGGTTGAATTGTTTGCGGGGAGGAATGCGACTGGCTATTTCCCTAGAGCACTGTTTATGAAAATAGCGGTAAAATAATGATAGACATGAAACATTCCGGCGCACAGTGGTGCCATTTGTATGGAAGAGCGGAAAAAAATCCGTAAAATCTGAACCATTTAACGGAATTAAATGAAATTTTGCACACATGTTTTGACTGGGTTTACACACATTTTGACAAAATTTGGTTAAAAAAAATCATTGAGAGAAAAGTTATTGACATACATAAATGTGTAAGTACACCTAATTAATTATATTAATAAGGGGGCCATTTTAATATCTTGAAACAAGCACTCGCAGACGAAAATAAGAACAAAATTCACTTAAAAAAAATTATTATTATTGATAAGAGGTGTGTGGTATAACGGGAGATACCGGTTTGCGCAGTTGCGACAAAAAATAAAGGCATACGACAGAAGAAGAACGATGTAATCAGTTCGAAGGCTAGTCGGTGACTATATGTTTTATATTTATCCATCTAACCAATTAATTTAATACCAATATAATATTGTATTTGCTGATTAAGACATAAATGTCAAGAAAATAAAACGTCAATATTCTGTTATGAACCCATGTCATATTTGAGGAGTTGGCGAGCATAAGGGAATAATATCGAAGTAAACGTTTTTTCCGTTTCTGCTACAGACTTTAAAGTTCAAATCGTAATAGAATATTGAAGCATTTTCAAAGTAAAACATAAAAAACTAACATTTTAATTACAAATTAACTAATAAGAGAATATCGTTAATTTTTAACGTCTCCTTAAAACAAAAAATTCATTGGGCAAGTCCAATTCTGCTCGCCAGCTAATCCTATAATATGTATCCAGTCCATAGGTATCATCAGTTATTGTTTTATCAACTATAGCTCATTTGGTTTAAGACCTAAATATTTATTTTTACCTATTCTGTCGTTTTTAATACTATCTTCTATCATTTTAAGCATATTAACCCTTTCAAATAAAAGAAATGATAGAGCCAGCTTAATTGGATATAAGAAACAAACGGAATTCACAAGAGATGCAAAAAACTTTTTACCTTCTCGCCATGTGTTCAATATTTGCCTTTAATTTTCGTTTTACCGAACAGAAATATGGAATCTGGGATGATTCTAGAGAAAGAAAAATGTCTCTACTTTCAAATAAACTATAGTTAATGGAATAGAATATTATCTCGAAGAATACAAATATAGATTTCATTTCAATACACATTCTTTAGAAAGGAAGAAGAAACTCGTGCAAAATAATATGAAGCATGATATTTTTTTTTTTTTTTTTTTATTTATTTATTAATCATTATCCTCATCTTAATAACTATAACATTTGATAAATCTTAAGATTGCTCAAACAAAATTACAATAGTGATTTTAAGAGAGAATAGTTAGTGACATTGGTATTTCATAAAAATAGAGATAATGCCACTTCATAGTACAAAAATTCAGCGTGGGGTGTACAATATAAGGAAAGTTAAGTTAAAAAATTAAAAAGAATTAAATCAAAATGCATTTTCAAAAGAAACAAGATAAAACAAATTAAAATTCATTGACAGTATTAATTGAATTAAACAATTAAACAATATAGCTCAACAAAACTTCGATTTCGTTATGATCGAAATCAAGAAGCCACAGTTTTACTTTTTTCAAAAAGTTTCAAAAAGGCGAATAGAGTTGGTAGGTTGCGTAGGCTAGCTGGAAGGCGGTTTGAAAAAATAGGAAGGCCACTCCGGAACTTAGCTCGAGCAAGAGAAAATTAAAAAGCAACCGCACTGGTTCGTGGTACAAAGTATTCTGATTTATTTAACAAAACTTATTTCTAAACTACAATATAACTTCTTATACCTAGCTTACTAATACATTTACATTTTCTTAACATATCTTATCTCTAATTTCTTAGAATCCTAAACTAATATTAAGTTGTAAAGTGGATAACGACGATGCGACGGCGACGACGACGGCATCCTTTGTTTAACAAATAGTTCTAACAGATGTGAGTCATAAACCACAATCTGTGAGACCGTCTATTTGCACACCTTCAAATTATCGACGCGACACAGCGTCGCCGTCCACTTTTATCTAACGATACTTAAGGTTATTCCTACCTAAGGTCATAAATAATGTTATCCTAAATTTAAACCTACATAAAAAAAGATAACAATATGGGAATAATTAAACATACTCCCGCCATTGACAGCATGGTAAATGCTTCAATTCAAATAGGTGGAAGCGCGATGCTGGCAGGAAGAAACCTCGTTGGGAGTTGGCAGAACTGATGAAATAATTTGGCAACTATGATGAAGACAACTATCAGCACGATCCATGTTAGAATGCTTATTCCATAGTGCGTCATATGGTGGGTATCAAGATCCAGGTCAATTGGAATTCCAAGAAACTGTGGTTGCATCTTGGGAATATCCTCGACAGCGATTGTTGTTGATACGTCCTTTAGAATTTTAGAACTAAGCTTAGGAAGCTGGAAGGTTATGTTTACTGCAGGGTTTATATAAGTGACATTCTGTCGAACCTTATTAAAAGCTACAAGTGTGACATCCGGTGAATATAGATGGCAACCGGAATCAAGTCGGATAATTCCTTGGTTCTCAATCGTCTGTGTCGTTCTCAAATTTTGACATTCAATTTCTACTGTTTCCTCGGTTGGTACTGAATAGAGCCAGGTATTTCCAGTGTTCAATTGAATCCATGTTGATGATGGTCGTTGAATTTTGACCACACAAGTTCCAGGTAGTACCGCCTTCTTTAATAGAAGCTCGACTTCACAGGGAGCTCGTTTTCCAATATTGAAGATTGGTTGAGTCTGAGGACATATCCAAACTTTATCGGCTGAACTCATTCCCTTACACTTCAGGAAGTCAACATCTCTGAGGTTGTAGTATCGCTTCCTGGACTCGCCGAAAAGTAAATGGTTGAAGCTTGTTTGTATGCTGATAAACCGCGATTCATGCATTGTTGGGTAGGGATGTACTTCAAATATTGTAAAGGCTTCGCGATGCACCAGAGGAATTTTTATTTCAAACAAAATTAATTCTTTAGTATTTTGTGCGGTTGTTTCCAGAACACTGAACAGCTCGTTACCTACCTCTGCGGGTAGTCTTAAATCATATGGGAGTTGAAGTTTGATTTTATCTAGATGCTCTTGAAGTTGATCACTTGTAATGATGTGTTGTTGAGGACCCGTGCCATATGACTTCAACATTCCTTGCCTTATTTCTTCTTGAAAATGTTCAAATTCATCCATGATAAGAAATGCATATAGGGCTGCGAAATTTAGTTCTTGGAGATTGTCGCCTTGCTTCAGCTGTTCCATTACAATATCAAAATTCGTTTTTATTTTAACAAATTGTTCTTCTGAATGCTTATATTCCTTCTTCAAGATGTTAGAAGTAACATCTTGTATAGACGACATGTTCTTGAGCAGCTGCAAGTAATATGCTTCGTTATAATTTGTCTTTTTAATCTTTTCTTCCAACATTTCAGCGTGTTCTTCATCCATTATTCCAAAAAGCGCATGCTGAATAGATCCAACAAAACTTAAGGGTGCCCTTTTTTGTCTTTTGTAACGATCACCAATAATGAATTTGTTATTGGCAGTTATGAACCCCATTTTTCTTCTCAGTTGCTCCTGAATATTATGGCATCCACTTGATTGGTTAAGTTCTTTTCTTGCGCATATCCATCGTATCTGCGTTATTGTTTTGCTGACGTCATCATAGCGATTGATGTATGTGGTGAGATTGATGAAGGCCACCAGCGACCACGTAGATTTTTGCAGCTTGACAACACCTTGGTTTTCAAAGAAGATTCCAGATCGATCCGTCAATCCTTTTAGATCAAAACTCCAAACTTGTGGTAGTACTAATAATAGGCTTAAAATAGTTAATAAACAATTTTTGTTTTTTATTCTTTTACAATTTTTGTGATTAAAATGATTTACATTTATTACATTTTTTTCTACATTATTATTTTTATTTTTAAAGCTATTTGTTTGTAACATTTCTTCATCAGTAGGAAAGGGACAAACATTGTGAATAGATCTTTTTGAAACTCCATTCCTCGTTCTTACCTCTACTATTCGACAAAGGCCATCTTCTCCAAGAGATGTCTTTACTACCCTGCCCCTTCTCCAACTCATTGGGGGAACATTGTCTTCTTTAAGAAGTACTAAGGCACCTTCCTGTATATTATTTGAAGGATTTTGCCATTTATATCTTTTTTGCAGCTCCGCTAAATATTCTATGGACCAACGATCCCAAAATTCTTTTGTATTTAAACACACCGCCTTCCAGTGTTCCCGAATACCCTTATAAATCTTATTATTTTCGCAGTCCCTAAAACCCGTTAAGGGCTCTCCAATTAAAAAATGTCCTGGAGTAAGAACCTGCATGTCATTTGGATCATCTGAGAGTGGTGTTATGGGTCTTGAATTTAAAATTGCTTCAATTTGTGTCATCAAGGTGCACATTTCTTCAAATGTCATAGTATTTTCAGTGACACGATAAAAATGTTTTTTAACGGATTTAACGCAAGCTTCCCACAACCCACCTATGTGTGGCGATCTGGCGGGTATATTAATCCATTCGATTTCTCTTTCAGCGCAAAATTCAATTAGCAAGGGATTATCATCCCTTAATAAGCCGTTCAGTTCGTTTAAACTGTTTGCCGCTCCAACAAAGTTTGTGCCATTGTCAGAGTATATTTTTAATGGGCAACTTCGCCGCCCAACGAATCTTTTGAGCGCACCAATAAATGATGGCGATGTCATATCAGAAACTACTTCTAAGTGAACTGCCTTTGTTGAAAAACAAACAAATACGCAGACATAAGCCTTATCTACTTTTTTGCCCCGAATTTTATGATGAATTAGTAAAGGACCCATAAAATCAATGCCAACAATCGAAAACGGCCTTGTTCTAACTACTCTGTCTTCCGGCAGATTTCCCATAAATTGGTGAATGGATCTTGGATTTGCTTTGAAGCATCTAAAGCATTTTCTTACTATCTTTCGCGTTAATTCTTTACCTCGAAGCGGCCAGAATTGTTGCCTTATGATTGCTAACAATCCTTGTGGTCCTATATGCAAATGTTTTCTATGTATATGTTCTATTAACATTGACACATATTCGTCTGTATATGGCAGCAAAATTGGATGCTTAGCATCAAAGGCCAGATTTGATTTTTGAATTCTTCCTCCTACTCTTAGTATACCTTTCTGGTCAAGAAATGGCGAAAGAGTTTTAAGCTTAGACTTTGAAGATATTATAGCTTTAGACTTTAATAATTTAATTTCCACAGGAAAGTGTCGTTTTTGGATTATTTTTATTAGAACAACTAATGATTCCTTTTTATAACCCAACCAGGTTTTTTCTTCCTGTTTAGTTTTTAAATTTATATATTTCAAAATGTATGCTATAACATTTTGAAGAAATTCGAAATTGTTCCTGTGATTAATAGACTCGAAAATTGGACTAACAATAGAAGGGAGAGAAATCAGTTTTGATTTTTTTATTTCCGGAATTATTTCCGGCGAAAAATCTATTTGGGTTTCTTCTCTCTCTTTTATGTCTTCCTTAAGAAAGGTAGGGCCTTCAAACCATAAGTCATTTTTTATAATTTCGGAGGGATAAATTCCTCTGGAGACTATATCTGCAGGATTAACGGTCGTAGAAATATATTTCCAACTCGTTAGGTTGCAATGAGTTTGGATATAGTTCACTCGATTCGAAACAAACACCTGAAGTGTAGCAGGATCCAGCTTCAGCCAACTGAGAACTATCTTAGAATCTGAAAAATAGAACACATTATTAAATTTTATTTTTAAGCAATCGATAATCATTTTCATTAAATCAATTAAAAGAACTGCTGCACACAGTTCCAAACGGGGAATCGTAAGGACTTTTACTGGAGCAACTCTAGATTTTGAAGCTACTAATCTTACAACTACTTTCCCTGTTCTATCTTTTGACTTTATGTATATTGCAGCTCCATAAGCTTTCATTGAAGCATCACAAAATCCATACAATTCCATTATCTTTGGATGTTCACAAATCATGTGTCTAGGAATTTTTATTTTGTTCAAATCACTCATTTCGCTTCTAAATCGTTTCCACGAGCTTGCTATTTCATCTGGCACTGTTGAATCCCAATCAATTTTTAATTTCCATAGTTCTTGCAACAAGATCTTGGCAATTACAGTTACTGGAGCCAACAGTCCAAGAGGATCAAAAAGCTTAGCAATATCTGACAAAATATTTCGTTTTGATATTTTATAATTTGTATCCCAGTTCGATTTGATAAATATTTCATCTGATGATGGATTCCAAGCCATGCCCAGTGCTTTAATATTGTTCAAACTATCTCTGTTTAGATCAACTGATATTTGAAGATCTTCTTCTGGGAAATTTCTCAGTAATTCTGCATGATTTGCGCACCATTTTTTCAGATGAAATCCGTGATCTTTTAAAGAACTGTAGACCTGTAACTGTATGTTTTTAAGCTCATCCAAGGAATCACTACCAGTCAATAAATCATCCATATAAAATTCGGACGATATTATTTCAGCAGCTTTTGGAAATTTGTCTTTAACAGAGTCAGCTACCATTTTCAAGCATTTAGTAGCTAGATAAGGAGCACAATTTGTTCCATATGTAACCGTTCTTAATCGATATGTCTGCAAAGGTTGAGATGGGCTCCACCGCCAAAATATCAATTGGTAATTACGATGGTTTTCATGAACCCATATTTGCCTAAACATTTTTTCAATATCGCCTGAAATAACATATTTATGTTTCCTAAACCTTAGCAATATATCAAACAAATTATCTTGTAGTCGAGGCCCAGTATGCATCAAATCATTTAAAGAATTATTAAGATTTGTTTTACATGAAGCATCAAAAACTACTCTTAATTTGGTTGAAGTACTTTCAGGTCTTAATACATAATGATGTGGAAGGTAAAACCGCTCGCCTGAAACATTACTTGCTAACTCCATATGACCAAGTTCCAAATACTCTCGTAAAAAAGTGTGGTATTGGGCTTTTACTTCAGGATTATTTTTTAATTTGCGTTCAATTGCGAGAAATCTTCGTTTTGCAATGAATTCTGAGTTTCCTAAGTTTGGTTTCTCGACTTTGAACGGAAGCTGAACAACAAATTTTCCATCTTCTTTTCTAAATACATTTTTTTCGAAATTCTCTTCACATCGAATTTCTTCTTTGGTAAGTTTTTTCCCTTCGGCGATTTCTTCTACTTCCCAAAATTTTTTCAATTGCTGATCTAAACTATTTTCCATAAAAGAAGCTACTTTACAGCATAAAATAGGGTTTTCTATTATTGCTGGACCACTAACTATCCAACCAAGTGCTGTATTTTGTAATACCATTTTATTACTATCTAAGCGAAGGTTTTCTGAATGCAATATATCATAGAATAATTCAGCACCGATTAACATGTCAATGCCACTTGGAATGAAATAATTTGGATCAGCTAATTTTATATAGTCGGGAAGATTTCTTGCAACCACTTTATTTGCAGGTAAATCTGATATTATTTTTGAAACTACTAAACAATCTAGATTTGTTTTGTAATCTGATTGTTTAGATTTTATGCAGACGTTTAGTCTTTCGTTTATGTTTGAAACCTTTTGAGCAATACCCTCAATGGTAGCACTGGCTGGGACACTTTTAATGTTTAATTTTGTCTGCATGGATTTCGTTATGAAACAAACCTGAGAACCATTATCAAGGAGTGCTCGACAATTAATCCACTTTCCTCGGGCGTCAGAAATCTCGAGAACTGCAGTTGAAAGCAATACACATTTTCTCTCAGATTCACTCTGTTCAATATTCGTATTATTAACAACTACACTCTTTGCATTAGAATCGATTTCTTTGTGAAGCAGTGTATTGTGATTACGATTGCAAATGTTGCAGTTATTTTCACCACACGTTTTATTTGAATGCCCAACCTTTAGGCATTTGACACATAAGTTTTTAGCCATAACTTTATTCCATTTTTCATTAATGTTCAAATTTTGAAATATATAACATTGATGTGTTAAGTGTGGTGATTTACATCCCATGATACATTTTTGTTTCGTGGTATTGGAATTCTTTCTAATAGACTTTTCCAAGTTTTGCCCATTACTTAAGGGTCCTTGAAATGCCTCCAAGACATAGAACTGATGCTCTAAAAATGAAAGTAAGGAACACACTTGCGGTAGCTCCTTGGAACTTTTCAATGAAGCTTCAAACTTCATTCTTAAGTCATCTTCCATTTTCCTAACCAACAAAAAACTAATTAAAGCTTGCAGCAACTCCTCATTTGACAATTTTGAAGCCTGGAGCGCTTGCAAGCTTTCTTGAATCATATCTTTGAAATTTTTCACACTCTCCACTGTACAATCTACATGTGGAGCATCAACTAAGTTTTTGAAATAAATAGATGTTATTGCCCTTTTATTAGTGTACTTTTCGTTCAGAAGTTGCCACGCTATATCGTAGTTTACTTCTGAAGGAGGTAAATTTGCAATAGTAATTGCAGCATCACCTTTTATTACGGATTTCAAAACAACCATTTTCTGTGTTTTTGAAATTTTTTTGGCATCTATCAATTCAAGGAATAATTCCTTGAATGTACTCCATTTGGTGTAATCACCTCTAAATTCTGGGAGTTCGATGCTGGGAATACTAAAGGGAAGGCTTTCTGAAGAAGCATTCTCCTTTAATGTATCACGAAACAATTTTTTAAGTTGCTCTTTAAGTGAGTAAAACGATGCAGTGAGCTCATCGTTGCCAAACTGCAGGAAATATTCTTCGCAGGCTCTTTGACAGCTGTCTTTGATTCGCCTTATAGATCCTGCAGTTTCGACACCTGCTCTATAATCGTCAAAAGCATCCTCAAATTGTCGCAGTTCAAACTGAAGCTTTTTCGCAATATCTGAAACTGCCTTAGCTTCATTTTGTTGAGGAGCTCCTTTTGAACTATCACCTATCACTTTATAATATTTTTCTAATAATAACTTACCAGATGCTATGTGATTCCGAACTTTTCCGGCGTAGTTTGCTTTCCAGTATTCGTTCTTCTTATTTGCCTCAGCGTACTCCTGCAGGTCGACGTCATTCATTTGGAACAGCATATCCAGCTGCTCTAATTTCTCCTTCCAAATAAGAAGAAACTCCTTCTTTTCGTCGAACCTACACGTAACCATAAGGTTGTATAGATCGACAACATCTTGACCAATGGAGTTCTGCTGTTTGATTAAATCTTCCATTGAATATTATTTAAATTAATCGTAAGCACTTTAAGAAAAACCCGGAAAAAAAAAATATTACTATTTTTTTTATTTTTTTTTTTTTATTTATTTTAAATGTTTTGAACAAAACGAAAGAAAGCTACGTGCTTTAAAAACTTGGGGTCACCATGAAAAAATAGGAAGGCCACTCCGGAACTTAGCTCGAGCAAGAGAAAATTAAAAAGCAACCGCACTGGTTCGTGGTACAAAGTATTCTGATTTATTTAACAAAACTTATTTCTAAACTACAATATAACTTCTTATACCTAGCTTACTAATACATTTACATTTTCTTAACATATCTTATCTCTAATTTCTTAGAATCCTAAACTAATATTAAGTTGTAAAGTGGATAACGACGATGCGACGGCGACGACGACGGCATCCTTTGTTTAACAAATAGTTCTAACAGATGTGAGTCATAAACCACAATCTGTGAGACCGTCTATTTGCACACCTTCAAATTATCGACGCGACACAGCGTCGCCGTCCACTTTTATCTAACGATACTTAAGGTTATTCCTACCTAAGGTCATAAATAATGTTATCCTAAATTTAAACCTACATAAAAAAAGATAACAATATGGGAATAATTAAACACGGTTATACAACCAAAGTTTGGAGTCAAAATCTCACAACCCACCCATTTTCTCTGTTTTATCCTTATTCATCTTTTTTTGTTTGATTTTTTTTTTGAATGACTTACTTTATACTCGTAGGTATTTTAAGTGAAAGTTATGGATTCGTAAAAGATGACGTTCATATTGGGGACAGGATTGAAAACAAAAAAGATTCAGCGAAGCAGAGAGAAATTATTAACGAAACTGCATCAAAAAGTGAGTTTCACAAAAAATGTATGTTAGGAGGTATTCATATTTAACCGTCGATAATTGAATTGAAATAAGTTTTTTTTTCGTTTCATAGGTTTTCCTCTATTTATTTTTCCTTTAGTTTTAAGCAAATGTAAGACGGGCTACTGATTCTGAAAATGCTCTCACATATCACCTGTACTGACAATTTTTATAATGGGTGATTTTTTTGCTATTTTCTTTTTGGCAACACTCGTTTTGACAGCTTACGCTTCACGCACCTTTCGTGTTTTGTGTCACTGTCAAACATCTTCAGTTTGGTCTATAATTTCACCATGAATCGTCTTACAAACGAACAACTCTTGCAATTATTGAATTTTATTATCAAAATGCGTGCTCTGTTAAGAAAGTTCATCGCGCGCTTCTTCCATTTTATGGTTGGTCAGTTTAATCCACCTACTGAGGCGGCTATTCGGGCCTTTGTAACAAAATTTCGCACCAAATTTACATTGTTGGACATTAAACCACCAACACGCTTACGTAGCTTACGCAGCTGTGTCGGCCAATGTTAGTGATGACCGTGAATTATCGATTCGGCGACGTTCACAGAAATTGGGCCTCTGTTACTCCACTCCTTTCAAAATACAGCTGGTGCCAGAATTGAAGCCGAACGACCTACCACAACGCCCAATTTTTGGTGAATAGGCTTTTGAAAAGTTGGCCGAAGATCCACTTTTTATCCAAAAGTTGTGTTAAGCGATGATGCTTATTTCTGGTTGAATGGATACGTGAACAAGCAAAACTGAAAGTGTGAAAGTGGTCCATTGTTTTGCGGCATAAAATGTTTTCTTCTTTTTTCTGTGTTGTGTTGGTTGCATCGGTCTTGTTCACATATTCGCTCTTGCTGTGGTTCGTAACTTTATGAGTCGTATAGAACTAGCGAACATTTTCTCAACACCTATGTACTGGTGTGCACTGTCGGTACAAATACGACTGGTGTTGGGGTTAACGTATTTGTGGACATAAGGCCACTTTTACTGTCGTGATGGCGCCAAGCGATTAAATGCTAATTTTAAAACAATGATATACAATAATATTCAAAAAAAAAAAATCCCTAAGTTGTAGCTTAAAATGTAATTAATTTACCTGGAAAACCGTGTTTACAGGCATTTAAATCATAAAAGAGATAATTATAGCAAGCACATTGCGAATCTCTAGCCAATATTGAGGTCCATGGAAAAATGTGCCGATAGATGGGTTTATTGTATTCTTACAATTCTTGTCACCTTTTTTTAGAGATTTTTTTCAGAGCACCGCCACATCCAACCGAACTTGAAATTTTTATATTTTTCTACCTTTATCGGTAAGTTGCAACACAATGGGGGAGTTGGAATTAGACCAATTTCTTCTAAGAACGCGATGCCTTTGAAATATTTTTTTTTTAAATATTGAGAAGTTATTTAATTTAGGATAAAGTAGTGGATGCTTAGTCGCCATTCTTTATTCACAGAAAAAAATACTTCACTCTTGCAAAGGTTGAATAACGAATGACCTTGGTAAACAACAAGCTGTACCACATTTGCATAAAAAAAAACAACAATACAAAATTCGAATGTTTGATTGTTTTTTTTATGATCTAAGTAGGTATACTTTGAACATTGCAGTTGCATTAGGTATGTTAGACACAGACAATAAACATATATATTGATTAAGGAATTACATAAATTTGCTGCATTCGTACAGTAGTACCTAGGTAATGTGAATTTTTCATAATGCATTGACCACAAAAAGCCAATTTAGCACTTCATTTCCCATTTTTTTTTACAAATGGTCTAATCCTTTTTTTCATTTTTTCTTAACAAAATTTTAAGTTTGCATGCGAATTTTTCAAAAAAAAATATTGACATTAAGTAATTTAATTTAAATTTATGATTATAGAACAGACTCCTGGCTTTCAAACAGTGTTGTTCCATGTAGACAAAAAATGTAGACTACACGATTGTCTACGTGTAGACAATTCAACGTATACAATTCCTGATTGTCTACATGCAAATGTCAACAATGTAGACAACGTAGACATTAAATTTTTCTTATTATGTTTCGTCTAATAAATCAGAGCTCGAGCCAAAATCATTGTCATCAATCAAAACAATCATAGAGACATCGCCGGATTAAGATGTCGCAGGTGATTGGGATTGCTTACAGGCATTGCTTTCGTAAATGAATGTAAAGGCATTATTATTAGGATATGAATATGCTTTTTTTTAACAAATTTTTATTTACATGTGCAGTATTTTGTAGATTTTTGTTGCACACTGTACAATATGCTACAAATTTGTTATTGTTTTCCATTAAAAGAAAACCTAGGTGATGGAAACCTTTATTTTTTCGTCGACCAATATTTGAATAAAAACTCAAATTAACACCTGAAATTTTCTTAAATGAAGTAAACAATGTGACAGAGAAATCAAGAATGACAGATTGGCTGGCATGCTTTGTCTACATTGTCGACACTATAGTCGACATTGTCTACATTGTCGACACCATAGTCGACATTGTCTACATTGTCTACATTTTCGACACAATTGTCTACGCATTAATGTAGACAATCAAAGTCGACACGTAGAGGAACAACACTGCTTTCAAAACCGTTAGAGTAATTTATTGTAAGTGCAGCCGTTGTTCTTTAGTAATTTTTTTTTATTTAATTCATTTTTTTCTAAAATTGCCTCTACCTCCTAAACGGTATAAGATAGACCCCTTCCCATAGTAAAAATATGTTTGTATTTGACCCTTCTACAAAAATTAGTTATCAATTTTCGGCGCCCAAGTTATCGTACTCGTGCCTCAACCATTACCTAGCTTTAACTAAATAAAATATTTTGAATTCTTTTTAAAAAATCTGTGGAACAGTTTTTGAGAAAAAAAAATATTTATAAAATTTCGACAAAAATTCGAATGGCAGCTACCGTTATTTTTGGTCTTAAAAAAAAAGAAAAAAATGTGTGGGGGAAAAAATTAAAAACGATATCTACCAAGTTTAATGAAAATCAGCCGAGCGGCTTAGGCTGTAGTCGAACAGACAGACAGAATTGTGAGACCCACTTTTTTCGTCTTCGCTATCATCGTAATGTCAACTTTGATCAAAATCTCGAGTTCAATTTTTTTTACGAAGGAATAACTTGCCTTATAGTACCTATAAGTCGCAAGTAAAAATATACAAAAATAGTCATTTATCTTACAATTCTCCGAAATTAAATCTACGAAGTAGAGATACTGAAAAGCCCTGGCAACCAGTGTTGGGACTTCGCAGAAGCCAAAGAGTGGTAGAAAGGTTGTCAAAAAAGTGGTAGAAATTAAAAGCCATTTTTATGTAACAAATCATATATTCAATAACTTTGTTGAAAATAAATCAAATACAAAAATAAAGTAAATAATATTTCAGTTCTCTATGTTTCAAAGATGACATTAAATCTGGAAGCAAGTCTAAACAAACATATGCAATTTCATTTTATACTCGTTCGAAACCAAAAACTTAAATCTATAACAGCCCTTTGAATTAATAATGAAATTAGTTAGGACTTCAAAAAAGTATATTTATTTTTTTATATAAACCCCCAGAAAATCTAAATCTTAAAGCAAATTTTACTAATGCTTCTGTAGGATTAAAATTTTGATCATTGAATAAAATATCACTTGCAGCTAAAATGTTGTACACAGTTGTTGTTTCCAATTTATTTCTTTTTTCATTTTTTACATTTTTCAAATCGGAAAATTTACGTCCCGCAGCAGCACTGCTATGTAGTAAGCAACAAAGCTCCAACACATATGAAGAAGTGTTTTCAAACAGCAAATTTTTCATACCATCTTTTAAATCTTATATCAAATGCCATTGCGAAACAATGACATCAGTTTTAAAAATTTGGAGTGATTTTCTCCAATTAGTTTTCTCCACTCAATATTTATCAATTCTAAGTTCGTTATATTTGGGGGGAAAGGTCTCGTCGCAAGACCTTAAACTGATGGCATTGTTCCATCAATGACGTTTTTTTGGATTTAAATATTTTAATAATTTTAATTTATCGTTTGAAAAGTTAAATCTTTCTCCAGTTTGAAAACATAATTTAATTCGACATGACAGCTGCACAGCACATTTCTTAATTCCATTAGTTTTTGTTCATCAATGTCGTTTTATAATGAGCACCTTTCATTGAAGGCCAAAATACATTTTAGAATATGGTAAATAGTTTCTTACATTTGTATTTATATTAATATTTTCGGACTTTACAAAATTTTTCATTATATTTATTTTTAACGTATTCATACTTTCGATCAAAAAGTGTATTTTTGTATTCTAGGATTGAAATATTCTGTTTAACTCATTTATAATTTTCAGATTTATTGACAAAAAATTCAAAAAAAAAAAACAAAAATTTGTGAAGCCTTAGAAGTAGGTTCATCAAATGAGTGCAGTATAAAAAATTAAACAAGGGATTCCACTAATTTATGACCATTTCCAATAAAAGCCATTGAGATTAGCAAACCTTTAAAATTTGATGCTTATTAACCCCAAGTGCTTTTTGAAAAGGAATGAAATCTTTTGATTTTTTCGAGCTGTGGCAAAAATAGAAATATAAATCCTTTTATGATTTTTCTATTTGCCTAGGTATACATTTAGCAGCAGAAATTTAAATTATGACATGAACATCCAGTCGTTAAAATATTAGGATTAATATTTTTCAAACGTGAAGCACCACTTAATAAATCCGTCATAACAGCAGCATTGTCTGAAGAAAATCCAATCATGTTTTGAATTGGGATATTAGAAAGTTTCAAAGTTTCTTCAATTTTATTGTAGTTTGATTCAGCTGTTGAGTCTTCTAGCTTAAATAACCCAAAAAGCTTATCTTTTACTGCTCCCTCAACTTATGGTCCTAATAAAATTTTAGGTGTAGTTAGGTCGTATGGTATGTATATCGTAAAGTAAAAAGATAGATGAAAGGTGAGTTGAAAAAGTGGTAGAATTAGAATTTTAGGTGGTAGGTTTTCATGAACCGAAAAAAGTGGTAGAAATACCACTTAAGTTGTAGAATTCCCAACACTGCTGGCAAGTAAGGCCATCGGCTTTATATAGGGAGAGACACACAGAAAGAAAGAACAACAGAAGAAACACATGTCAATAGCACACGATTAATTTTAAGGAAAATTTAGTACACAAGAAACAAATCAATATCTTCAAAACGTGTGAACGATAATTTTTTGAAATTATTTCTTTAAATCTATACTACTTAATCCTTAAAATTTGCATCTCAAATTTTGTTCTTAAGAAATTGTAAAGAAATTTCTTTTATAAAAATTACTTTAATGATAAAATGATTTTTGAGCTTTATTTGCATAAATTGTTACTTTTCTAGAAATCAAACGGCAATTTCATGCATTTGAACATTTTTATCTCATTAAATCGATGCTTTATATTTATAAAATGTATTTTAAATTCCAAAGTACTCTTTTTCATAAGAGTAAGTCCGTACGATCCAGTCGTGCATTTTATTTCTTTTGTATCACTTTTTTTATCCATTATCCCAGTAAAATTGAGAAAATATGTTTCCATTTGGTCCGTCATATGTTCTTGTGTCAACTGTTTATTTAAGTTTTATATGTGTCAGGATTTCTCCCATCTCTGTTGAAAAGGAGGAGAATGAGAAATGATAGCAAAAAACGAATTGCAGAAAAGCTTTTATATAAGCTGAAACAATTTTCGATTTCATCCACTCTAGGGAAGAATTCGATCTTGTGAATAGTTCTTTTCTTGTGAAACATTTCTGCCATTAAGTTGAAATGAAAATTTTTTAAATTATTTTGTTGAGTTTATCCTGGGTTTTGTTTTTGTTAATTTTTTTGTACTTTCGTGGAAACAAAAAACTGAATAAGATTTGTAGAAAGGAAATTATGCGAGTATGAGTATAGTAGTTAAAAACATGTTACTACATTGGTAGTTACGTAGTATTTTTGGGTTGAATCGAATGTGGTGTCGTATCCATTACAACCTCCTGCTTACAAGAACAGTAGGCTGATGCTGGCAGCTGGGAGGAAAGGGTGTTCAGGTAACGAGGAAGATATATAATTGTTTGAAGTTTACAAAAATACTCCTTTCTCTTTTTAGCACCTCCCTGAGTCGGCAACTAAGCAGCAGCCACATACACCCACCATCAGACTGTTTATATCCATACTGGGGAAACTGACTCTCTCCGCTACCAGTTGTATAACAAATGGAACCAGAGAAAAGGAAATTAACACACAACCCGTTATCCAGCTAGTAAGTTCAAAACATATTTATAATTAATGAAGGAAAACAATACTACAAAAATATATCTCAGTGATTCACCTCACCAGTTTTCTTTTTGATATTTTTTTACTTATTGTTAAAAGATTTTAAGCTAACATGCATAGAACTAACTCAAACAGCGTCGAAGAAAAAGACTATAACTGCTTCTCAAATTTGTGTTTTAATTTTCAAGAGGCTTAACATTTTCTCTTACACGTGTTACGAGTAGTTTAGAGGATTTCTACTGCAGAAAACCTGAATAAAATCCGACGAACTAAATTTTTAGATGTCCAAAAATTACGTCAAAAAATATTATTATGTCCCAAAGGCAGTAAGCATGTTTGTTCACTTGTAAAAATCATACCAACCACTACGAAAACCTCAGTTCCAACGCTCGTCTTCAATGACAATCTTGTTGTAAGCTCGATAGATAAAGTCAATTTGCTTGCAGCAAGAGTTGATGTTAATTCGATGCTAGCAGAGAGTGACATGACTCCTCCTGTACTTGAGAGCGTAAACTATTTTATGGAACGAATTTTCTTTTACACTGCTTCAGTTGCAAGACTACTAAAAGATCTTGACATTCACAAATCCACTGGCCTGGATTTTATCCCTCCAAATGTTCTGAAGAGGTGTTCTTCTACGCTGGCAAAGCCAATGCGTAAGCTTTTCCATGTTTACTACTCTGCAGGTATCTTTCCGAGTGAATGGAAAACAGCATTTGTCCCTCTAACTATCGTCCAATTGCACATACATCTCTTCTTTCTAAGATGATGGAAACACTGATCAATTTTCAGCTTAAGAAATATCTTGAGCTTCTTAATGACCGCCAGTACGGCTTTTGTAGCAACAGGTCCACTCTCTTCTTCGTTGAGTTAGACATTACCTTTCGGACCGTTCGCTATGAGTAGTATTGGATAGTTTCTACTCTGATATCCACAAAATAAACGCTGGTGTGCCCCAGGGATCCGTTTTGTCTCCGACACTCTTTCTTATGTTCATAAATAATCTCCTGTCTGAAACTTCTAGTTCACTAAATTGCTTCTCTGACGACAGTATCCTCAGCTTTTCATCTTCATTTTATGATTCACATTCTTGTCCTTCGTATATGAGATATGACCTTCCAATGGCAGCGTATTATAAGCTCATTAAATTCTGATCTTGACAGCATTGTCCAATGGGCAATCAAAAACCGTGTAGAATTTAATGCTTCGAAAACTCAATGCTGTTTAGTGTCGCTAAAGCGTAACCCTCCCTCAATGCCACTTTCTATGGGTGGCACTTGCATCGAGGAGACTGAATAGCTTTGATTTTTAGGTATGTGAATCACAGACCATCTTTTGTGGAGTGATCATATATTTGACGTCCCCAAAAACGCTGCTAAGTGTTTAGTCTTTCTCCGCTGATACAAGAAGTTTTTTACCTCTTATGATCTGTCTTTTAAATATAGAGCCTTTATTCTTCCAAAACTCGAATACAATTCCCATATCTGGGAAGGTGCTCCAAAAACCTACTTGAGTCTCTTGGACAGAATTCAAAAGAGAGCTATAAACATGATAGACGACCATTTTCTGAGTGAAATATTTGGATCTCTCGAGCACCGCCACAATGTTTTATGTCTATCATTATTTTACTGCTATTTTCATAAGCAGTACACTAATTGAATAGCCAGTTGCATTCCTCCCCTCAAACAATTCAACCGTAATACCCGTATTTCTAGGAATGCACATCAGTTTACCCTTGAGACCAATTTCGGACGTACTTTCAAGTACAGTGATTCTTTTTTTAGCCGCACTAAACGAATGTGGAATGCTTTACCCGGCTCAATATTTCCCACTAATTTCAATGTGCAGATATTCAAAACCAATGTGCATCGGTATATCCTTTCTAATATTCGGAAAAGCTAGAACATGGTTTAAATAAATATAGATTTAACTTTATCTGTGGGGTGATTTACTTGTGTCCTTAATATACACCTTCCCAAGTGGCACGAACGTTATGACTCTTTTAAGAAGGATTACATATTTTGAAAGTTATGAATTAAATTCATAAAATGATTTCATTATGGATTAAATAGCTCAAAATAATCAGTTGCCATTTGAAACTGCAGAAGATTTGATTTTTCATATTGTAACCTTTACTATTATAAAAATTTTGTTGTCACTGAATATTTTGACATCTACAGTTAAGTAATTCGTGTGAGTGTGCGTTCACATTAAAAGTTAAAAGTTGTCAAGTCCTAATTGGGAAACCCTTTACAAATCCTTAACATAATACCCACAGCTAACATAAGTTTTACATGTGGTCTCACTGCATTTTAGTCCAATTTTCATAAGTATTATGTAATAATCTGGTTTTGTTTTGTTTTCGGTTCAGTTTTGTATTTAGGAGCAAGCACATTTGATATAAGCTTATCATATCTCTTATTTATAAACCAATTTTTCCTGCAATACCTTTTTAGTTCTCAATGACAATGGGTGATATGCATAAAAGATAGTAAATGCTTTTACTTGAGAATTTCTAAGTAATTACTTTTTTTGATATGCATAAAAATGCAGTAAATGCTGAAAATAAAGTATTTACTTCAGGCCACAGTACTTACTTTTTTCGGATGAACTTTTTCAGTAAATACTTTATTCCGTATGCATAAAAAGTAGCAAGTACTTTTTTTCTGTAGGAATTACTTCTTTTTTTCAAAGTCAAAGGATAGCAACATGAAAATTTAAAAGTACATACTTTTTTTGATTTAAACACATAACTATGTAGCTTCGAAACCATAAAAACTTACAGTCTTAACTCTATTCTCAAAGGATTTATTTTCATTTATGAATATTTTCATAGCCTCTGACTTCGTTTTTTACTTGCGATATAGGTACTATAGGGCAAGTTCTGCATTTGAAAAAAAAATCGAACTCGAGATTTTGATCAAAGTTGACATTACGATGATAGCGAAGACGAAAAAAGTGGGTCCGGCAATTCCGTCTGTCTGTCTGTATGTCTGTCTGTCTGTATGTCTGTATGTCTGTATGTCTGTACCT
This sequence comes from Chrysotoxum bicinctum, assembly GCA_911387755.1. Lineage (NCBI taxonomy): Eukaryota > Metazoa > Arthropoda > Insecta > Diptera > Syrphidae > Chrysotoxum > Chrysotoxum bicinctum. The sequence goes on along the minus strand of OU426988.1, from coordinate 28,180,474 downwards.
CGATCTAGAGCCTAAGTTACTGGACCTATTTTCTCCAAACTCGGTAGTTATGGGGCTTCGGTGATTCCCTAGAGGGGAAATTGAAATTTTTTTTTTAGCTCTAAAACTAACGGTACCCCTCATACACCCGTAATGCAAAATCTTATTTATCTCGAAAACGGCTCTAACGATTTTGATAACAAAAATTAGGTGTGATATTATGGACATGGACTACGTTTTGGTAAAAAAAAAAATTTGGGGCAAAATGTTATTAACGGTACCTGTCATAGAACCGTTTTTTTTGATTTTCGACTTTCTCATTAACGGCTCTAACGATTTTAACCAAAAATTTTCAGCAGGAGTCCCCTAAGTTTTTAAATAATATTGTATATAAAAATATTCGAAAAATTATTTGTTGGGTTTTTTAAAAAAAATTTTTTTTGAAAAATCAATATCTTCAAAACCTATGAACGATTATTTTTTGAAATTATTTCCTAAAATCAATATTATTAAATACTTAAAATTCGCATCCCACATTTTTTTCTTGAAAAATTTTAAAGAAATTTCTTAAATAAAAAAATTATTTATTTAATAATAAAACGATTTTTTAAACTTTGTTTGCATAAATTCATACTTTTCTAGAAATCAGACGGCAATTTCATTTTAAATTCATGTTTTATATTTATAAAATGTATCTTAAATTCCAAAGTACTTTTACATAAGAGCAAGTTCGTGCGATCCAGTCGTGCATTTTATTTTACTGCCGGTTGCTACGACTTATTCATAAGAACACTATATGTACTTTTTAAATACGCACAAAAACTAGGTGCATTTGGCTTATTGACAAACCTTCGTTCTTCATTGTTGCTCAGTCGACTTTCAATAAATTAATGATTGATAAAATTTCACGAACAGATGTTTACAAAACAACAAGAAGGGCAACAGTCATTTAATATAGGGATTAAACGGTTAATTTGGCAAAAAACTATTTGCTTACTTGCTTACCCGATAAGAAAAATAAAATGCACGACTGGGTCGCACGAACTTGCTCTTATGTAACAGACTAAGAATTTTAAAATCGAATGTTATTAGAGAAAACTGTTCATAAGGATCAAATTATTTTTTAAATTCTTTTAGTAGTAAGAGACGAAAACATAATGCTATCCAAATATGAATTTATGCAAGAACAAAAATTATAAGTCGTTGTAGTCGTTTCTTAAAAAAAAGGTTTTATGTACAAACTTTTTAAAAGCTTTTTAAGAAAAAATTTTGGTACGCCAATTTAAAGTTTTTATTATTGTTCGAATAAAAATAAAATTTACAAAAAAAAAATATTGAGCCGTTTCTTAAATATCGAATTTTCAAAAAAAAAAAGAAAAAATAATTTTTTTTTTTTCAAAAATTCAAAAAATATTTATTTTAAAGTTTTGAAATGTAATGTGTTTTAGACTTTTTAGAAGCTTCTCTATAAAAATTTTCATTAAGATCCGTTATGTGGATAATGAGAAGTTCAAAATTCGAAAAAATGGTTCTATGGTAGGTACAAGCTGTAATATCTTAATTTCAAAATTTTTTTTATTAGATTAAAGATCGTAAGAATTAATTGAAAGAAAACAAATTTTATCAAAATTCTCGGAACCGTTTTCGAGAAAAATACGATTTTTGAAAAGCATTTTTTTTAATTTTTTAGCATTTGTATGGTAGGTACCTTTATTTTTAGGTAAAATAAAATTTTTTTTCTCACATCTTATAGATTATATTGAGAAACTTTTATTTATCAAGTTTAAAAAAAATCTAGCAAGGGGTTTTCGAAATATTGAGTTTTGAAAAAAAAATTTTGAAGTTTTTTTTTAAATTCTAAAAAATTTTTTTTTGAAAATTTGAGTACACAATTCTATTCAGGTTTTTGGGGAGCCTTAGTAAAAAAAAATGATCAAAATCGGCTGTACCGTTTTTGAGAAAATCAAAAACAAAAAAAAAATGGTTCCATGGGGGGTACCCTCAATAACCATTTTTCTGAAAATTTTTTTCAGGGAATACCTAGTTTTAATTAAATGAAATTTTTTTGTGTTTTTATTTTTAAAATCTGTCGAACAGTTTTTGAGAAAAAAAAATGTTTATAAAATTTCGAAAAAAATTCGTATGGCAGGTACCGTTATTTTTGGTCTTAAAAAATCAAATCAAAAAACATCCGGGGGGATGTTTGAAGAAAATCGGCCGAGCCGTTTAGCTGCAATCGAATGGACAGACAGACAGACAGACAGACAGACAGACAGACAGACAGACAGAATTGCGAGACCCACTTTTTTAGTCTTCGCTATCATCGTAATGTCAACTTTGATCAAAATCTCGAGTTCGATTTTTTTTCCGAATGCATAACTTGCCTTATAGTACCTATAAGTCGCAAGTAAAAAGTATTTACTATCAATTTCCGATGAATTCTAGTATTTACTTGGATGAATTTAGTATATACTGAAAGTATTTGCCAGTTAATAAGTACTAAACTTTATGCATATGGAATGAAGTAAATACTTTAAATTTAACCATTTGCTTTAAGTTATAGTATTTACTATTATCTTTTACTTGTAGTAAATACTCCCGTTTTATGCATATCACCCAATATCTCATAAGCACACTTTTGGCTGACAATCTCTGTCTCTTAGGATATGAATAAAAGTAGGTAAGCTCTAGCCATTGATGTTGAGGATTTAAGCTTCTGCTGGAATTTTGCTGTCGCTAACGGACTGAATGACGGAATCGTGCCTGTTCAACCAGCCAATAGATCTAAAGTTCTAGTTTTGGAGTGACGTTCGATGTGCAAAAGTTTTTTTTCGATTTTTGCTTTTTCTACCAATTTGAACCTAGATCCATCTGAATTTAGGTTGACGCCACAATACATTTTTTTACACTTCTTTCATCGTGAGATAAACTACAATAACAAATCTCAAAATGTTTTAGTTAACAAAAAATGTTTTGCCTGATAACAATATTATATAAATACATACGAGTACATTAAATAAATAAATTAATTTAACTCCAAGCCTAAATTCATCTCACCTCATATCAGCAATTGCACTTAACTAAACCAACAGCAAAACCCAGTTTCCCTTTTAAACTTTATCAAAACATCCTCCATTCTAGATTTACCGTATACCTTAACACTTAAGCAAACTAACTAAAAGTATACCCACATTTTATCAACATATATTTATTTCACTGAATTTGTGTTTGCAAATGTGCATGTGCAAGTTGATATCGAACATAAAGTTATGAGCATCTACAGGGTGATACTTATCAATTATTTTTGGCAATAGGTGTCATATAGTAAATTTCAATCCATACATTTCAGTAAAAAAAAGCGATCACGTCTAACAGATACTCAAATACATAAACGTAAACGGTGTAACACATTAATCTTTTAGAATCTCCTGATCGTAAGATGATGATTACTCATCTAATTCAGGTGGAATTCCCGCAACAATCGGAGTTCCGAGTACGCAAATCGCGAAAAATTTTAGCTGTAATACAAAAATTCTCTCCAAAGTCAAGCCAAGCATTGTAGTCATAAGGTTTGCAGCTCCGGTAAAATATCAAATTTTCGGTTCCAACCGTACAGCACTTTTTTGTCAATATTTAGCGCACAACATAATTCTTTGGCACATTATTCTGGATCATGGTTTGGAAAAATAATATTATTCCATAACATTATGTTGACTTTACTTTTTGAAAAGGAAAATTTAAAATGGGAAATATTTGGAAAAAAACAATTAATCAAAGCAAAATTGAAGGATCTATTTGCGATTTTTTTTATATTACACGAGCACTTTATGAATACCCTTATAATGTTAAATATAGTGCGAGCAATTAGGAAAGAAGGTAAGAAGGATAGTATTAGAAAGGATATACCGATGCACTCTGGTTTTGAATGTCTGCACATTGAAGTTAGTGGGAAATATTGAGCCGGGTAAAGCATTCCACATTCGTGTAGTGCGGCTAAAAAAAATCTCTGTACTTGAAAGTACGTCCGAAATTGGACTCAAGTATAAACCGATGAACATTCCTAGAAGAACGGGTATTACGGATGAATTGTTTGAAGGGAGGAATGCAACTGGCTATTCAGTTAGAGTATCTACTGCTTTATGAAAATAGAGGTAAAATAATGATAGACAAGAAACATTGCGGCGGTGATCGAGAGATCCAAATGTTTGACTCAGACAACGGTCGGCTATCATGTTTAAAGCTCTGTTTTGAATTCTGTCCAAGAGACTCAAGTGGGTTTTTGGAGCACCTGTCCAGATTGGAATTGTACTCGAGGTTCGGAAGAATAAAGGCTTTATATATAACAACCAGACGAGATGGAGTAAAAAACTTCTTAAATCGGCGGAGAAAGTCTAAATACTTACGTTTTTGGCGACGTCAAATATGTATGTGATCACTCCACAAAAGATGGTCTTTGATGCAAATGCCTAGAACTAAAGGCTGTTCAGTCTCCTCGATGCAAGTACCACTCATAGAGTATGGGGAATAGTTACGCTTTAGCGACAGTAAACAGCATTGAGTTTTCGAAGCATTAAATTCTACAAATTCTGATTGCCCATTGGACAATGCTGTCAAAATCAGAATTCAATGAGCTTATCATACGCTGCTATCGGAAGCGCAAAATTTTAGTTGAATTAGTATGATGCTAAGGCTGTATTAGTATGAAACTAGATTAAAACTACGATTTGGCAATTTGTAATCGAATATAGCATCATACTTTCTCTACCCTTTTTATTAAAGTTAAAATCATTCAATACCCATTTAATTTCTTACTTGCGACTTATAGGTACTATAAGGCAAGTTATGCATTCGTAAAAAAAATCGAACTCGAGATTTTGATAAAAGTTGACATTACGATGATAGCGAAGACCAAAAATGTGGGTCTCGCAATTTTTAAGACCAAAAATAACGGTACTTGCGATACGAATTTTTTTTTCGAAATTTTATAAATATTTTTTTCTCAAAAACTGTTCAACAGATTAAAAAAAAATATACAAGAAAATTTAATTTAGTTAAAGCATTTTTTTGTTTTTGATTTTTTTTTTAACTAAAACTCACTAATAATTTAAATAGAATTTCTTATTCAAATTTTCAAAAAAATTGTGTTTGGATTTTTAAAAAAAGTTTTAACCCTTTTTTTAAAAACTCAATATTTCGAAAACCCCATGCTAGTTTTGTTTTATTCTTGATAAATAAAAGTTTTTCGATATAATCTAGAAAATGTGAGAAAAAAAAATTATTTTACTTAAAAATAACGGTATCCACCATACAAATGTTAAAAATGGTATTCGAAAATCGTATTTTTCTCGAATTTTGATAAAATTTTTTCAAATTTTGAATTTCTCGTTATCGACACAAAGGATTTTAATGAAATTTTTAAAAAAAAACATTGCTTTTCAAAACTTAAGATAAATATATTTTTTGAATTTTTGAAAAAAATAAGATTTTTTTTGGAAAATTCGATATCTCAAAAACTACTCAGTATTTTTTTTTTGAAATTTAATTTTCATGCGTTCAATAATAAAATCTCTTTAAGTTGGCGTATAGCTGCTTCTAAATTGGCATCATGTAGAGCGTGTAACAGGACAAGAAGAAAGCTCACTTCCAATCGAATATGAAGCTAACGTTTTGGTACGGTCTCTGCATCAAATCATCAAGTAAATATGGGTAGAAGGAAGCATGTCCGATGGCTGGGCCATCAGCTTCATGTGGCCCATCTACAAAAAGAAGCTATTCTATGTCTCGAAAGAAATATCGAGGCATATCTTTGAAAAATGTCTCAAATAAGAACCTATCTAATATGGTGTGTGAGCGTCTTAAACCGTTCTGTATTATTTTAGTATGCACTGATAGTGATACTAGTGTTTTTTCCGGCCCAGCAGATCACCCATAGACCATATGTTGGTATTGAGGCAAATCCTGAAAAGACCAACGAGTTTCAAATCAAAACTCCTCATCAGGGTTTGGACTTTACTTCGATCGAAGTAGATCTACTTCGATTTTGAGAAAAAAATTCAATCTACTTCTCTACTTCTCTTTTTTAGGATCTACTTCTCTTTGTAAAAATTCTTAACCAATATATTGCGCTGATCACTCTGTATTACATATAAAACAAGTTGAGGAATCGTTTAAACGTAAGCACCGTGGAAAATTTAATGTTTTCGAAATCACTTACAGAAAGACGTAAAAATATTTATGAGCCATCTTTTGAATTGATAAAATTCACTAGTTCATACTAGTTCGTTGATGGAAAATTTACTTTAAAATAGTTAGCGTTGGACTATTAGCGGAAAGGAAGAAGAGCGAATAGAGGAGAGGATTTAACTTTATGTACCAAAGCAAAAATACGTCGACTACATTGCCTAGGCCACATTGAGTGAATGGATAACAATGCTCCAGCAACGAGAGTCTTCGAATCCCCAGCTTCGACACAACAACGAAGACCGAACCTCCATTTCGGTTTACAGACCAAGCAATGGCCGATGCCAGAACGTTAGCCTAGTACATTGGAAGCAGCGTGCTCGGGATCTCAGAGGATGAAAAGCAGCTGTGTCTCAAGCAGATATGCTTAATAGAACGGGAGCCGGATAAGTTAGTAACTAAGTAAATTATAGTATCATACATTTCCTGTCAGTTGAAAAAAGCTGTCTTCAGAATAGAAGAAAGCAAATAGTAAATCTGCCTTTGAAAGGTTGAAAACTAACGAATTGAAGTAGAAAATAAATAGTATTGGACCAAATAAAAATTCCTTGTGAGATACCAAAATTAAAAAAATTTTGTTGAGCTAAAACTATCTTTAATTTTGATTTTTGACAGCATGAATGAACCCCCTAAAACTGGCTTTGTATAATGTAAAAAGTAAGAATGATCAAATCTTTACGCAAAATTACCGGAATCATGGATAAATACAAACTGCAAGGCACTTTAATAAAATTATGTATATCCAACAAAGAAACCATTCTTCACTTTATCCCTCTCTCTAAAATCTTCAAAAGAACAAGACTAATATACACTAAAGCTTATCTGATTTCAGTTAAAGACCTGGCTAAAATGAGTCTCAAAACTTATGAATAATTCCTTTAAATAATATTAATTATTTTCCGGTTCTCATCTTTGAATATGTTCAAGTTCTTCTGTGAGACTCATTAAAAAAAGTCTTATCATTGTAAGTTAAATGAGTTTCCTATTCTTTTAGCAGGCACTTGCCTTAGGATGTGCAATGATACACGAGAAGCGATCTGAGCAAACGTGAGGCATTTTCATTATTTTTGTTTGTAAAACAAAAATGAATATGTAAAATGTGTAAAGCGAACAATGCTACTGTAAAATAAATGCACCCTTAAGAAAAGAATATTTTTTGAACATGCATTTAATATATTTAAGCATCATATTCCTATGCACCCTATTTTAGGTATCCTAATATTACATACTCCATATACTGAGATGGACACACACATTTCCGCTCGAGTGCCAGCTCACGTACCTTTTTGTCAATCTATTTTCTATTTTATGGGCGTTATTTATGAAGGCATTAAAATACCCCTCTTAGGTTCACTGGCTCACAAGGATATCAATCGTAATTCGTAACCACTAGAAACTGGTCCGTTCTATATGTGGGCCTCGCCACATTTGCGCCAGTATCCAACGATTTTGTCAGTTTTTCATTAAAAAAAATTGCAGGAAATTGGACGATGGAAAAAAAATGACCGATATTTTCAGGCACCGCATCAATCAACCACGATACATCTCTCATATTTAGCCAACCTTATATCAAATATTCCGTTTGTGGCGCTGATGATATATGGAAATGAAATTAGAAATCGACAGTTGACAAGTTTTCTGCACAAAGTCTATTTGAATTTCGTCATTCGTTTAGTTATCTACATACCTACAAAACATATACGAGTAGCTTTTGGGATAGAAGGGATTTTGTGCCAAAAAAATACTTGGGAATGATGTGTAGGGTCGGTACCTAATATTTACAGATTAAAAAAAAGATATACTATATACATATGTACATAATAAAACCTCTTACACTCATAGAACTTGGTGGGAACATTTGATTGACAAAATCCATACAAATATCAGGGTTGCGAATTTTTGAATAAAAAAAAAACATTAAGTCATAAGACCGTAGATGATTTGAGAATTAAAAAAATTCATTCATAAGTTAGTTAGTGACTTATGATTTAAAAAAATTTAATTCATAAGCTACTAAGTGACTTATGAATTGAAAAAAAAAATAATCCATTACCTACTTAGTGACTTCAAGTCATGAACAAGTTAATGACTTATGAATCAAAAAAACATTAATTCACAACCTACTAAGTGACTTATGAATTAAAAAAAATTTAATTAATAAGCTAGTTGGTATATTGGAAATGTTTAATCTTGTTTTGACTACATAATTATTTAATTGTTAACTAAAGTATATTTCAAGCTTTTGTGTGTCATAAAATTATCATGCTAGCTTATAAATTTTCCAATTAATAATTTTTTAATCAGAATTCGTCCATTAGCTTATGATTTAAATTTTTTTTAATTCATAAGTCACTAGGTAACTTTTGAATTAAATTTTTTTTTAATTCTTAAGTCACTTACTTGCTCATGACTTAAATTTTTTTAATTCATAAGTCACTTAGTAGGTTGTGAATTATTTTTTTTTAATTCATAAGTCACTTACTTGCTCATGGCTTAATTTTTTTTAATTCAAGTCACTTAGTAGGTTCTGAATTAATTTTTAATTCATAGGTCACTAAGAAGCTTATGGATTGAATTTTTTTAATTCATAAGTCAGTAACTAGCTGCTTAATTACATTTTTTTTTTAATTCATAAGTCACCCACTAGCTTGTGAATTAAAGCCAAGCTTACGCTAAAATTAGTCGATTGCGAAAACTGACACAATAATTCAAAACAAATCAGAGTTTCTTTATATTAAAATATTATTTTGATTATTATTTACAAAGGTAAGAAGGTAAGAACCTAAGATAATTTACAAGAAAATTATTTATCACTTAAAGGGTGGGCCGAATACAAGTTTCTTTTTAAAAATGCAATAAAAAATCGATGGCGAGTTGCTGTTCATGAATTGAGTCTCACACGGCTACAGCAGCCACATTCTCGTCTGTGCGCACCGTACGACGACGGCGGGGACTATGAGTGTTGTCCACTAGCTTACCACCGACAGACGACTCTTAAAGTCAATGTCGTAGGTTTGAAATTTTAACAATATTTAAAAACAAGGCAAATGAAAATCTATATGTTTATATTTAAGTTTTGAGTTAAAATAAAAACAATTTACTACTACTACACTAGCTTGTCAGAGAACACACTGGAACGAATTCAGGGACAAGCTTGAAAGTTTAATAGACCTTATTTCCCATATAGAAACAATTAAACTACTTGATCATGAAGTAGAGCAACTTTTTCAATATACAGAGAAACAAAAATAAAATATCGTGTTGAAATAAAAGAGCTGATATTGGAAAAAAGAAACTACGATGTTTGAAGGCGATAAGGCCATATTCAAACGTCTTAACAATGAACTAAAAATAAAATCAGTGAATTAAAAAATGATGCACTTGATAGATTCCTGAAAATTTTGACGAATGATGGTTCTACCGAATACTCCTTAAGGAAATAAAATGGAAATTGGATCGGAAACCCGAAACAGAAGGGTGATATCTTCGCTTAACATCTTGTGAATGCCATTCTCAGCAGATACAGTTATAGATGACTAACATATTTCTGATTAAAGCGACGAATGTTAAATTATTGTCTATTGTCACGATTGTCACGCTCAAAGAAGTAAGAAGCTTGTGTCAACATAAGTTATCAAGTTATCTTACAGAAAATCACCAGGGTACGATCTAATAGCAGCCTTCAATAGTCTTCAAAAAGCTCCAATTTATAATAAACGCATGGCTTAAGCTGCCACACCATTGGAAAATTGCAGAAGTGTTTGTTATACCTATGCAAGGTATTCCACCAAACACAGATCTTTATCGCTTATACTGACTCTTTAGAGTACGGTACGCACACAATTACTCGGAACTAAAGAAAATTGAAGCCGGTGTACCCCTAGGACCAACCCTGTATTTGTTATATACTAGGGATATTCTAGTGGAAATCAACGCTATCATGGACACCATTGCTGACGATACTGCAATATTGGTGCCTGATAAATCCGTCAAGAAGACTACAGAAAAACTGCAAAATGCAATCGATAAAATTAGAGATTAGACGCAACGATGGCGTGTCAAATTAACCGAAACTAATCGACGCATAAGTATAAGCTATACAAACAAAAATTAAAGAATTTTCCAATTTTATGCAACCATAAAGCTATATCTTACGCCAATACTACCAAATACCTTAAAATGGCCTTGGATACAAATCTAAAACGAAAAGGACACCAGAAAGAAAAGAAAAGAACTGAACTTAAAGTACAGAAAAATGTTCTTGTTACTACCACAGAACTCTGGCCTATCTATCCAGAAATATGGGACTGTACAGAGAAAACAAAAGCTGAACCCATACAAAAATTCCAAAAGAAAGTTTTTCGTGAAATAATAAATGCCCCTAGTACATAATAAGTAGCGATGTACATCGTGAACTTCAAATAGAATTGGTCACAGAAGTGGTTAATTCGGCCCTAGCCAGGTATCCGTTCGGAGCGGAAAATTGTCCGCAACGCATACTTTGTCGGAGAATTTGTCGGACGAAATCGGAAAAACAATTGCATTAAGCTGTCAGAAATTTCATAAATAAAGCACTTGATCGCACTTCAGCGCAGTTCGCCGGGTGCGTTAAAAAAATGTCGGAGAAGAATTCCGAACAGCTGTTCGGAAGAATACCTCGAAGCAAAAATCCTCCGAATCGTACAAAATCAGAGAATTTTCCGCTCTAAACGGATATCTCGCTAGGGCCGATTGATTTTTCTCACATCCGAATCCCATCCAATTAAACAAATCAAAACCGTATCCACATTCGTCCATAAACATAAAATAGAGACGATCATGATGAAACACACAAAATGCAATTCAGCATTATTGTTCCCCATCTCCAAGAAGACCAGATAAGAGATCCAAACACATCATGAGATCAGCATTATCGTTACTATCAACCACAAGCAGCCTACGTGACTCAAAATGCAAGTCAGCAAACATCCCCTACAATACAAACTCGAAGAGGACAATTTCATCATCATCACATGCCACGCCATCAAACTGTTTGGTCATGGTCATCAGTTTATTAGTATTTAAGATTTTAATATTAAGAATAAATGTACACTCTGTAATCAAATTTTAAAGAAGGCAGAACCTTTGCCAAAATATTTTTTTTTACATTACAGAAAGAAAGAAATAGAATGTGTTTTTGATGACTTTGTACTTTTAGGCTCTTTTGGTCTATTTGTTTTTTTGAATGCGAATAAAAGACTTTATTCCACTCTTCACCCAACGTTTCGTAAGAATTCCTTACTTCTTCAGGGGTTTTTGTATTTATTTAATCTAATAATATAATGTATACAATATTAAAAACAGTTTAAACAATAACTTTTATATTTTCTTACTTTTGTACTATATCATAATATGTTTATTATTATTGCATCCTCCCGATGACGGCACTGACACAAATTGAAAATAAATAACAAACATGAAAACGAAATAAAACAAAAAGAAAACTATCAAATTAGACAAGAAATGACATTTATATCACAGATTTTAGGCAGGTACTTTGTTAAAGTGCTACAGCATAGCTTTGTTTGATGTTATCGGTGTCTTCCTTTGTGTTCATTGTCCTCTTTATTTTTTGTTGAATGCGTAAGCTTTCTAATGTAAGCCTTGTATTTGCTTTTCTCTCTCTGTCTAATATTTTTACCTCTTCGAAGCTCACCGAATGTCCAGTTTGTGCTATATGCTGCGAAAGCCCTGTTGTCTCTTTTTTCTTCCTTATGTCCGCTTCGTGTTCAGTTAATCTTGTGGCTAAGTTTCTCTTTGTTTGTCCTATGTATACTAGATCGCATTTCTCGTTCTCTTTTCCCTTGCATTCAATTTCATAGACTACGTTGTGTTGTTGTTGTTTTTGTATTTTAGTTTTGGTGTTTGTGAAAATTGATTTTAGTGTGAGATTTGATTTATGTGAGAATGATATATTCTCTTTATTTATTACTCTATGTAAACTTCTATTGTCTGTAAGATTGTTGACATATGGTATAGAGAAGAACTTTTTTTCCCTATCAGCTGTGTTTCCCGAATATTTGTTGTTGTTTTGATTTTGATTAGTTTTTGTTTTTAGGTTTTCTGTTCTTTTTTTAAGTAGGTTATTTATTATGTAATATGGGTAGTTGTTAGTTTTTAATATTGTTTTGATTTTTCTTATATTTTCTTTTTCATATCTTTCGTCGCTAAGATCTAAGACTTTGTTTATGAAATTAAATGCAGTATTTATTTTTTGTTTAATTGGTTGGGTAGAATAAAAGTTAATCATGCGTCCTGATGAAGTTGGTTTTGAGTACCAATTGTATACAATAATGTTGTTTTCTCTGTGTAGTAGTAGATCTAAGAATGGAAGAGTGTTATTTTGTTCATTTTCTATTGTAAATTGAATTTTGTTGTGGTACAAATTAAGTTTGTTAAGGATTATGTCTTTTTCTGTTTTTTTAATGATCGCGTAGATATCATCCACATATTTGACTATGAATTTTATGTTAATACCCATTTTATTTAGTTCTTCTATGGTGTCATCTAGTAGGTTGTCCAAAATTACGTCTGCAACTGTAGGTGAAAGGGGGTTTCCCATTGGCATACCAAATGTTTGTAAATAAAATCTTTCGCCATATTGGAAGTAATTGTTTTCTCTCAGGCAAAATTCTAAAAGCTTTAGAAATTTTTGTTTTGGTATGTTTGTGTGATGTTGTAATGTGTCCCATTGTTTTAAGATGTTTTTAATGGCTAAGTACGTGGGAATGTTGGTAAACAACGAAACAACATCAAACGAAACCATAACTTCATCATCGTCTAAAACTACGTCTTTTAATCTCTCTTTGAGTTGGAAGGAGTTTTTTATGTTGTATTTGTGGGATATGATGTTCTTTACAATTGTTCCTAAATGTTTGGACAAATTGAAGCATGGAACATTCATCGACGATGATATTGGACGTAGAGGTAGACCTGGCTTGTGGATCTTTGGAAGTCCGTATAGTCTCGGTGCAATGGCTGCTGAGCAATGTAATTTGTTTTTAAGCCAGCGATCTATGTATTCGTTTTTGAAGAGTTCGTTTATGAGTGTGTTATTTGTTGTTTGTAGTTTTGTTGTTGGATCAACTCTTATCGTTTTGTATGTGTTTTTATCTTCAAGCAGTTCATTCATTTTTTCTTCATAATCTTTTTTGTACATAATTACTGTCTTGTTACCTTTGTCTGCTTTTGTTATTATGATATTGTCTTTGTGTGAGGATAAAAATTTCTTGGTTATTTGGTGTGCTTTAAGAATAAACTTTTCATTTGGTGTGTTTTTGAGTTTTCTTTTGTGTTCTGATATCTTGTTGGCAATTTTGGATCTAGTTACCTCTTTTTCCGTGTCATCTTCTATTGTTTGGATAGTTTGTTCTATGTCTGCTATTATGTGTATTGGTGAAAAGTTTGATGAGTTGATGGGTAGTGCAAATTTATCTCCGAGTGAAAGTAGCCATCGTGCTTCATCTGGAAATTCTACGTCTGTTTTATTGACAAACCATTCTTCGTTAATTGTGATTCCAAGATTTTTAACTTTTATTTCTTTAAGTTTCTCAATTTTTGAAGAGTGTATTTGTTTTGTTTGTGTGGATATGTGATTGTAAAGGTGTTTCTGTTTAAAGATGAATGTGTTGTATTCATTTTCATTGAGTAAGGATTTCATTTTGTTGTTTGTATGAAATAGACTCTTTTCTATTGATTTTATGTTTATGTTAGTTTGTGTAATTTCTAAATTTAAAATTTTTTTGTGTAGTTTTTGTTCTATTTTCATTAGTTGGTTAAGGATTCTTTCTGTGGTGAATAGTTGTGTTAGATTTGATGTTGTATTGGTGAGATGTTTAGGAACGATTCCATAATCTCTGCATGTTAGGAGATAACTAAGCCTTTGTTTTTGTTTCGCTAGTCTCTGTTTCTCTTTGCTGTAATGTTTGAGTGTGATACATGTCTCGATGTCGTATTTGTATGTGATGTGTTGAAAAAAGTTCTTCATTGTATATGTACCTATTATGTGACGATTAAATATATACCTATAGCTGTATGATGGTTTCGGCGGGCCCTCCGATGATTTTATATTGTTGTATGTATTTGACCAATTATTTTTCAGTTTATTGATGACTTTGTACTTTTAGGCTCTTTTGGTCTATTTGTTTTTTTGAATGCGAATAAAAGACTTTATTCCACTCTTCACCCAACGTTTCGTAAGAATTCCTTACTTCTTCAGGGGTTTTTGTATTTATTTAATCTAATAATATAATGTATACAATATTAAAAACAGTTTAAACAATAACTTTTATATTTTCTTACTTTTGTACTATATCATAATATGTTTATTATTATTGCATCCTCCCGATGACGGCACTGACACAAATTGAAAATAAATAACAAACATGAAAACGAAATAAAACAAAAAGAAAACTATCAAATTAGACAAGAAATGACATTTATATCACAGATTTTAGGCAGGTACTTTGTTAAAGTGCTACAGCATAGCTTTGTTTGATGTTATCGGTGTCTTCCTTTGTGTTCATTGTCCTCTTTATTTTTTGTTGAATGCGTAAGCTTTCTAATGTAAGCCTTGTATTTGCTTTTCTCTCTCTGTCTAATATTTTTACCTCTTCGAAGCTCACCGAATGTCCAGTTTGTGCTATATGCTGCGAAAGCCCTGTTGTCTCTTTTTTCTTCCTTATGTCCGCTTCGTGTTCAGTTAATCTTGTGGCTAAGTTTCTCTTTGTTTGTCCTATGTATACTAGATCGCATTTCTCGTTCTCTTTTCCCTTGCATTCAATTTCATAGACTACGTTGTGTTGTTGTTGTTTTTGTATTTTAGTTTTGGTGTTTGTGAAAATTGATTTTAGTGTGAGATTTGATTTATGTGAGAATGATATATTCTCTTTATTTATTACTCTATGTAAACTTCTATTGTCTGTAAGATTGTTGACATATGGTATAGAGAAGAACTTTTTTTCCCTATCAGCTGTGTTTCCCGAATATTTGTTGTTGTTTTGATTTTGATTAGTTTTTGTTTTTAGGTTTTCTGTTCTTTTTTTAAGTAGGTTATTTATTATGTAATATGGGTAGTTGTTAGTTTTTAATATTGTTTTGATTTTTCTTATATTTTCTTTTTCATATCTTTCGTCGCTAAGATCTAAGACTTTGTTTATGAAATTAAATGCAGTATTTATTTTTTGTTTAATTGGTTGGGTAGAATAAAAGTTAATCATGCGTCCTGATGAAGTTGGTTTTGAGTACCAATTGTATACAATAATGTTGTTTTCTCTGTGTAGTAGTAGATCTAAGAATGGAAGAGTGTTATTTTGTTCATTTTCTATTGTAAATTGAATTTTGTTGTGGTACAAATTAAGTTTGTTAAGGATTATGTCTTTTTCTGTTTTTTTAATGATCGCGTAGATATCATCCACATATTTGACTATGAATTTTATGTTAATACCCATTTTATTTAGTTCTTCTATGGTGTCATCTAGTAGGTTGTCCAAAATTACGTCTGCAACTGTAGGTGAAAGGGGGTTTCCCATTGGCATACCAAATGTTTGTAAATAAAATCTTTCGCCATATTGGAAGTAATTGTTTTCTCTCAGGCAAAATTCTAAAAGCTTTAGAAATTTTTGTTTTGGTATGTTTGTGTGATGTTGTAATGTGTCCCATTGTTTTAAGATGTTTTTAATGGCTAAGTACGTGGGAATGTTGGTAAACAACGAAACAACATCAAACGAAACCATAACTTCATCATCGTCTAAAACTACGTCTTTTAATCTCTCTTTGAGTTGGAAGGAGTTTTTTATGTTGTATTTGTGGGATATGATGTTCTTTACAATTGTTCCTAAATGTTTGGACAAATTGAAGCATGGAACATTCATCGACGATGATATTGGACGTAGAGGTAGACCTGGCTTGTGGATCTTTGGAAGTCCGTATAGTCTCGGTGCAATGGCTGCTGAGCAATGTAATTTGTTTTTAAGCCAGCGATCTATGTATTCGTTTTTGAGGAGTTCGTTTATGAGTGTGTTATTTGTTGTTTGTAGTTTTGTTGTTGGATCAACTCTTATCGTTTTGTATGTGTTTTTATCTTCAAGCAGTTCATTCATTTTTTCTTCATAATCTTTTTTGTACATAATTACTGTCTTGTTACCTTTGTCTGCTTTTGTTATTATGATATTGTCTTTGTGTGAGGATAAAAATTTCTTGGTTATTTGGTGTGCTTTAAGAATAAACTTTTCATTTGGTGTGTTTTTGAGTTTTCTTTTGTGTTCTGATATCTTGTTGGCAATTTTGGATCTAGTTACCTCTTTTTCCGTGTCATCTTCTATTGTTTGGATAGTTTGTTCTATGTCTGCTATTATGTGTATTGGTGAAAAGTTTGATGAGTTGATGGGTAGTGCAAATTTATCTCCGAGTGAAAGTAGCCATCGTGCTTCATCTGGAAATTCTACGTCTGTTTTATTGACAAACCATTCTTCGTTAATTGTGATTCCAAGATTTTTAACTTTTATTTCTTTAAGTTTCTCAATTTTTGAAGAGTGTATTTGTTTTGTTTGTGTGGATATGTGATTGTAAAGGTGTTTCTGTTTAAAGATGAATGTGTTGTATTCATTTTCATTGAGTAAGGATTTCATTTTGTTGTTTGTATGAAATAGACTCTTTTCTATTGATTTTATGTTTATGTTAGTTTGTGTAATTTCTAAATTTAAAATTTTTTTGTGTAGTTTTTGTTCTATTTTCATTAGTTGGTTAAGGATTCTTTCTGTGGTGAATAGTTGTGTTAGATTTGATGTTGTATTGGTGAGATGTTTAGGAACGATTCCATAATCTCTGCATGTTAGGAGATAACTAAGCCTTTGTTTTTGTTTCGCTAGTCTCTGTTTCTCTTTGCTGTAATGTTTGAGTGTGATACATGTCTCGATGTCGTATTTGTATGTGATGTGTTGAAAAAAGTTCTTCATTGTATATGTACCTATTATGTGACGATTAAATATATACCTATAGCTGTATGATGGTTTCGGCGGGCCCTCCGATGATTTTATATTGTTGTATGTATTTGACCAATTATTTTTCAGTTTATTGATGACTTTGTACTTTTAGGCTCTTTTGGTCTATTTGTTTTTTTGAATGCGAATAAAAGACTTTATTCCACTCTTCACCCAACGTTTCGTAAGAATTCCTTACTTCTTCAGGGGTTTTTGTATTTATTTAATCTAATAATATAATGTATACAATATTAAAAACAGTTTAAACAATAACTTTTATATTTTCTTACTTTTGTACTATATCATAATATGTTTATTATTATTGCATCCTCCCGATGACGGCACTGACACAAATTGAAAATAAATAACAAACATGAAAACGAAATAAAACAAAAAGAAAACTATCAAATTAGACAAGAAATGACATTTATATCACAGATTTTAGGCAGGTACTTTGTTAAAGTGCTACAGCATAGCTTTGTTTGATGTTATCGGTGTCTTCCTTTGTGTTCATTGTCCTCTTTATTTTTTGTTGAATGCGTAAGCTTTCTAATGTAAGCCTTGTATTTGCTTTTCTCTCTCTGTCTAATATTTTTACCTCTTCGAAGCTCACCGAATGTCCAGTTTGTGCTATATGCTGCGAAAGCCCTGTTGTCTCTTTTTTCTTCCTTATGTCCGCTTCGTGTTCAGTTAATCTTGTGGCTAAGTTTCTCTTTGTTTGTCCTATGTATACTAGATCGCATTTCTCGTTCTCTTTTCCCTTGCATTCAATTTCATAGACTACGTTGTGTTGTTGTTGTTTTTGTATTTTAGTTTTGGTGTTTGTGAAAATTGATTTTAGTGTGAGATTTGATTTATGTGAGAATGATATATTCTCTTTATTTATTACTCTATGTAAACTTCTATTGTCTGTAAGATTGTTGACATATGGTATAGAGAAGAACTTTTTTTCCCTATCAGCTGTGTTTCCCGAATATTTGTTGTTGTTTTGATTTTGATTAGTTTTTGTTTTTAGGTTTTCTGTTCTTTTTTTAAGTAGGTTATTTATTATGTAATATGGGTAGTTGTTAGTTTTTAATATTGTTTTGATTTTTCTTATATTTTCTTTTTCATATCTTTCGTCGCTAAGATCTAAGACTTTGTTTATGAAATTAAATGCAGTATTTATTTTTTGTTTAATTGGTTGGGTAGAATGTGTTTTTATTTATCAGTTTTAAGTGATCTTTGTTTTACATTTTTCACAATATTAAAGCATTGGCTTTTGCCATCAGCCCGAAAAAAAAAGAGTATTCTCTAAACATAATTTAACTTTTACATAATTTCGGAAGAAATAGCTCATTTAGTTTTGTTTTATCTTTTTTACATAGTTAAAGGTCATTATATCATCGAACTTATAATTTTATGATTAAGACACAATTTAAAAAGCTTCATTCAAAATCTGCTTTCTGTATCTTTGTGCGGATTGGACAAAGCTACTAAGAACATTCCAGTCTGATCATTTAAAACTTCCACAGTTTCATATTTAGGGTGAGGACGCTTTTTCCCCAATGCGCACATCGGATTGATGACAAAATTGGACAAATCGCTACTAAGTTGAGTACATTTTCCGTCGCTCTGTGGTTACAAAGAGTGCACTCCGTGCTTCCTTTGGGCCCATATGGACGGTAATTTAACCGAATAAGCTCCCGTCTGGTTTTAAAAATGGTTGAGATGGTATTTAAAGAGTACTGATCGTGGAAATAGTTCTTGTCGCCTAAGTTGTACTGCAGTGTCTTGTACACGCTTTGGGATTAACTGAGATGCGCCCTCTCCGTAACGTTCTCGAAACTGTTCTATTCGTTTCAACAATATTTGGAAATTTTTTTCCCAGGTTTTCCAATCTCTTTCCAGTAGCTGGACGTTATGTAACAGCTCCAAACGTGACCATTCTTCGAAGAACTGTTACTTATTTTGTAGAATTTGTCTCGCAATTGCATTAGGTAGTCGATAATTTAGGTAATTGAAATGCATCTTCAGCGTAAAAGTATAAAGTTGTGAGACTCCAGTCTCCAAGTGCAGCATGTACATAGGTAGGAGTGTTTTCAGAAAGCCAAAATATTTTTTTAATGAAATATCTCAATAGCTTCTCTACTTCTTGATATTGAAGAAAACCCCATACTTGTCCTGCATAGCATAATATCGACCTCATCACAGCTTCGAAAAGTTTATATTTTGCACTTGGGACCACATATTTCTTTCCTAGTACTCCCTTCCAATTACAGTTGATGGCTTTTTTTGATTTGGTTAGTTTTGCCTGCAGGTGCTTTTTAAAGGAAGTTTGGGTGTAATAATAACTCCGAGGTATTTACGAGTATACTCATTTACCAAATCAAGTGTGACATTATCCCACATAATCAGCCACTGGGAAGTCATACCAACTCCGAGATGAAAATCGTCTTAAATGTAAGAGACAATGTTCGGAGACTTAAAAGAACCAAGCCTAATGATGGTCTAAAAGTGATGGGTAGTAAGTAGTAAAAGTTTAAACTTCCCCTAATGCGACTTTAAATTAAGAAAGAAAGAAAAATCATTTGTCGATCTTTAATAGATTAGTTCTGATCCCGGTGGTTTTCTTGCGATAAGAGTCCCACACTACTGTTGGTACCGAACTTTTAATGCAATCAAAAGACTTCATGACTGCAAGGAATGTAAAAGACTTTTAAAACACTTCCAAGAATTCAACCAGTTAAAAAGTATTGCAATCTTTTGACTTCAAGTCTTTTGATTGCTCTAAAAGATTTCATTACTAAAGACTTCAAAATTAACTGGGAATTTTTTTTAAAAGTTAAGTATTAACATGAAGTCAAAATACTCAAAAAATAAGTCTTTATTATTATTTTACTGCAATACAAAAAAGAATGCATTTTTTACAGCTCTGAACATTACCAAGTGTCTTTTGAAGATTTCCACCGACAAAAAAAATGATGCCAGAATATAAGCTTTTTTAGTTTTTTTTCCTGAAAAGATCGGTTAGAAGGTGGAAGTAATTTTCTGTGGATATAAATAGCCCCTCCATGTCTATAAGTCATTAAACCGAACTTCTTTTATCGACTGTGCTCTTGTGCTCTTTACACATTTTACAGATTTCATAGCTTTTACTGCCTATGTGGCAGTAGCGTTCATGAACAACTTTTATTACATAACTATATACTGAAGTCTTCTAGACGTTGTATTCCAAAACTATCTTGTTCTGCTTGGTTTGTATATCCTAATTATTTTCTTGGTCTTTCAATAAGTAATTATTTATTTATTTATTTATTTACATATTCATCAAGCAGACTAAACACAATGTTAATAATACATAATCTCGTAGACTAATTGAAAATTTAGTAGCAGTATGCAATACTGTACAATTTAATACATACTCCTACCTAAACACTAACCAGCAGGATAAAGAATATTTAAATTACAGTACCTAACATTCAATTAAAGTAAATCAAGAACTACATATATTATTTTAAAAGTGAATAAATATAGGTTATGCAATGGGTCTAGTTTTATTGGTATGTTTTCGACATATTTATTTATTTTCCCATTTGTCTGTGTTATTAGAGTAAATAATAATTCTATGAGTGCTTTGTAATCATTTGAAAAATACAAAAATTTTCTTTGTTCACTTCATCTAATGGGTTATTTTTTGACTATTTTCTTTTTGACAACACTGGTTTTGGCAGCTCACGCATCCTAGGTTTGGTCTATAATTTAACAATTAATTGTGTTGCAAATTATTGAATTTTATTATCAAAATGCGTGCTCTGCCAAGAAAGTTCATCGCACGCTTCTTCCATTTTATGGTCAGTTTAATCGACCTACTGAAGCGGCTATTCGGGCTATTTTGACTAAATTTCGCACCAAATTTACATTGTTGAACATTAAACCACCAACACACGAACTGAGGAAAATATCGCAGCGGTATCGGCCAGTGTTAATGGAAGATCGAAATGTTCACACAGAAATTGATTTCTCATGTGTAAAGGAAATCGACATAACTTATTTGACAGTTAATAATTGAACTTAATTTCATATTTAAGATCTCCATCGTTAAGATGGTGTTGTTAATAATGGGACTAAAGTGTTGTTCTAGAAGCTCTTCCTTTCCGGTCCATGATATGACGCTGTTCATCAGGAGTAGATCCTTCGCCCTTCCTTTTATGTATTTTTGGCGATAATTATCTACGTTTGCCTTTGATTCCCCACTGATTTGCCGAAGTTCTTACTTTCATATTCAAATACAGGTAGATATTGTTGACTTTTTGATTGCCAGCAGTTCTAGAGGGCTGTCAACAATGCACTGGACAACCAGAAGACTCAAAGGAAGAGCAAGAATTAGTTTGCTTATCTTCGCGGTCATATAAAGGGTTTTTCAACAGGGGCGCTACAAAAGTAGAGCGACAGGGACAGCAAACGACGCCATATTTCTTGCCGGCGAATTTTGCGAAAAGATATTGGCCTACATCCTTACAAGATTAAATTGACGCAAGAACTGAAGCCGCTTGACCACCAGAAGCGTCGTATGTTCGTGAATTGGGCTGAGCAACAACTTGAAAATGATTCGGATTTTCATCGAAAAATCATCTTTAGCGATGAGGCTCATTTCTGGCTGAATGGCTTCGTCAATAGACAAAATATGCGGTATTGGTCAGGCAGCAATCGACACGTACTCCATGACTCATCATTGCATCCCGAAAAAATTACGGTTTGGTGTGGTTTATGGGCCGGCGGCGTCATTGGGCCGTACTTCTTCCGTGATGATCAAGATCGGCACGTTACTGTGAATGGGGATCGCTACCGTTCAATGATAACCGCATATTTTTGGCCCCAATTGGATGATATGGGCTTGGAGAACATGTGGTTCCAACAGGACGGCGCCACAAGCCACACAGCGAATGTCACAATCAATTCATTGGAAACCGAGTTTGGAGAACGTGTTATCTCACGAAATGGTCCAGTCGCTTGGCCGCCTCGGTCGTGTGATTTGACGCCGTTAGACTATATTCTGTAGGGCTACGTCAAGTCTATGGTCTCTGCCAACAAGCCAGCGATGATTGATGAACTTCGTACGACTATCAAACGTGAAATTGCAGCAGTATCGGCCGATTTATGCTTGAAAACCGTCGAAAATTGGGTTCAGCGTCTGGACTTCTGCAAGCGTGCCCGTGGTGGCCATGCAAAAGAAATCGAATTCCATACATAATAGCATCGTACGTACTTTCACAGGCTTAAAGAATTACATTGATATCCAAAACCGTTTTTGTTTTATTTAAAAAAAAACTTTTGTAACGCTCTTATTGAAAAACCCGATACTTGTAAGCCTAAAACAAGCCCAGACAAACGTTAAGGAAAAAGCTTAAAAAAATACATAGAAGAATGTTCTCTCAACTAAAGTGCCCCCCAGCTATATTTGATCAGGTTGTTAAACATTTCATGAAGAGTCTATGGACCAGGTTTCTTAAAAAATATAAATACCACCATTGGAATAAGAAAAAAAAATCCCGGAAACTTTTAACTATAGATAGAATACGGCATCCACTCCAGCAGAGAGCCCAGAGTTCTTAGCAAGATAAGGTTCAACAACCTTGCCATGTCAATTGTAAAACGCGCAAACATCTTCCATCTGCTTCGAACATTACTAAAAAGACAGAACGGACTCAGCAAGAACAAAAAGACGAATCTTCCCCTCAACAAACAACAGATGAGCCCCGTTTTCACATATGATATCCTGTTAAGTTCAATATATTTTTTTAGTAGGAAAGAAAAAGACACATTATTACAGGAAAATCTGCACAAGAAAGGCTAAATAAGATGCACCAAAATTCTGAAGGGCCAAGCACCTTACAAGACACCCAAGCCCAGAGGTACGGCAACTACTACTTCAGGTGGAAATTTTTCTTAGACAGAGATATCTTAACTCAAAGATATCATCGGCGGCATATTCCGGGAAGTATTCCACAACGAAGGAAGACCATTTAAAGCAAAAGCCGAAAGTGGAAACGACAGGGGTTATTGTCCTGACATCTTTACAAAAAAAACTCTTTCTTCAAACATTTGTAGACCATTTTGAAAGACATCTTATATCTAAAACATATATGTATTAGACTTAGAACACAAAATATGTACCTATTATGTATATGCTGCCAAAAATCAAGTTTTAGTAGACATAAGAAAAAAGTGAGGGCCCTTCTGAGCTGACATTTTAAATATTAGTTAATTATAAGCTTAGATTATATTACATTGTATGTAAAATTTGGCTGAATAAACACAAATCTTAATTTTAAAAACAGAAAAATTCTGAGGGGCTCTTCCTATAATTCGACAGAAGGAAGACCTCGATATAATTTAAGAAATTTAGCTATTTGGGCTATGTTGACGTTGCGTCGGCACGGTGGGCGAAAATGAGCCGATTGTATAATTAATATTTTGGGATACCCGGGAACTCTTTTGAGTAGAAAATAGCTTCTGTACGAATTAAGAAATAAAAACCGGTGGATGGAGAAGTGGCAAAATACTGCTAGGTACTACTTATGAAGAATAATTGCATTTGGACCCAAAAACCTTTCAGGATCTAAAGGATCAATTTTGGAAAATCATACAAAATCAAATCTGTTCGCAATTTCTGTCAATCGGAGAGAATAATACTATACATCTATATAATAAACTTTTTGATACAAACGATTTTAGAGATACTACATACTCGTATATGAAGCTTAAAAAGGAAATATCGTTGATATTTAAAGTTAGATGTGATTGTGAATTTGAAGGCCTCAAGGGAAATCCTAACAATGGCAGTTTTAATCAATACTGTACTCTATATAATATGAAAGCTAATGAAGAATTAGTCTATGTCCAATCTTCAAGCATTATAGTCAAGCTTACCATAAACCATACACCTATTAAATGGATCTGACAGGAGAGGAATTCACTTCTTTGAAATGCACCTATAATTTTTGTAACTAAATATGTTTATTTTCTTTTTTCAATTTTTCAATAAAAATAGGAAGTCAACCCAAAATTAATAGCTCATGAAACAACGAGAAACAAGTTTAAATATACATTATGTACATATTTTATTCTTTATTTTAAAGTTTAAAAGCCAAAGCTTAAAAAATCGTATATTCAATGTTAATGTAACAATCTCAAAATGTCAATAAATTAATTCCTTTACGTTTTACTACCACGACTATTTTAAATGCTCAGCGCTTCGGTGCTTAGTCAGCTTTATTGAGCATAACAAAAGAAATAAGTAATGTTAATTTATTTTAACTATTAATATACTGTCATAATTCAGTTGGAAACTAAAGACGTCCGGCGGCGTACTAGCAACGTACGTAATTTTAATTTTAATCGCTTACAACAAACACTTCCTATTCCATCGTTATCTTGAGTACACATTCTAAAATAATTAAACTCGAATTTCAATTTATTCCTGATTGATTTTATCCACTTTAAATAAGCAGTAGCCTCATTTTCCTATGATATCTTCTTTTCTTCAACTCCGTCTGTATATAAATATTTCTAAGATCAGCCTTCACGATAAATTAGAATCAGTGAACACAAAGCCAATCTTTGCACTTCTTCATTCAGACTCCGTTCCGTTCTATAAGAATCTGCGAAATCCTTCTGAAAATTACTAAGGCACACTCTATCCTCTTCATTGAGTTCTCTGCTTAAGTCGTTTTGGTGATTTTAAGGATTTTCCATCATCGATAAAGGAAATTCAATAGCTTGAGAGTCGAGAAGACAATGATGACAACAACGAATATTGAATTTGAAAATTTATCACCATGGAACAGAGCATCCGAAAATGTTAATGATAAAACACAAGGAAGGACATGGTGAGGCTCCTGCAATAGCAAAACTCAAGGATAAAGTTATTATCATCATTATTTTCATTTGAAACTATACGGACGAGAATGAACAGAGAAGACAATGTTCTTGAAGGGCGAAATTAAAAAAAGTCGAAATCGCAATTTATAGGCCCTCGCTCATGTAGAAAAATGTTCTTCTGTTTCAACCATCCGTATGATTGATAGAATGTTTATAATTTTAAGCTAACCTAGTTTATTAATTGTGTATTAGAGAATCCCAACAAGTTTTACCAAATTTTAATATAATGGGTAAGACCAGTTATAGTTTTTAGTCCCAGTTTTTTAAACTCGAACTGTATTTAATAAAATGCATGACAATCTTGCACTTGTGTAGAAGACTAAGAGTTTTAAAAATTAATGTTAATATTGAAAGCCAGGAGTCTGTTCTATAATCATAATCATAAATTTAAATTAAATTACTTAATGTCAATATTTTTTTTTGAAAAATTCGCATGCAAACTTAAAATTTTGTTAAGAAAAAATGAAAAAAAGGATTAGACCATTTGTAAAAAAAAATGGGAAATGAAGTGCTAAATTGGCTTTTTGTGGTCAATGCATTATGAAAAATTCACATTACCTAGGTACTACTGTACGAATGCAGCAAATTTATGTAATTCCTTAATCAATATATATGTTTATTGTCTGTGTCTAACATACCTAATGCAACTGCAATGTTCAAAGTATACCTACTTAGATCATAAAAAAAACAATCAAACATTCGAATTTTGTATTGTTGTTTTTTTTTATGCAAATGTGGTACAGCTTGTTGTTTACCAAGGTCATTCGTTATTCAACCTTTGCAAGAGTGAAGTATTTTTTTCTGTGAATAAAGAATGGCGACTAAGCATCCACTACTTTATCCTAAATTAAATAACTTCTCAATATTTAAAAAAAAAATATTTCAAAGGCATCGCGTTCTTAGAAGAAATTGGTCTAATTCCAACTCCCCCATTGTGTTGCAACTTACCGATAAAGGTAGAAAAATATAAAAATTTCAAGTTCGGTTGGATGTGGCGGTGCTCTGAAAAAAATCTCTAAAAAAAGGTGACAAGAATTGTAAGAATACAATAAACCCATCTATCGGCACATTTTTCCATGGGCCTCAATATTGGCTAGAGATTCGCAATGTGCTTGCTATAATTATCTCTTTTATGATTTAAATGCCTGTAAACACGGTTTTCCAGGTAAATTAATTACATTTTAAGCTACAACTTAGGGATTTTTTTATTTAAATATTATTGTATATCATTGTTTTAAAATTAGCATTTAATCGCTTGGCGCCATCACGACAGTAAAAGTGGCCTTATGTCCACAAATACGTTAACCCCAACACCAGTCGTATTTGTACCGACAGTGCACACCAGTACATAGGTGTTGAGAAAATGTTCGCTAGTTCTATACGACTCATAAAGTTACGAACCACAGCAAGAGCGAATATGTGAACAAGACCGATGCAACCAACACAACACAGAAAAAAGAAGAAAACATTTTATGCCGCAAAACAATGGACCACTTTCACACTTTCAGTTTTGCTTGTTCACGTATCCATTCAACCAGAAATAAGCATCGTCGCTTAACACAACTTTTGGATAAAAAGTGGATCTTCGGCCAACTTTTCAAAAGCCTATTCACCAAAAATTGGGCGTTGTGGTAGGTCGTTCGGCTTCAATTCTGGCACCAGCTGTATTTTGAAAGGAGTGGAGTAACAGAGGCCCAATTTCTGTGAACGTCGCCGAATCGATAATTCACGGTCATCACTAACATTGGCCGACACAGCTGCGTAAGCTACGTAAGCGTGTTGGTGGTTTAATGTCCAACAATGTAAATTTGGTGCGAAATTTTGTTACAAAGGCCCGAATAGCCGCCTCAGTAGGTGGATTAAACTGACCAACCATAAAATGGAAGAAGCGCGCGATGAACTTTCTTAACAGAGCACGCATTTTGATAATAAAATTCAATAATTGCAAGAGTTGTTCGTTTGTAAGACGATTCATGGTGAAATTATAGACCAAACTGAAGATGTTTGACAGTGACACAAAACACGAAAGGTGCGTGAAGCGTAAGCTGTCAAAACGAGTGTTGCCAAAAAGAAAATAGCAAAAAAATCACCCATTATAAAAATTGTCAGTACAGGTGATATGTGAGAGCATTTTCAGAATCAGTAGCCCGTCTTACATTTGCTTAAAACTAAAGGAAAAATAAATAGAGGAAAACCTATGAAACGAAAAAAAAACTTATTTCAATTCAATTATCGACGGTTAAATATGAATACCTCCTAACATACATTTTTTGTGAAACTCACTTTTTGATGCAGTTTCGTTAATAATTTCTCTCTGCTTCGCTGAATCTTTTTTGTTTTCAATCCTGTCCCCAATATGAACGTCATCTTTTACGAATCCATAACTTTCACTTAAAATACCTACGAGTATAAAGTAAGTCATTCAAAAAAAAAAATCAAACAAAAAAAGATGAATAAGGATAAAACAGAGAAAATGGGTGGGTTGTGAGATTTTGACTCCAAACTTTGGTTGTATAACCGCCTTCCAGCTAGCCTACGCAACCTACCAACTCTATTCGCCTTTTTGAAACTTTTTGAAAAAAGTAAAACTGTGGCTTCTTGATTTCGATCATAACGAAATCGAAGTTTTGTTGAGCTATATTGTTTAATTGTTTAATTCAATTAATATCTACTGTCAATGAATTTTAATTTGTTTTATCTTGTTTCTTTTGAAAATGCATTTTGATTTAATTCTTTTTAATTTTTTAACTTAACTTTCCTTATACAGTGAACATTGGAAAACGTGAACCCCCCAAAACGTGAACTATCCCAAAACGTGAACACTGTAATTTTTACATTGACTGCTCTAAAACGTGAACAAATCGAAAAGCTCTAAAACGTGAACAGACATTTTTTCAACATTTCTACATAAAAGTGCACTGAATTAATTTTTTAAAACTTCGGGGGTCCCCATAATATTGACAATGCGTAGTATGAAATATTTAAAAAGGCTTTGAAATGGTGTTTAGTTGAAGAGAGAGGGAAGAGAAGTTGTAGTTGTTAAAATGTTGGCAAAAATGGAACAGACAAAAATTACAAATTTTGCTTGTTAAATAAAGCTTTTATTTGTAAAACGTTTTAATTTAAAAATGAAAT
Organism: Chrysotoxum bicinctum; assembly: GCA_911387755.1. NCBI lineage: Eukaryota > Metazoa > Arthropoda > Insecta > Diptera > Syrphidae > Chrysotoxum > Chrysotoxum bicinctum. The sequence continues at coordinate 28,152,179 of OU426988.1, read as the reverse complement.
CTAATCAATTTTTTTAATAACCCCTACCAGTATGTGTAAATATGTAAAAATATTTAATAGTCTATACTACTGCAAGCAAAAAGAAGATAAAATGAAAGAAAATATGTTTTATTTTAAGAGCAGTAGTAAGACAATACGCTAGGAGTACTATTTTAATCATAAAATGTTACATTCCAAAACATGAACAATCTCAAAAACATGAACACCCTCGGTTTTAATTAGTTCACGTTTTCCAATGTTCACTGTATTGTACACCCCACGCTGAATTTTTGTACTATGAAGTGGCATTATCTCTATTTTTATGAAATACCAATGTCACTAACTATTCTCTCTTAAAATCACTATTGTAATTTTGTTTGAGCAATCTTAAGATTTATCAAATGTTATAGTTATTAAGATGAGGATAATGATTAATAAATAAATAAAAAAAAAAAAAAAAAAAAATATCATGCTTCATATTATTTTGCACGAGTTTCTTCTTCCTTTCTAAAGAATGTGTATTGAAATGAAATCTATATTTGTATTCTTCGAGATAATATTCTATTCCATTAACTATAGTTTATTTGAAAGTAGACATTTTTCTTTCTGTAGAATCATCCCAGATTCCATATTTCTGTTCGGTAAAACGAAAATTAAAGGCAAATATTGAACACATGGCGAGAAGGTAAAAAGTTTTTTGCATCTCTTGTGAATTCCGTTTGTTTCTTATATCCAATTAAGCTGGCTCTATCATTTCTTTTATTTGAAAGGGTTAATATGCTTAAAATGATAGAAGATAGTATTAAAAACGACAGAATAGGTAAAAATAAATATTTAGGTCTTAAACCAAATGAGCTATAGTTGATAAAACAATAACTGATGATACCTACCCAACTAACAATTTTACTTCTATATTCATCTAGAGAAGCTTCTTATTACTATTTCTTGCACACATTTAAGGGTTGTATAAAACTCCAAAGAGTTAAAAGGGCGACTTTTTTTAACTCCTATTACACCTTTATGGAGTAAATTGTGTTACTCCTAAGAACATACTTATCGTTATGTTATAGAGGTAATATATGCTTTATTGCAGCAATTGCATCGATTGTGGCAATGAAAAGAAGATTTACTGTCACAAGAATAAAATACTTATAGGAGTATGCGGAAAATAAAAAAAAAAATATTTATTTTGTGCTTATTTGATTTCATTTTTATTTTGATGCTTTTCTTGCATGTTTTTCGGCTTTTTCCGCATGATTTCTGTAAAGATCTTAAGAGTTGATTATTTTTTATGATTTCATTTTTGCTTTTATTTTTAAAATTAATTTAAAAATTACTTACATGTGTAGGCAGAATGTGGGAATCGAACTCGGGTCCTCTCGCACCAAATCTCTTGCTCGCTAACCGCACGGCCAAACTAGAATATGTAAAACCTAGCGTTGAATTGGGATCACTTTTATCATGAATTTAATCCTATAAAGTCACATAAGCTTCCTTTATATGTGCTTTCAACACTTAAACATCCCAAGCAACACAATTGACTCTTACAGATATCTTGAAAAGTTATTTTCCAAGTGTTTTCAACTCTTTGAACAATCTTAAAGAGGTCTGTAATACCCAAAAAGGCCTAAAGGGGAGGAGTCTATTGTATTGAACAAAGAGTTCTAAGTAAAGTATTTGTAAGACGTCATAAAGATCATTTTTTGATTAATCTATAAAGACACTTTCAAGTGGTTTTCAAGATGTTTATATTTTTGAGTAGAAAGATTGAACTGCGAAGAAGAAAAATGTATAAAAAATGTCTTTCTCTTTCACGCAAATACAAATTTAATGCAATTCAAATAAAATGGATTGACTAATATAAATACACAAACATGGCGAATTCTTTCCTTCAATAGTTTATGACTGGATTTACGATATTCATTGTATACCCTTTTTATGATTGTGTGTTTTGATTTGCGAGAGAAGATTTAATTTGAAACCGCATACTCTACCCTACTTGAAATTAACGCGCCTTCAAATAGAATAGTATTTACAAAATAATATTCAGAAAAATAATGTTATAATAACAAAATGCCCTCAGAATAAAAAAAAGAAATGGCGTTTAAGTATGCAATAGATATGGCCGATTCATGTATGTGTATGTATCGAAGATATTCCTACCTACAGGGTGCTTTATTTTATGAAAGGTCTTTTTTTGTTCGATCTGAATAATTTTAAAATGTAAAATATGTAATTTCAGCAAATAAATACAACTCAAAAGGTTTACAAACTGAGCGACATATTAGCACTTAGAATTTTGTATGAATTAAAATTAAATCAACTTTTTTATTGTATATGGTGATGCTAAGATCTCCTTTATATTACAAAACACGAAAAAACATAATAATTGTTTGAAGAATGATTTTTATTGCATTTTTTTTCAAAATTTAAATGTAAGTTGACAGGTTTTATACATCTTACAGAGAAAAGATAGAAAAAGACATACTATATGAAAATAAGTAAAAATATATGTCATTCCTTAATTTTTTATTTCACAAAGTGTTAAAATCCCTGGATTAAAAAATATGCTAACTTGACATTTAATTGTTGCGTCAACATTCTATCAAGATACAAAATATTGAGTTTAACTGTCAACCGACTAAAGAATCACTGAAAATTCAGAAAATTTGATATTATACATAATCAAAATAATACCCATTATCAATTTCATTTGAATTTGAATTTTATTTCAACATTTCTTTTATATTCTCCCAAAGTTCCTCAAATAACAACATTTCCTTCTTTCATTTAAGTACTTACATCCGTAGAAACTGATGACTTCGTATAGTAAACGATAAAACATAAAAATCTAGTAAATAATAATTTTATCTTCAATATACGTTTAACAATGTCACCCTTTACAAAATATATGTATTTTATACAGATACGCCACCCATTTGTTAAGAACTCTTTAAAATATCTTAAGCACTTCACAATAAGATATCGAAACTGAAATTCAAAGCAAAGAGTGAAAAAAGTGTAAGCAAAGAGTAAAGGAAGAATATAGCTATAGCTGTTTACAATCAATCAAATTCAAAGAAAAAAAGAGCAAACAAAGTGTAAGCAAAGAGTAAAAGAAAAAGATAACAAATTCACAACAATTAGGCTAGGCGCGCACATTCAACTTTTAGTTTTGCAACTGTTTGTTACGAGCAACTAAAAAGTTTGTGTTTTGACACAAACTAAACGATTGCCTAAAATGAGTTCGCTATTTTGTGTAACATATAATTATACGCACCTTCGCGAACATTCAACCAAATACTTCATCTGTTTTCTATAAGCAACCAAACAGTTGTGCAGTTTTGCTTATTTTTTGTTCAAAATAATTTTATGCAATGGCGCGCACATTCAACTAAATAGTTGAGTTGTTTTCTTTAAACAGAAGAGAGAAAAAAAGATTTTCGCTTGGTTTCAGAATTCACAATTGTTAGGCGAAACAAAACATTTTTTCAACCAAAGAGGAAAGTAGTAATTCTTGATGTTAAGCTTTCATAAATACGTTTTAGTGAAAACTTCCACAGAATATCTTCAAGATGTATTCGAAAGATTAAAATGAAAACCTCTTTCAGCATTTTAAAACTACTCCTTTTAAAGAGGTTTTATAGAGGGTACATAGAGAGTCAATATGGTGACATTTGTCATGATCATCTCTAAGATGTTTTAAAGAGCATTTAATTATACTATAACAAAAAGAACATTTTAAAGAGCAAATTAGGAGGTCATAAAGTGAAATGGTATTAAGAAGATTGAACTAACAGCTTGTAAAGAGCTGATACATTTATTGAAGTACTCTCCAAGAGTTTATGTGTTGCTTGGGATTAGAAGGAAGCGATATTTATCGCTTCGTAATTCGCATAAGCTGTGAAAAAAGCTAGAGTTCTGGTATACCTAGCATATTAATTTATTGATAAATTGATTATTCTCAGCTTCTGCATCGAAAATCTAGCTGTTAAAAATGTGTCGTGTACTGCAGTTGCAGTAAAAAAGTTTCGTCAATCAATCGACAATACAAATCACTGTCGCTAAAATAATTCGTAAAAAATAGTTTTTTTCTTAAGAAACAACATGATTCAAATTTTATATGAAATTTTAATGAAACTTAATTTGAATGAAACTTAATATATTTTTTTAAATAAATTGACTTTTTACTTGCGATATAGACATATGGCAAGTTATCTATTCGTAAAAATAAGACGATGCTTAATTTTTGGAAAGCTTAAAATTTAAAATTTTATAATACAATCTACATAATATATGACAAAAATTGTTTTTTGAAAATGTAAAGAAATGGTTTTCCAAATTGTATTTTTATCGAAAACTTCACCTAGAATTTTGATAATTTTTGTTCCTTTCGATTAATTTTAACGATCTATAATTCAATAAAAAATTTTGAAATTATTAGATATGTATTACTGACTCTGCCTACCGCATTCAACTATTTTTTGTAATTTTAAATTTCTCACTATCGGCTTGCCGGATTTTAATAATATTTGTTTAGAGAGGCTTGATAAAAGGTAAAAAAACGTCTATCCAAGAAAAAGATTAAAATATTTTCTTGGTTTTAAAAAAATAAAAATTTTTTCAAAATTTGATATCTTTTTTTCAGATTCAATTTTGTATCCATCCAGTAATAAAATGCTTTTCTAAAAAATGTTTTAAAAAACAGTTTCGACCATAAACTTTAATTTTTTGAAATTGCCATTCTTTACATTTAGGCAAGTTTGTTCGACCCAATCCTACTTTGCATTTGTAAGGATTTACTCAGTGTGGGGTTTCCGCATTTTGTTGTTGTAATTAATTCATCCTTATATGTGCAAAAGCACGTGGTGTACTATGCCTATTGCACAGTTTTATAATAGTACTATAGGAACTATATTGCACTATAAGAGTCCAACAGAAAAATTGATCATGATTATAGAGTCTTGACTTAAACTGTCCAATAATGATTCTATAAAGATAACGAATAATAAATAAAGACTTTTATAGCAGTTTGTTGGGATTACTATAGGAGCATAAACTGTCCTGTGGTTTTATAGTATCTCTATAGTATAATTAAAGGAAAATTGAGTCTTTACGCCTATAGAGGTGATAGAAAGTGCTCCAGAGAATGTCTAGGCGATGAATTATATCAAAGTTTACTTCTATAGCTATTTGACTTCCAGCAAGAATGGTTATATGAGCACTATAGCAACGAATGATTCTTAATTTCAGAAATAGGAAGCAAAATTGTTAGTTGGGTATGGACTGGATACATATTATAGGATTAGCTGGCGAGCAGAATTGGACTTGCCCAATGAATTTTTTGTTTTAAGGAGACGTTAAAAATTAACGATATTCTCTTATTAGTTAATTTGTAATTAAAATGTTAGTTTTTTATGTTTTACTTTGAAAATGCTTCAATATTCTATTACGATTTGAACTTTAAAGTCTGTAGCAGAAACGGAAAAAACGTTTACTTCGATATTATTCCCTTATGCTCGCCAACTCCTCAAATATGACATGGGTTCATAACAGAATATTGACGTTTTATTTTCTTGACATTTATGTCTTAATCAGCAAATACAATATTATATTGGTATTAAATTAATTGGTTAGATGTATAAATATAAAACATATAGTCACCGACTAGCCTTCGAACTGATTACATCGTTCTTCTTCTGTCGTATGCCTTTATTTTTTGTCGCAACCAGTGATGCCAGACTTTTAAAGCGTAAAATCCCAGAATGAATAGAAAAAAACCCTTTTATCCCACGGTATTACCATTGTATATATATTTTTATAGTACTCTCATGGAACACGAACAAATGTTTTATTATTGTGCCGCAAAATCGTAAGTGTGGCTATGTTAAGCTGTGCAGAGTTGATGTGGAAGGAGAAAATATAAGCAAAACAAAAGACGAGGTAGAGATATATTTATTCTGACAACAATAATGAGGGTAAGGGAGAAAATATTATCTGCGTTTCTTTTTGCTGTAAGAATCAATTGTAGGTAGGTATATAAAGTTGTATATGCGAGGCGCGAAATGAATACAAGCAAAAAGTATTTAGAGTGTATGAGAGTTTTTGTGAATTTTGTTTTATTCCTCATGCAATCTGGTTTGTCTAAATTCTGATACGATTAATTACGGGAGTTGCCATTTTATCGACTTTTGTAATAAGATCTAAAAGAATTTGAACTTAATAAACTCAAATGGTTTTATTTCGTTTTTGAAAACTAAATAATTTCAAATTGGCTTTATTTCGTTATGGTAACCAAAATAATTTTATAATAATTATATGCAGTGGGTAGTTAGATAGTGGCAATTGTATTTTTTTTGTAATTAATATAGATACATATGTACATACACAGTTAGAAAACTATTTCTTTAAGAAAATCTTATAGGTACGTAGCTATATTTTTATTAAAGAAAATAGCTTTTGCATAGTATGTAGGTACATACCCATAGAAAATTGTATCAAATTAAAATAATAATTTGGATTAGGTACAAAAACGAAAAATTATTGTTATGCGTTGATAGGTATTTATATAATTAAATATATAAAAACAGAATTTGATATACCTAGGTATAGACCAGTTTTTAAAATTTATTCATATAAACTTTGTTTGCAAAAAATATAGAAAATTTTTAATACTTTTTATGTGTATAATAAACTGTTTCAGAAATTCATAAATATTCATATTATAAAGCTATTTTGAAAAAAAATCAAAAGTTTTTCGAGAAATAAATAATTTTACAAAACTTAAATTAATTAAAAACATAGAATAAAATTATTATTGACATAATATTTAAAAAAAATCAGATACCTTTTTTGGAAAAAATATTTTGTATGCATTTACGTATTGCTTATAAGCAATTTTTGAAAAATTAAAAAAAAAAAGGAATTTGGTGTCAATTTTAAGAAATTATTGATGCACCCCACATGAAAAATTTTTAAAATAAAATTAAACTTTTTTTTACAAAAAATAGTTTTTATCCATATATTTTGTAAAAAATAAGATATTTGCCCTGCGAATTTTGAACAAACAAACATTTCTTTTAATGTTTGTCTACGAATTTTTATCAAATTTGGAAATTATTAATTCATTAAAATAAAAATTTTGCTTTTTTTTTATTTTGTTAATATAAATATAAAAAGTAAGAATTTATGCAAACAAAGTTTAAAAAACCTTTTATTATTAAACTGATTTTGAATATAAGAAATTTCTTTAAAATTCTTTTAGAAAAAAAAATTGGGATATTAATTTTAAGTATTTGAAAATAAAGATTCTAGGAAATATTTTCAAAAATTAATCGCTCAATCATTTTCAAGACATTGATTTTTCAAAAACAATTTTTTTAGATAAAGAAATATTTTTTCGTGTTCTCTATCATCGTAAAGTCAAATTTGATCAAAATCTCGAGTTAAATTTTTTTCACATGCAAAACTTGCAATTACATAATTTTGTAAGTGAAAATAAAATAAAAAAAAATTGGTACGCCAACCTTAAGTTTTTATTATTGTACGAATGAAATTGTGTTTCGAAATAAAATATTGAGCCGTTTTTGAGATATCGAATTTTCCAAGTTTTTTTCCAAAAATTAAAAAAAAAAAGCTTGGAGATGCAATGTTTTTTAAACTTATTGGAAGCATCTCTATAAAAAATCCCTATTTCGATAATGATAAAATTGTCAAATGTCAAAATTTGAAAAAATGGTATCGAAAAACGAATTTTTATCTTTAAACGCGATTTGCGGCTAAACGGAGCCTCGTAGACCCCTCAAAGTTGACATTTTCAAACGTGATTTCTGGCCAAACTATTCATCCTACAGAATTAAAAATTACATATTCGTGATCTAGGGAGTGCCACCTTTCAATCCACGTATGAAACGAAAAACGAAAACGCTTAAAAAGTATTTTAAGCGTGGAACAAAAAAATATTGTTTTTAAGTAAAATCTCCTAAAATCGTGCGCTAGCTTTAAGTTTTATTACTGTACGAATGGAAATTAAATTTCGAAAAAACATTGCGCCAGTTTTTGAGATATCGAATTTTCCAAAAAGAATGACTTTTTTTCCAAAAATTAAAAAAAAATATTATAAATATATAAGACTTCATAATATTAAAATTTTCAAAAAAGTATGAACATTTTTTGGAAAAAGGAAAATTTGTATACGCGTGAAAATATTTTTTTTTCGTAAGTTACTTGATATTTTTTCAAAAAAGGGTTTTCGAAAATCGTATTTTTCTCGAAAACTGTTCCGAGGCTGAAATTTGTTTCTTTTTATTAATTTTTGTATATAAAAGCTTATATTTTTAAGAAAACAACACAAATAATAATTTTTGTTCTTCGAAGATAGTTTTGAGGAAATATTGAGTTTTCAAAAAAAAAATTTTAATTTTTTTTTAAAAATCCAAAAAATATTTTTTTGGAAAATTTGAATATACAATAATATTCAAACTATTAGGGACCTTTAGCAAAAAAAATTATCAAAATCCGTCGTACCGTTTTTGAGAAAATCGAAAACAAAAAAAAATTGTCCCAAGGGGGGTACCAAAAATAACAATTTTTTATAAAATTTTTTTCAACCATTACCTAGCTCATTGTATATATACAATTCCTAGCTTTAATTAAATGAAATTTTTTTTTTTTTTTTGTGGGACAGTTTTTGAGAAAAAAAAATATTTATGAAATTTCGAAAAAAAATTCCAAAGAAAAAAACATCCGGGGGGGAAAAATTAAAAGACATATCTACCAAGTTTGAAGAAAATCGGCCGAGCCGTTTAGCTGTAGTCGAACTCAAATGTTTAATAAAGTGGTTTATTGAACATAATAGTTCTTCATAACTTAAAAACTAAAAGAGATGGAAAGAAATGGAGTACGCCATTCGAAAGAGCATGTTTGATTTATAAAAACTGCATTTCTAACTAAATTTCGCCAAAAATGCTCGTTTGAACAAGATATAACTCAGACGACAATATGCACAGAAATAATTTTCTTCTATCCCAAAAAATACGTAATCGCCAAAAAAGTATTGAAAGTATTGACCTTGAAAATATTTGCCTACAGAAAATAACAACTACCAAATCCCCACACACACCTACATTCTACTCCAATGTACATAGTATGTGCCTTTGTTCTCCTATTTTATATACAGTATTCCTATTGCTGTCACTGTCATGCATTAAATGTCTATCTGTTAAAACTCTGCCATAGGCATCTCTGCTAATTTAGTAATTATGGTGCCGCTTGGTTCGCCTAGTCGCGTTCCTATTCATGAGAGTACCTACTATTAAAATATATATACAATGGTATTACAAGAAAAAACCCACAAATATCCCACGAAGTGTAAAATCAAAAATTTATAGTTTTTTTCATTATAATCCATTTTAAAATTAAAAAAAAAGCAAGTTTTTAATAAATAATATACTTATTTATTATTCAGTCTTCAACAAACTTAAAAATAAAATAAAATTAACAATAAAAAACAAAAAATCACATATTCAGTCTTATAAAAAAAAACAAAAAAAAATACTTATTTCACACTTAACTTATAAAAAAAAAACACAAAAAAAAGCTTATTTTCACACTTAACTTATAAAAAAACTCACATTTATGCAGTTATAAGAACTTATAGGTACCTATATTAATATTATTCCATTTACATATTTTATGTGTACATTTTTGAATTATGTACGGCTAAGTGCTCCTCCTTAATTTCAAAATTGTAGCAGTAAATATTTTTGGCCTGGAAGCATGATCTTAATAAACAAATTGAATTTATCATATCTTTTCCGAAGCGATTTCTTTTTTTGGATTTCATATCTGTTACAATAGAGAAAATTCTCTCTGCTTCTGCATTCGAATGCGGAAAACTTAAGGCCGTTTTGACCACATCATTTAAGCTTGGGAAAATTAGTTCGTCGTTGAAATTCTTCATGTGGCAGATGTCGAACCACATTTCGTCGATCGAAAGTTTCCTCAGTGAAGCTTTTTTCTCATCACTTAGAATGACAGAAATGCTTCTGAATTCTTCAACGACGTTTGAAGTTTTAATGGCAATTTGATTCAAAAGATCGGCAATTGGCTGTTTTAAAATGTTCAAGGCAGAACCACCCAAATAAATTAAATTTTGAAGTGTACTTCGTTGTCGTTCCGTAATTTACAAATTCAAAACAAATAACAAACAACAAAGATACATTATCACAGAGACAGAGAACATTGTAGAATATAGTTGTATTCTATGGTAATCTCACTGAAGTGAAAAAGAATATGGGGAAGGTGAATGGGTGAATAGGGGCAGCGGAAAAAAATTGAACAACATCCTAACACTACGTTTAGACGAAGGAAAAGTGGAAGTGATTTCTAATTTAGATTTTTTTTTTAGCAAACGAAAAACGAAAATTCTCATTATGAAAAAACCCTTTTTTTTGTTCTACGAGCTTCAAAAAAACCCTTTATCCCTTTTTGCTTTTTTTAGATCAAAAAAACCCATAAAAAGGGATAAAACCCACGATATGGCATCACTGGTCGCAACTGCGCAAACCGGTATCTCCCGTTATACCACACACCTCTTATCAATAATAATAATTTTTTTAAGTGAATTTTGTTCTTATTTTCGTCTGCGAGTGCTTGTTTCAAGATATTAAAATGGCCCCCTTATTAATATAATTAATTAGGTGTACTTACACATTTATGTATGTCAATAACTTTTCTCTCAATGATTTTTTTTAACCAAATTTTGTCAAAATGTGTGTAAACCCAGTCAAAACATGTGTGCAAAATTTCATTTAATTCCGTTAAATGGTTCAGATTTTACGGATTTTTTTCCGCTCTTCCATACAAATGGCACCACTGTGCGCCGGAATGTTTCATGTCTATCATTATTTTACCGCTATTTTCATAAACAGTGCTCTAGGGAAATAGCCAGTCGCATTCCTCCCCGCAAACAATTCAACCGTAATACCCTTACTTCTAAAAATGCTCATCAGTTTACCCTTGAGTCGAATTTCGGACGTACTTTCAAGTACAGAGATTATTTTTTTAACAGCACTACACGAATGTCGAATGCTTTACCCGGCTTAATGTTTCGCACTTATTGCACTGTGCAGACATTCAAAACCAATATGCATCGGTATCTCCTTTCAAATCCTATCCTACTTTCCCATTATAAGGGTATTCGTAACTCCTTGAGTGCGCGTATAATATAAAAAAAAAGTTTAACATTGGGGATTAATTATATGGAATCATATAAATCGGAGCAAAGTTAAATTAGGTACTCGGTTTGGGCGTTAATAAGTAGATATTTTTATTTGAAAATCACTGTTTGCTTATATTTTGAACCTTCGCGTGGTAATCACCTTGCCGCGGTGCGGAGGCTTAAGTTTCAAAGATTCATCTGACCTACAGGTTTGGAAAGTCCCAATCCGATAGCGATTTTAAGGAGTTACGAACTAAGAACTGTCCCCCCTAATCCAGGGTGTTACGTGAACCGTGCCTATTTGATGGTTTGCAGCCAGGGGGTATACCTGCTGTATTCTAACGGAACCTCTTCGACACCACGTCGAATCGAAGAGTAACCATGACCTTACCATATCATGCGGAGCTCTGATATGCCGGACCTACCCTTCTCTAGCTACTCGTGGGAACAAAATCTAAAAATGCCAAAAACAAAAAAAAAAAAATAACACAAACCACATTAAATTTAACATTCCGCGGGATGTCACCGCGAATGAGTATGCGGATCGCATGGAGTCAAACCTCCGTGGAGACGATTCGAGACCGAACATTAGTCACTTCCTCAAGAGAAAGCCTCATGGGCAAGTGCAAAACCGGGCAGCTCAAGAAGAATCGTCTATAACGAGTCAGGGGAAAATGCCACCCAGGCGAGTTACAGATGATACTCCTGGCACATCTGAAGCTAGCATGAGGAGATTACGTCCCAAGCCGGTGAAGGATGCTGTCAAAGCAATCAGTGATGGGAAAATGACACCATCAAAAGCTGTCTCTGAGTCTACGAGAATGATACACCGAGAAAAAGAAAGTGGCCGAATCAGAAAAAAGAACGGCCCACTTCCGAAAATGGGCGAGCCAGGTGGCCGGGATGACCCAAATAGGAAAGGACTCAGCGGTGCAGGTGCAAGATGGTACCTCCGGTTCCTTGCCGAGGGCATGTCCCCGCAGGATGCCCGGAAGAAAGTAGACGAGAGAAAGGCGGATGCAAATAAGGAACCTGCACAACGCCCAGAACAGGGTAAGAGGAAGAGCCAACTTATAACTCCTCCCCTAAAGCAAGACGTCAAAAAAGCCATAACGTCGCCAGCAACCACAGCGGGAACAAGCACCGCTAAAATCGGAGCCGACGTACAACAGCTCTCGTACGCAAGCGCGGCCAGGACATTGAGGATTGCGGTTCTGCCAAAGGAGTACCCTCAGGTCTCCCTCAGTGCTGACGAATTGTCAGTATTGGAGGATGCCATTATTGAGGAAGTCTCCCTTGGTTGGACGCATAAACTGAAATTTAATGGCGTGCACTTCAGGGCGGGACTGTTGTTAGTCGACTGCGCTGGGCAAGAGACGGCAGATTGAGTCAAAGAAAAAGCCTCCAAGCTGAGTACTTGGAAGGGCAGCGAATTGATGGCATGTATGGGCGATGACATCCCCAAAATGCACAACATCACGCTGTTTCTGCCAAGAAGCACCGGGCAAGACGACAAAAACTCGCTCGCGCTCATTCAGGCCCAGAATGAGGGAATGATTGTCAATACATGGAAGATCCTGTCGAGCAAGGTCGAGGGCAAAGGACAGCTCCTGGTAATCAGCATTGACGGTCAGTCAGCGGAGGCCATAAGTAAGGCAGGGCATCAACTGCATTACAAATTCGGGAAGATCCCCGTTACTGGCCTACGTAAAAACAGTAAGACGAGCTGTATGGAAGTAGCAGGTAGAGGAGCCAACACCATCCCTATCACGGTCGTATCCAGTTTGCCTGCCAACATCCCCTCCCCCCCTCAATAGCTTCCACCACATCAACAACCACAACCCAGCCCCAATCCAGTTTGCCTACCAACACCCCCCTCCCCCTGCAGCAGCAAGATTACACAGGGCTCTAGCCAAAGATAACACATTAACCTCTTTGGCACTTCGTTACGCCGATGGTAGCTTCACTGAAAACGAGGAGCAAAGGTCAACCCTACTGCTAAATACTAATTTTCCAGGCAGCTTACCAATGGTAGGAAATATGATAGAGAGAATACCTCTAAAGGCCTAACTGGGAAGACTGGAAGATAGCTTCGACTATCTGTTCAGGCAATAGGATTGAATGGGCGTTAAGTACCTTTCAACCTTTCAAATCACCGGGCGTAGATGGCATCTTTCCTGCACTTTTGCAGAAAGGCAAAGAGGACCTGATGCCCTATCTTATTAGATTGCTTCAAAGTAGTATTGCACTTGGGTACATAACAAGTCTATGGAGAAGAGCAAAGGCAATTTTCATCCCCAAGGTGGGGAAAAAAGATACCACACATCCTAAGTCATTCAGGCCAATAAGCCTAACATCCTTCTTACTGAAAACTTTGGTAAAGGTAATTGATAACTTCATTAGATCGGAAGTATTAGTAAACATGCCCCTAAATCACCGTCAGCATGCTTACAGAGCGGATAGATCCACAGAAACCGCTCTGTATGAACTAACTAATATAATACAGAGAGCTTTAGATATTAAAGAAACGGCATTATGCGCCTTCCTTGATATTGAGGGGGCCTTCGACAACACCTCTCACGAAGCAGTTCATTCGGCTCTAGAAAGGAAGAGAGTTCCTATCACTATAGTCCTATCACTATAGTCAGATGCTTAGTACAAGAACGGCGGAAGCATACGCAGGACTAAACGTCCAGAAAGTCATCACAACAAGAGGCTGTCCGCAGGGAGGGGTATTATCACCCTTGCTGTGGAGTCTTGTAGTTGATGAATTACTAGAAAGTCTAACCTCCCAAGGGATTCGATGTATTGGCTTTGCTGATGACATCGTTATAACGGCACTGGGGAAGTACGAAGAAACTCTTTGTGATATAGTCCAGAGAGGGCTGTCTATAACTAGGAAATGGTGTATATCTGTGGGACTTAACAACAACCCTACCAAAACAACGATAGTACCATTTACCAGTAAAAGACTTTTACCTAGCATGAAACCCATTCGGTTGGCGGGAGATGTAATTGACACCCAGAGGGAGGTCAAATATTTAGGAGTTACACTAGATAGCAAACTCCTCTGGAACAAGCATGTCGAAATAACTGTCGGGAAAGCCACAAAGACCCTTATGATATGCAAGAGACTTGCTGGTAAATCATGGGGCTGCAAACCAAACATCATAAGATGGATGTACACCATGATGGTAAGACCCATCATTACCTATAGAGCGATTGCATGGCATGAAAGAACCGAACTAAACACAAATAGGAAATCACTAGACAAATTGCAAAGGCTTGCATGTATATGCATAACAGGAGCAATGAGAACTTGCCCTACAGCAGCGATGGAAACCATCCTTCATCTGACGCCACTACACGTGGTCATTGAAAATGCTGCCAAGGGAGCCATAATGAGATTTGCCAAGGAGGGTACTGGGACGGGTAAAATTATTGGAAACAGGGAAAAAGACTCGATAATCCGGTCCGCAGTAACAAACCTTCTTGACATCACAAGAGATGGTATGATCAAAAGATATAACTTCGAAAAACATTTCAAAACGGTGTTAAGTTGCCAAAAAGACTGGCTAGGCGAAACAATAAACTACAGTCTTAAAGAAAATACCATCAAAAGATACACTGAATGATCGAGGACGTCTGAAGGGACTGGTGCTAGAGTTTTTGGCCCTAGAACTAAACTCTCCTTACCGATGGGACAGTCTACTAGCATATTCCAGGCAGAAGTAAATGCCATAGGCATATGTGCTGGAAGAAACCTCGATAGGAAATATAAAAACCAAAACATTGCCATCATGTCAGACAGTCAGGCTGCACTAAAAGCACTAAGCTTCTACGCCATCAGCTCCAAACTTGTTTGGGAATGCGTGATTAAGCTTAATAAACTGGGCAAGAATAACACTGTCACGCTTCATTGGGTACCAGGCCACGTTGGTGTCCAGGGCAACGAAGTGGCAGACTCCTTAGCAAAAATAGGTGCATCGACACCCCTTACAGGGCCCGAGCCCTACTGCGGATTAGGAGAAAACGTGATCAAAAACAAAATCAAAACAGAAGAAGAGACAAAAAGATCAAAAATCTGGAAAGAACTCCCTAAGCTAAGACAGGCAAAACTCCTCCTCGGGGACTACAACCGAGAGCGTTTTCTAACCTGCATTAGCTTAAGTAGGAACAACCTCAGGAAAATCACGGGGCTTCTCACAGGCCACTGTAGGTTGAAAAGACACCTCAACATCCTTGGCCTGGTGAACAACGCGACTTGCAGATTCTGCAACCCTCACGAAGAGACACCTGACCACATACTGGGTGTAAAGTTAATAAAAAAAGAGGCTGGGTGCGACCCACACTGATAACTTCCCATTTGTGGTCTTGAAAACTTTATATTTAGTTTTTTTTCAAATAACCAAATTTTTAGCGAAACAAACTTTAGCTGTATCTGTACTGTATCTGTGTGGTAATTGGTATGATACGAGTATTTTGTATACATACTTCGATCATAGAGCAGTAGATGGAAGATCGAAGTATTTAGATGGTTTCATAGTGTAATTGTTGTTGCGGTTTTTCCGGATTGAAAGGCTGTGATCTGCACTGGATATACAATGACTCCTGTTTTAAAAATCGATGATGCTTGTGACATACTATGATATTAGGAAATTTGCTTTGTTTTGTTGATGATGAGGATACTTAGTCGCCCATTTTATGTATTTTTTTTACAGAAAATGTGTTTAACTAATTTTAAACTTTTCTATTTAAAATTTTAAATTTCTTGTAATAATTACGAAGACTGAATTATAGATTTCCGTGTTTTTTAATATATCTGTGTTCCTACACCTAAGAAAACGTAGAGTAGAATTTTACATCTTTTTCATGGACAAAAAGATAAAAACATAAATTGTGACGTTTTCTTCAATTTTACCATAGCTATTAATGGAATTTGAATATGTGGGACTTGGGTACAACTGAACAACCTTATTCATATACGTATGTACAGTACATACATTCTTCTAAAAACTAAGTTGATAATAAAATTATAAAATTATGTATTATATTAGATATAGAAATTACTTAATTATTTCGGTTCCAAACATTTTAATTGAAAAAAAATTAAAAACGAAATATTCAAATGTAAAAGATATGTTTTGGTTATTGATGGAAGGGTACTTACAAAATATATCCGCTCTAAAACTAGATATATGTCAAATATAAACCATTTGTTAAAAATTGTATTATGTATAAAATTAAATAATGGCAAAGTCAATATCATTGCTCGTTCTCAAGATATTCTAGTCAAAAAACAAATATTACCACTTTTTAGTAGATTTTTGTTATATTTTTGTTAAAACTGTCAATTCGATACTTGTCAAAATTTAACCATAATGTTAATAATTGTATTATGTCGATACCCTCCCGTAAGAATGTACTAAGCGACACTTTTTTTCGAAAATGACTTTTTGATGAGGAAATATATGTAGGTAATATATGTTAAGGGCCACGTTTTGGCCTGGGTTTCACCATTGAGTTTATATACTCAATATATATATATATATACTCAAATATATAAACTCAATGGTTTCACCAACCTATTATGCATGAAAAGGAAACTAGAGTACAAATAAAGAAATTTATCAACTGCCATGTTTTCTCATTAAAATAATGTTGCCCCCTGAAATTTGTATTATCCGCCAAAAAAATTATGCTAAGCGACATTAATAAAGATCTCATTGTCGTGAGCAACAAAAAATTTTGTTATATGTCACTTAGTTTAACCAAAATTGTCTCTTAGCACACAATGATTCAACTAGAACTTTTTTCGTTTTTTTCGTTTCCTGAACAATTTTAGAAATGCCGCTTAGTATACTCGTACATTCTTACGGGAAGGTATCGATGTATAAAACAACATACTTTAGAAGGCACAATCGCTGTTCATTCCCAAGAAATTCGACTTGAAATACAATTTTAACTAGTTTTCACTAGAATTCTTAATAGTTTTTTTATTTAAAAAAAAAAACTATTAATTCAATATTTGTCAACATTTTACCAATTGTACAAAATTATACTATGTACGAGTATAAAATAAACTAAATTAGAAGTCAATACCACTACTAGTTCTCGAGAAATTGAGTCGAAAAACTATTTTTACCAATTTTCAATAGAATTTTATATAGTTTTTTATTTTTTGTAAAAAAACTGTAAACTGATTTTTTTTGAAATTTTCACCAGTTGTTAAACACATTATTTTTCGTAAAATAAAATTATTTTGAGTTTCAAATTGTTTTCCGTTCTTAGAATATCTGGGTTATGAAATTTTTTTTTTCAGTTTTTTTTATTTAAAAAAATAACGGTATGTTCATTTTTTTCCAAATTCATACCAAATCTGTATGACCTTATAATGAGTACATTAAATTTTATTTGAAGTCAATAGCATTATTTTTTCGTGAGATATTTGAAACTAACCAAAATTTTTACTTTTTTTTTAAACCGTTATAGTGAAAAAACTACTCACTAAATTTTAATAAACGCCCTTTCAGCCTCTTTCGAAGTTATTATCTATTGAATAAAATTTATTTGAAGTCGATATCTTTACTCGTTCTTGAGATATCGACGACGAAAAATGGTACAAGAACGTACAGACGTACGAACGTACGCACGTACGAACGTACGAACGTACGAACGTACGAACGTACGAACGTACGTACACACACACACACAGACATCTCTCTAAAAATGATTGATATAGCCTCTAGGGACCTTGAAACGTCGAGAAATGTCAAAAATTCCAATTTGACAAATCGGACCGATTACAATAACTCCCTATGGGAAGTTAATAATTATACAATTTCTTTACTAATTCAAATATAATATTTATTACTCGTAATAATACAAATTGCTTTGATGGCTAACCTCCAAGAACTGAGGTTTTCCTCGTGGTTGCTCAGAGGTGAAAGAATTGACACACGTCATAATAAGCTGTCAATTGTGTAAACATGATAAGGGTATGAGCATACCCACCTCTCATCTCTCTTCTTCAAATCAATATGAAAGTCGCTCTGGTGGTTTTATCACTCTTCCATATCGTGTTGTCTTGGGAGTTATAATTGATGACTCTTTTGGCAATATTGGTTGTAGCTGTTGTGTGGATGGAATAGTCATAGTACCTGATCTCGTTGAAGCTTCTGAAGAGACTGATGGTTGTGATTGTTGAGTAGAACGAGCTTCTTCTGTTGGAAAGCTACTTGATGTTGCTGAAGGTGTAGGATCTGCAATGGTGTCAGACGAACACAAAGAAGCATTGGAATGCCGTTTAACTAACGCCTGCGTTGGTCTAATATTGGCTAAGTTTCGGCGAAACATACGACCATTATCATCTTTGAGTATATGAGATCTTGAGTGTACTTTTTGATCAACTGTTGTTGGCTCCCACTCTTTGTTGTTAATTCTTGTGAGTACCCGACTTCCCTCTTGCAGTGGACGATGTTCGCTCGCTCCTTTATTAGCATAAGACGCCTGACGACTACGCATACCTTCCATTAAGTTTGGTACATTATGATGGTGTGTATCGTTGGGTAAAAGAGACGAAACCTCTGGCGTTGTTGGGATAACTGACCTGAAATTTCTTGAGTAAAGTCTCTGTGGCGGTGTTCCTAAAGCTCCTTTCGGAGTATTCATAAAATTAAGTACACCTAACTGAGGGTCGGAGTTGTTGTAGTCGCACTTTTTAAGTATGTTCTTGGCGGTTTGGACAGCTCTTTCTGCTAACCCATTCCCAATTGGATGGTAAGGTGAACTGGTTTTGTGTTCAAATTTCTACTCTGAACAGAATTGCTTGAAATTATAGCTTGAAAATTGCGGGCCGTTATCACTCTCCACTATTAAGGGAATCCCATGTGTCGCAAAAATATTTTTGAGGAATTGGATGACGTTGGAAGTGATCGCTTCTTGTAATTTCTCAAATTTAAGAAAGCCTGAGTAACTGTCTGTCAATACTATGTAATCACTTCCTTTAAAGAAGAACAAGTCCGTCGCGACAATTTCAAACGGGAATTTTGCAACTTCCTTGACTCCCAAACAAACTTTGTTGTTACTTCGTTGGTGCACTTGGCACGATGCGCACTTGACAATGTAGTTAGATATATCTTTATTCATCTGAGGCCAAAAAATTATGTTTTTTGCTCTACGGACGCATTTTTCATAGCTAAAATGACCGTGGTGAATGTACTTTAAAATATCGGACCTCAATTGTGTAGGTATAACAACTTTGTGAGACTTGTAAATAATTCCATCATAAACTGATAAAATTCGTCCTTGAAAGTCCAGTAAGCTTTTAAATTTGAAATGTAAGTTTTGAGCTTACTGGAAGTTTCATCATTGTCTGTAATTTTTTTTAACCTTTTCTGTTCTTGGTCGGATACCATCTGAACTTCTAAGTCTTTTCCCTCTTCGATTGACAGTTGATTTTTACAGTCTCGGCTTAATGGGTCAGCTAATAGCATTTGATCGCCCTTTTTATAAACTACATTTGGATTGTAATTTAATAAACTTAATCGAATACGCAAAAGTCTAGCTGGAGATGAATGAAGTGGCTTCTTAAAAATTGTTTCAAGGGGTTTGTGATCAGACTCGACCACTAAAGCCTTCCCCCAGATGTATTGATGGAATTTTTCACATCCAAATTTGATGGCCAGGACTTCTTTTTCCAGTTGTGAGTATCTTTGTTGGCAATCTGTGAGAGATTTTGAGGTAAAGGCGACGGGTTGGTCCCTTTGCAACAGCACCAAGTGCTAAGGAACTGGCATCGACCTGCAGTTTAACGTCTTCATTTACGTCGTATAGTTTAAGCACTGGAGGTTTCGTAATTAAATTTTTCATGTTTTCAAATGCGGTCTGTTGAGGCGTGTCCCAGCCATGGCTTTGATTTTGACAGCAATGATCGAAGTGGGGCTGTAATCAATGAAAATTTTTTAATAAATTTGCTAAGATAGTGAATTTACCGAGTATTCGCTGTAGTTTCTTGCGGTTGGATGGTGGTTTTAGTATGGAAATTGCGGATGTTTTCTCAGGATCAGCCAACATGTCTTTGTTGCTAATAATGTGGCCAAGAAATTTAAGTTCTTTTTGCTCGAATGAGCATTTTGAATTAGTGAGTACGAGTCCGTTTTGAATGATATGTAGAACTTCTTTTGTAATTTGGCGAAGCTCTTCTATAGATTTGGCGTGAATAAGTATATCGTCCACTGAGATTTTTACATTGCGGACGTGTGCTAGCATTGATTCAATTTTGTTTTGGAAAACTTCCGGAGCCGATGAAATTCCGAGGGGAAGTCTTTTGCAACTATACCTACCCCAAGGAGTTGCAAATGTTAAAATCTTTCTTGTTCGATCTGAAAGCTGCACTTGCCAAAAACCCTTCTTACAATCCAGAATTGTGAAGTATTTGGCACCTTTGAGCTGGGCTGTAATTTCTTCTAATGACTGCATTGGGTGGTGACGACAGAGAATGTTCTTATTTATAGATGTGGGATCAATACATATGCGGATCTTGTTGTCTTTGCGTACGACTACCATTGGGGAAACAGCGGGAGTAGCTTCGATAGTTCGTTCTATAACCCCCAGTTGTTCCATTCTGTCTAATTCCTCTTTGACTTGATTCCTGATTTTATAAGGGATACGCCATGGAGCACTTATTTCAAACTGTGGGTTGGGTATCAGATCAATATTGTACACGAAATTTTTGATGCAGCCTAGACCTTCATAAATATCCTTTTCAATGTTCATTTCGTTGATTCTGCTGATCAGACCAAGCTTTTCACACGCATTAGCGCCAAGAATGGGCTGGATATCTGCATCTACGACTTTAAAAGCAATTTTGAATTCTTTGGTGGCGATAACGCATGGTATTATAGATTCACCTAGAACGACTAAACGGTGGTTAGAAAATGAGATAAGGTTTTTAACCTTGCATGGTCGTATCTTGGCTAGAGATCCGTCGACAATTTTTTTTGGCAAAACATTACACTGCGCACCAGTTTTTAGCTTTATTTGGTAATTTTTCTTTGCTATCGAGATGGTTTCTGAAAATTTGTCCTGGCACTGGGATTTTTCGTCTCGGAAAATGCAACCGGTTATCAATGAGCTGTCATCACTATCAAATTCCTCTAACAAATCAACTTTCTTGGATAATTTTGAGTGATCTAGTTTTGAGGTCGACAGCGCATTGCACATGTCTTCGAAATGATGTTTACGATTACACTTTTTGCAAAGATGGTTGTATGCTGGACAACTGCGGTATGAGTGTTTTGCTCCACACTTGCGACAATAAAATAATTTTTTTTCTCTCTGAGATGTTGACGATGATGTCTTCTTCACGTAACTAACTTTTTTTCATTTTCATCTATTATTTGTGCAGCATGTTTCTGTGCTTGTTCGGTGGACTGGCATATGGCGATAGCTTTGCTTAGGGTTATGTCTTCGGAGAGCAATTTTGTGCGGAGTTCATCGTTGCGGATACCGAGTATAAGCTGATCACCCAATATGCTTTCCAGGAGAGTTTCAAAAGCACAATTTTGGGACTGCAGGCGCAGTCTGGCTACCAGTTCATCGATAGTCTCATTATCTTGTTGTGTTATTCTGTGGAACTTGTACCTCTCAAAAGTAGTATTAACTTTGGGGATGAAGTAAGATTGGAAAAGATCTTTAATCATGTCAAGGGTCATTTCACTTTGGGCCTCCGGTAGTGGTAGAGCGAAAGTGTTGAAAATCTGAATCGCTTAATATCCGATGGCAGACATAAATGTAGCCACTTGTATGTTATTAGGCTTGTTTATCATACTTGTCGCGATCTCAAAGTATGAATACTGCTGCTTCCATTCTTTGGCCATATCCTTATCGTGTTCAACGATAAGGGGCTTGGGTGACCGTAGGAAATTGCAGGTTTCGTTAACATTATCGACCATTATTTCTATAGTTGTATTTATGGACGAACGAGTCTCGGCACCATGTAAAGTTAATAAAATAATTATATAATTTCTTTACTAATTCAAATATAATATTTATTACTCGTAATAATACAAATTGCTTTGATGGCTAACCTCCAAGAACTGAGGTTTTCCTCGTGGTTGCTCAGAGGTGAAAGGATTGACACACGTCATAATAAGCTGTCAATTGTGTAAACATGATAAGGGTATGAGCATACCCACCTCTCACTGGGGAAATGTGATGCACTCGTGCATCAAAGGCACAGGTATCTGGGCAAGCACCACATAAAAGAGAGTGAATTATCATCCCTTAAAATACTCCAAATACTTCGATTCCTCAGAGGAGCAGATTTGGAGGAAGAACTGTAATAATGAGCCAACCTCATCCAGTTCTAGATGGGGGACACAATAGATCTTTAGGTCGCAGTGTTTCGTATACCCCAATTTATTCATTAATTCATTCATTATATTTTGAAAACAAAAGACTTTAATTTTCAAACCCTCATTTATAAACTTTTTTTTTTTAAATTATAAAGTTAAGTGTTAAAAACTTCTCTACCACATACAAACATTATACACAAAACTTTAAATCAAAAAAAGTTTTGATCAAATTCCAAAATAAATACAATCATGAAGAAAGAAACTTTACAGAAGAACAAATGTTTAATATGACAAACAGCCCGCGGAATATGAAATACTCTCCCGCAACAAAGTTTTTCTTATACTTATATAAATGTACATATAACTTCATTCAAAACTAGTACTTTTTTTTATAATGTCGCGATAAAAATGACCTTTTCAATATCTTTTTTCAAGGACTTCATCCCGGGAAAGGGGATATGAAAACCACAGAAAAACTCTCTGAAAATTCTCCAAATAACCACATTAGCATAGCATAAAACTTTATCCTCTGTATATCCGCTGCGGGATTGTAAAGCTTGCTAGTTCTTTTTTTTTTTGAAGATTTGTCCATCCATAGGTGATTGTATGGAAACATAAAAAGAACAAAAAGACGACGATTTGTTAATGGTTCTTTGTTGTAAAATAAAATTTTAATTATACATTCGGAGCGACAAACGCGGGTTACCACACGACAAACAGTATTTGAGCCCCAATACCCCAACGTACATAACTGAAATGTAAGATTGTGGTTTTTTTGTAAGTGATAGGGTAAACTGAGTTTATCTTTAAGAATCTAGTTAAAAGAAAATTCAATATGAAGGAAATTTTACCTATCGAATTGTGTACAAGATTATAGTTAACATTAACAGGACGAAAAACGAAGATGAGTAACTACTCGTACCTATATAAAACTGATATACTTATATTAGACAATGAAAGAATAGACTAAATACATATTAGGATACAAAGTCAATTTTGAAGTATGAAAGTTATTATCAAATTTAAGAAATAAAAATATGTACTTGACTCTGCTATTTTACCTATTCTGGCGTACGATTGACTCCAAACCAGCAATATGACTTCAACCTTACTCGAAAAAGTCAGGATATACCAAGCCAAGATGGGAAGAAATTTACTTATCCTAAGACAGAACAAGAGAATGAACCAGAATACAGAAATTAGATGAAGAACTGGTTTAAGGGACGTGGTACGACAACCAAAAGGACTTAAATGGAATCAGACAGGAAAGTTACAGAATCAACAATAGAGTAAGATGTCAATAAATGGACATCACCAGGAAGCATAAAAGAAATTGGAAGACCAAAGAAGATATGGCTAGACGATTTTCTAAAAAAATGTAAATAGATATTATAATAATTTTTGAATGGCAAATGAAATTTATAATCATATAATAAAACGGCGAACATGTTTTTTGTGGTGCACTTTTCGCGGCCCACAAAAAACGAAGGGGCATAAATTACATATTAAACGAAATCATTTTTTGCATAGATGTGCAGAATGAAAAAATTATTTAAATATACTACACTGAAATTGTTTAAGACAATAAATAAAAATTGCAAAAAAATGCCCGGAAAGCAAAAACAAAAACAATTAGAAATGTCAAATCGACTGACACATAAAATTTCAAATCCAGAATAAGAAAAATGAAAGCATTCAGCGAAAACCCAAAGCCAGAACCTGAAACATTACACAAATCCGCCAACACGATAAAAGTTGATGAACATGTTGTTGAATGTGAACCCCCCTAAGTGAAGAAATATTATCAATATAAATATACCTAAGGCATGTGTTTTTTTTAGTAGTCGAGCTCTTACAATAATATTTTAAAACATTAAGCGTTAACTACAATCGCCACTTTCTGCAAAAAGTGAAAAAGAATACACACATACACTAGCCCCATCTGTTGCTGAAAAGAGCGTATAATTTACACCATACAATTTCAGTTCAGACATCTATCGGTGATTTTCTGAAAAAATGTATGTATTCCATGTAATAGTGTTTTTAAAAAGTGAAAAAGTAAAAAGGTAGAACCATTTAAACCATTAAGCGTTAATTTAAATTGGCAATTTTTGTAAAAATTACAATAAGTGAAAAAATGAAAAAGAATACACACACGTGCACTAGCAGTGCAAACAAAAAAAGTTTTACAAAAGTAAATTGAATTTATGTTTTTGAAGTTAGCTATATTTCTTTAGGCACGTTATGAAAAAATGATGAGAGTGAAATTTAAAAAAAAATTCACATGTATGTAACACAAAATTCAC
Source organism: Chrysotoxum bicinctum (assembly GCA_911387755.1). Classification (NCBI taxonomy): domain Eukaryota; kingdom Metazoa; phylum Arthropoda; class Insecta; order Diptera; family Syrphidae; genus Chrysotoxum; species Chrysotoxum bicinctum. The sequence goes on along the minus strand of OU426988.1, from coordinate 28,127,316 downwards.
AGGTTGACGTCACTCCGGCAACGTGGGTTCGATTACAATATTGTGGCCATAAGCACAGCTGAAGGACGATGACATGAAATAATCGAAGAAAAAAATGTTTTAAAAATGTGTATAGGTCTGAAAGTTTGTTTACCATTAACTGTTTTCCTTTGGACTCCAGGATTGACAATTTAAAAAAATCATGAATTCTCTGTCTTTTATTGAATGATAATGAATTAAATAAATAAATTGGCACTCGAATTTCGAGAGCTGGGTCGGCTAGTCTTTATAAAAATGATAATAGTATTATAATAATAATACTTTTTTTACTTGCGATATATAGGTACTATAGGGCAAGTTCTGCATTTGGAAAAAAAATCGAACTCGAGATTTTGATCAAAGTTGACATTACGATGATAGCGAAGACGAATAAAGTGGGTCCGGCAATTCCGTCTGTCTGTCTGTCTGTCTGTCTGTCTGTCTGTCTGTCTGTCTGTATGTCTGTACCTCGATCTAGAGCCTAAGCCACTGGACCTATTTACTTCAAACTCGGTAGTTATGGGTCTTCGGTGATTCCCTAGAGGGGAAATTGAAATTTTTTTTTTTAGCTCTAAAACTAACGGTACCCCTCATACACCTGTAATGCAAAATCTTATTTATCTCGAAAACGGCTCTAACGATTTTGATAAAAAAAATTAGGTGTGATATTATGGACATGGACTATGTTTTGGTAAAAAAAAAATTTGGGGCAAAATGTTATTAACGGTACCTGTCATAGAACCGTTTTTTTGATTTTCGACTTTCTCATTAACGGCTCTAACGATTTTAACCAAAAATTTTCAGCAGGAGTCCCCCTTAGTTTAAAATAATATTGTATATAAAAATATTCGAAAAATTATTTGTTGGGTTTTTTTGAAAAAATTTTTTTTTTTGAAAAATCAATATCTTCAAAACCTATGAACGATTATTTTTTGAAATTATTTCCTAAAATCAATATTATTAAATACTTAAAATTCGCATCCCACATTTTTTTCTTGAAAAATTTTAAAGAAATTTCTTATATAAAAAATTTATTTATTTAATAATAAAACGATTTTTTAAAGTTTGTTTTCATAAATTCATACTTTTCTAGAAATCAGACGGCAATTTGATTTTAAATTCATGTTTTATATTTATAAAATGTATCTTAAATTCCAAAGTACTTTTACATAAGAGCAAGTTCGTGCGATCCAGTCGTGCATTTTATTTCTTTAAGAGAAAACTAGAAGTTTTGGGGTTGACCCGTTGACCATCCCCGTGTGTCGGTTTGATATAACATACAGACAAAACATCCTCTAAGCCCTTATTGGTGTCTGACCTAACCCTGATACTGTTTCTTGCATTATTACTTCAGGGGAATTGTCATGATACCCTTGCGGGATATTCTTCTCTTTTTTTTTTAGAATGATTTCTGTGAAGATACAGATGTTTTGTAAGTTATGGTGACTATGTAGCATCTTCTATATTACGTTCTCTGCATTGATCGTGCCAGCGCTATACTGCAAACTTTGGCAGATGGAATGCCATCTGCTGCAGGCGAAGGAGGTATGATTTGCTTCATCTTCTGCAGAGTACTGGCAAACTGGTCTTTATGTTTTGCCGATCTTGTGGAGGAAGGCTTTGGAATATCTGTGTCCGGTGATAAACTGAGTGACGTAGTAATTAGTTAAACTCACCGTGTTTCCGTGGTCGTTCCACTTAGTCAAGTCTTAATTCAGCCTCGTTGTCCATCGTCCTCCGTCTGCGAAGCTCCGGCTCTCTGCTTTGTGAGCTGAGCTGTTTATTCATTTGCCGCCTTTTTGTCATCGAAGTATTTCTTTTGTGCGGCTAGAATATCAATGGTAGTCACTCCTGCGATCACAAGGGTGGCTCGTTCCGACATCGTTCAGTACGAGCTAGTCATACCTAAAGCTCCGCGTCTTTGCATTGCCGCTATATGCTTCTGTCTGGTCGTAGCGCATCTTGCTTCCGTATAGGAGAATGGCATGTGTTTTTGACATCAGTAGCTTTCACTAGCTAGCCATTGTCGACCTTTGTTCGCCATGAGTCTACTGACCAGTATTTTTGCCGTCGTAGGAGAAATTTAAACGTCCGGCTGCAAGATTGATCCCTGTGCTACCCCGGAGGTGATTTGTTTTCTTCGTGTTTCTTCCTTGGTCTCATAGAATAGATCCCGGTCCCTAAGATAGTCCTTCGCTGGGATGTTGAAAGTATTTTCAAGCGCGTTGAACATGGCTCCACCTGGCTGAGTAAAAGGCGTTTCTGGCATTCAGGGTTGCCATCAGTACGATTAGGTTTCCAGGTTGACCTGTTTGAGAGGCCTTGACTTCTTCTTCTATCGTTCCCATCTTTCTTTTATTTATTTTTTCGTTGGGCCGATATGGTTTCGGGCGGTCTGAGTAGATGAGTTGCTAAGAGCGTATCCACTATGTGCATCATCCTTCCTTCGTTAAAAGACGAGCTGGCCATCTGAGCTTCAAGTTTTCGCATACAATCTTCTGGTTTCCTATTTCCCAGGGGTCTCTTATGTCTTTTGTTCGACTTGGTGACCCTCTTAAGTTCTCTTAAGTTCAGATCTCCTGGTTCTCGTCTACGCTAGGTCATTTTCTGTTGTCTTAGGGTATCTTCTTCGTCCCCTGGTAACTTTGCGTCTAAGTTGCAATTGCAGGTATCTTCTTCGAAGTTCGGTTATTTTTTCAGTGCGCCAGTATACGGGGCGACTCTTTCTGGGTATCTAAATATCATAAGTGGTTTTGTCTCCGCATGCTTCCAAAACAGCGGCTTATTTCCATTGAAAAAATTGTGACAGTTCAAAAATTTTATACTTTACTTTTAACGACTTTTTATGCCTAACAGTATACAAAATTGTATGTAACACAGACATTTTGGCTTTAATTATTCTTGTCAGTACGAACAGTACCCAAAGAGGGTCGTCTGTTCCGCTCATTTAACTCCGTTGCCCAGCTTAGGGTATATTTAGTTTTGTTTAGTCATCAGCCAGATGCCTTTGTCAACAGATTTTCTTAGACAATAGTACAGCCATTGACATAATGCGCCTCCCTGATGACAATGAACACACCCTGAACAGAGCAATGCCGTTACGCCATTGTGACAGAGGGAACAATCTGATCGCAGTCTTAATTTATATCGTTCGACGAATTAAGACATAAGCTTCAACAAAAATATTTATACGGGATGATAAAAATACGGTATTTATTTTTAAATTAATTTTGGTACTATTTTGATCACAAAAAAAGAACACAGTCCAAAAAATTTATTTTAATTTTTCGCAGTCCTTCAATTTCATTTTACTTATTTTAATTTTTAGTATAAAATAAGAAAAAAACATGTTTTTAATTTATTTTAAAAACATCGAGAATTTCCAAAATGATTTTTTTTTTAAATAGGGTAATATACAGCTCTTATAAAAAAAATCATTGCATTTCCTTCTTTTTTATGATGTTCTTAGATTTCAGTAAGGAATACCACCTGATATAGGTGGTTTGGATCTGGGTATGCAAGTGACACTCAAAGTGAGAATTTTAAAGTACACAAAAAAAGAAGAAAAGTGGAAAACAGGAAAACTTCTAAGCCAAAGAGGTTCTGAAAGGTGACAGATTGCTCTTCCGGAATTAGCTAGCTAGGCATGGTGGTTCTTCAGTGCCACTCCGACTTTTCTATTCTTTTGCAAACAGGTGACATGAAATGAATGAATTGCAGGGGTGCGAGAGGTAGTGGCAACAACTTTTAATCGGAAACTTTTCCACTATGAACCAAAACGGATTTTACAAAAAGAACGTCCTGGCCCTCGTAGTCGTTCCTATAAGTAAAACAACGCAACGTAGGTAATTAGTTCATCAGATTAGCATAAAATACGGGCTCTTCCCGAGAACGAATCTAAGGAAAGTTTTTACCTTGTGTTTCTACGTTTGAGTTGGCTGGTCTTGTTCTGATTCTGCTATCTGGTGTATTGTAGGCGAATCCCATTCCTCTCATAGCTTTTGTACGTGTCTGCCAAACCAGCTGCTTATTATTATTTGAGTGCGAGGTAAATGCTCAAGGACATATTGATTAATAAGGAGATTTATTCCATAGTCTACCAAAATAAAAACAGATGATTTTCGTATTGTTTTCGTTTGGGCTGAACTTTAGGTCAGGAAAGTGGAGGAGAAAGTTTTAAAAGCCTCCACAGCTGCTTTCAACCAACCATAACCCACAGATCTCTTATGTTTATCGTCATGGTATTCTAAGTGTTTTTTGAGAAAGTTTTCCCGAATTTCAGAGGAAGTTTTCAAAACTCAATATATGTGCGTAAGTTGGAGATACTTTATCTCTTCTGATAGACATGGAAGGCGAAGGATAAGAAATATGGAGTGACTGGAATATTGATTACGGCCAAATTGGTGATATTGAACCGTACACCCTTGAATTTGGAAACTTTTATGTGATGTTTAAGGCTATTGATGTCAAAATAATAATAATTATTTTAATGTTATCCAACAATACACCTGTTTTCGAATCGGAAACAATTTGAAATATTAAACCTACTTAAATATTCCCTCTTAACAGAGCACAAAGTTTGTTTTGTCAGCCCATCAAAATCATTAGTTTTGGTTCTTCTTTTTAGAGATGAAGTATTTGCTTGTATTATCTTACTCAATGTAAAATAATGTTTGTCCTTCAATCACGTTCGAATTGGTGGATGATTACAAATTAAATTTAACATACGAGTTTAAGTCGATTTCTGCGTATTGGAATTACGTCCGTCGCGACCGACGGCTTGGCAAAGGACTACAAATAACGAAATGGGTACCTTAGAATTGTTGTATAAATGAAATGAATGAAAGTGAAAATTGAATTTGAATATAAAAAAAAATAACAAGAAGATTTGTTTAGTAAATTAGAATTGAAATGATTTTAGATCATCACAAGCAAACATATGTATACTCGATTAAAGTTAACTGATAAAAAATTTCTTTCAAATTGTTATAACCATGATAAATTAGGAAGTAATACTTTTTCTCAACACCGAATGCTATTATGAGTTTCTGAATTACCTTTTACCTAAAATCTCTATGATGAAGAAGTCCAAACAAGTACTTTTCATGAGCGTTCCTTTAGAAGTTACTCATGCCATATGCCAAACATTTATTTAAATAGATATATATGTGTGACTATGTATAATGTCCAAAAAGATATCATTTCAGCTTTTGGATAAAACTTGGGTGTATTATTTATTTATTCCTGAAGTCCAGAGTTTATTTTGTATAAATATAATCTGTATAGACGGCATATCTATCAAAAATAGATATATTCTTCGATTCAAGAAAAGTATCTCCGACCTCAACTCGTTGATTACGGTATTGTTAATAGTTTTTAATTAAACGTACCGATCGTCTACTAAAACTTAAGTAGAAATTTGGCGTTTACACAAGATTAATTCTGTCAAACGCCTTTGAGAAGTCCAGCAAACACAATAGACGCAATTTATCTAAATCACATTCATTTCTTATATCGTCAAGTACCTTCATCTTATCTCTAAAACATTTGGCGAAAACCCGAGTGAAACAAAGGAATAAATTATGATGAATTTGCTTCTCAAAAACTTTCGACAGGCATGGAAGTGTCTAAAATCAGAACAATATTATGGATGAGGTTTTTTATTTACTGGAATAACTTCCAGCAATCAGGAAACGATGAGGAAGTAATATAAAAACTGATTATATAAGTAAAAGTTGAAATGATTTGAGGTAGTGTCATTTTGATATAATCAAATTGAACTCCATCTTCAGCAGCCAAATAAAAGTGGAGAGAATTGATGCTCACAGGTATTCCATACCCAGAAATGACTTGTAGGAAACATTTTATAAATTTATATTTAAAAAAATAACGTATAGCGTATACGTACTATTTCTTTTTAAAGACCGAGACCTTTTAGAGTGAGAGAGTCAAAGGCTATATTCATCTGGCATAATAAGTTACCAACAGCCGTGCACAGATGTAAAAGTGTGCGGTGACGGAAGACTTCCGGTTTCCCAAACATCGAGAAATTCAGAACAAAATTTGTAAAAGAAGCATAATTTGCTTTTTTTTGCTCAAAATCCGTCGAGATAATCGAATTACCGGAAGGTCAATTTTTCTTGGATTGTGGAACTTATCGTGTAAGAGGAGAGCGTCTAAAAAAGAACCCCGATGTCTTGCTCGGTCTCTCTTTTTTTTGGTACATCTTGACAATGCGACTGAAGAAAGGTTTTCTTTGCGGAGCTTAGAAAAAAAAGTGAGGACTAAGTTCGAGTCGTGTATTTCTGAAAAATAATATTTCGATTTCAATTTATAATTGTAAATAATTCGATCTTGACAAGAACTAAAAAAAATAAACATTTAATCGGTCCAGAAGCTAAAGAACGGGAAATAAAAAAAAAAGTTCACTCGGTACAGTTTTTGTTTCTTTCTATTTCATAAAACGTATTAAATGATCAATAAAACAAATAGTCGAACGTCGACATCAACTCAGTAGACAGACTCGAAAATTTCTTAAAAAAAGAATTCATGCAGAAAAAAAATCTAACCAGTGACTTCATCTATCGCGCCACCAATCCATGAGCTTCCCCAGCAATCTTAACTTTACTAACAGTAAAGAATTAAATTAATCAATGAAAATAAAAAATAACAAACAGATTAAAAATTAAATACGATAAAAAAAGATACATAAGGAAGGACCTCTCTTGGGATATGTTACTCGTATATATTTTATTAGATAAAACTCACTGATTTCTACCGTTCAACGATCATCTTATATACTCTACATCTTCACCTCTTCTGTTCCATTTCGATATTACCCCTTCCTACTTAAGCTTCATGACGACATCTGTAGCCATTTTTTTTATAACTTTAAGAAGTTTTTTTTTGTTTACTTTTTTATTTTATTTTTTGTTGCATTCGGAAAAAAGTCGAACTCGAGATTTTGACCAAAGCTGACATTACGATGATAGCGAAGACAAGAAAAGTGGATCCGGCAATTCCGTCTGTATGTCTGGACCTTGATCTACAGCCTAAAACTACTGGAGGTAGTCTCAAGCTCGGTGCTTAAAGGTCTTCGATGGAAAAAATAATTTTTTTTTAGCTCCAAGATTAACAGTAGCCCCATACACCCGTAATGGAAATTTTTATTTATTTCAGCTCTAACGAATTTGATAAAAAAAATAGGTGTGCTATTATGGACTTGGACTACATTTTGGTAAAAAAATGTTAGGAAATAATGTTATTAACGATACTTGTCATTGAACCGGTTTTTTGATTTTCGACTTTGTCATTAACGACTCTAACAATTTTAACCAAACTTCTTATACGCTCCTTTAAATTTAAAATAATATTTTACACAAAAATATTCGATAAAACATTTTTTTAGCTTATTAAAAAAAAATTACAATCTTTCCCTATAAAGTTAACCATACATGTTATGAACTTAATACTTATGTGAACTCTAAATTATAAACCATTTATTGTACGGAACCTAAAAAATAAAATGCAGCATATATAGTCAGTTATATAGAGTCCATTAAATAATTCTTCATTTCGCTCAAATATTAAAGTCGTCTCTTAATTTGATTGTTGGTAAGGCCCTTTATTACTAAATACTTAAAATTAGCATTCCAAATGTTTTTCTTGAGAAAATTTAAAGACATTTGTTATATAAAAAATTAATTTAATAATAAAGCGATTTTAAATTTTTGTTTGTATAAATTCATACTTTTCTAGAAATCAGACGGCAAGACGGTCTTAAGCAATAGATGGAAGTCTCCTATATGAGGAAATCCAGCGTACTTTAGGATTTCATGTCACTAGCAGATATAAAAATATAAAAAATATAGTTCATTAAAATAGTTGTTATTGGTGTAATTTTTTAAATAGGACTTAAATAGAAAGATGATCTATATGTATCAAAGGGCACGGTAGTGCCCAGCCAAGTTCTGGCACTACACCCTTTTTACAGGAACAAACTCAGGCGATTTTTGACCCCTCTCTATCTTCAGTACCAATGAAGTCAGAAGCTTAAAATTCCGAATATTTGCTAAGCTAGTCAGGCACAGGTAGGCGCCTCACCAAATTTTCTAGCTTAAGCGGTTCCTGAAATATAAGGCCTCAAAAATCACAAAAACCGTAACTGACTGTATGACTGACTGACAGATCATCAAATATCAAAATTATGGAGCACTTCCCCACATCGTAGAACCTTGTAATTTTGCACAACGGTAGGTCTTGTCATGCAAGCAGAGGAAAAATCGAAAATTTGAGTTTTTCCATTCAGGTGGCGTGGTATCCGCCCACTTTCTGAGATGTTTATTTTATATGAAGCACTTCCGATTGCTATAGAATGATGAAATTTGGTAAAGAGGTATAGCTTAATGTGCATTCGTAGCGAAAAATAGAAAATCTAAGATTTTTCATTCGAAGTGTCTTTTTATTATCATTTTGCCATTTTGAAACTATACATGTAGCTTGAAAATTCTTGACTTTTCTTAGAACTACATGAATTAAAAAAGAAAACATTTGCCTACCTGAAAAAATTATGAGTTTACTCTTAAAAGTAATGTGAACTATAATCAAACCACTCATTAGGCTATTAATTGGTGTGCTACCTTCATTTAAAAAAGAATTTAAAATTGCAACAAAAACATCATTGCGTCCTCAACAATTATTGCTTTTTTATGACTTTGAGCGGATGTAGGTACTAGTATTTATAATTAAGGTAGGTAAGTTAGGGTAAGGTATCTTTCCAGGACAAGAAGAAACAATTGAAGCGCAAATCAAAACAACCAATAACAAAAAGAAAATATGTATACCAAAAGAAATACGAAGCTACGAGTATAAACTAAGTTGATTTTAGTAGGTAGAGTCTACCCTTCTATCTTTCCGTATCTTTCGAGATTTTGACATGGTAAAATATTAAAATCTTTGCAAAAAGGAGTGAGATCAGACCAAAAACATAAATGTTAAAAAAAGAGCCAAGTTCTTCTATACAAAAACCTTTGTGTAACAAGTCAGCCGTGAAAAGTACTGAGATCTAAAATTACGCCAAGTTCGTACTTCATGAAGGTTTAATACCGAATATTTAAAGTAGAATAATATTGAAACAGCTACAACGTAATAGAGAAATTTTATTATTTAATGATTACTGACTAAAATTTGATGGGCTTTCTGGTCAAGTTTTCAAGACCTTTTGAATTGGGCATAAAAAAAAACTTTCCAAGTAAGCCCATCAAATTTTAGTCAGTAATCATCAAATAATAAAATTTCTCTATTACATTGTAGCTGTTTCAATATTATTCTACTTTAAATATTCGGTATTAAACCTTCATGAAGTAAGAACTTGGCGTACTTTTAGATCTCAGTACTTTTCACGGCTGACTTGTTACACAAAGGTTTTTGTATAGAAGAACTTGGCTCTTTTTTTAACATTTATGTTTTTGGTCTGATATATTTTAACACAAAATGTTTTAATTTTGAATATACAGCTATTTTATTACGTGAAAACAACGAAATTTAATAATTTAATTTGTCCCTTTCAATGTTTTTTTATTTCAAAACTTTGTAACTTTTTGATACAATGTTTGATCCACCTGAAAATTGAAATAATTATTGAAGTTAGTTCACTAAGTATAATCTATGTTGATATTTGGGTGTGCTAATAATAATATTGAAATGGTGAACTAAGAAAAACAAGTCCCTCGCTCTTTTTGAAAATTAGATCGTTACACTTTTCTTTTCATAACTTTTTGATGCATTTATATATCGTATATATTATATATTCTATATACAAAAACGAAGAAATTCAGCCCAGAAAAGTTAATGTGCCTCAAAAATTTACAAACTTATCGAGGAATTAAAAAAATGTTCCACAGCGTAATTTTTATTTTAGATGTAGAAAATTAAAGAGCACACTCAAAAAAAGCTTAGAAATGCCTAGAAACCTGAAGTTATCTAGAGAGTGAGTGCTGAAAAAGTAACTGTATTAAGTATCATTTTTTATTCCACTAAATAGATTATTTAAAATGAATTTTTATTTTAAACGAAAATTGATAAAATTTCCTAATTTATTTCATGAACGTTTCTCGGACTTTTATTTTATTATTTTATAATTTTAAACACTAAATTGATGTATAAGTTACGAAATAAGGGCATATAGCAAAAAGTAAGTGATACTTTAAAAAAATAAAAAAAAATAACTTAAACATACAAAATAGTGAACAGTTCCGAAAAAAATGGTCGATGAACTAATCGTAAGTTTTTTACGATTTGAAAAAAACTAAAGGGGGGGTGGACCAATTCAAACTTGAAATTCAAATTCAGCGCGTCAAAATACGTAAGGATATGTAGGTTCGGTTTTTGAAATTAACAACTGTTTTATTTTTTTGTGCACCTGTGTATAAACTCGACATATTTTTATCAATTAATTTTTGATGCATTGATGAATTTTAGTAACACGACTTGATTTACATTTCTGACGTTACTTTATATTATTATAAAAACATCAACTGTTTTGGTGTGCTAATGATTTGAATTTTTTTTTAAACGAAAATCTTAAGGCACGCTGGATTTCTTCATATATTATAACATCTCATTAGTTACGTTACAGAATTCAAAATCAAACTTATTTCTTCTATATATGTATGTATGTATATATAATAAGGATTTTCATGTAGTGAGATAATTTTCTGCTATGCAGAAAGATATAACTTTCAACCACATATTTACATGAACAACCCCAAAGAAATGCTTACGTAAATGTGAGAAATAATCATGTGTTCGTTAAACGACAGTCAACTCATACAAATTTGTTATTATCTAAAATGCACAAAAGTGATTTTGTTTTCTTACTTAAAATAACATAGTTTAATTTAATTTTAAACCAGTTCTTAAAATTTAAAGAATTTCCTAGTTTATCAGGTTTATTTCTCCTCTTTCCGCGTGAGATAATTTTATCAGCTTTGAAGAAAGTTTCCCTATTGAAATTTTGACTGCTCGTTTCTGCGTTTCTAAGGTTTATCCGAGTTTTCCGCGCTTATATGAATAATAATAATTGGTAATAATAATTGGTAATAATTGGTGGGTGCAAAGTTTGAAATCTGTAAGTTGTCTGATGTAAAAACATTGTTCAAATCATTTAAGCCAGGAAAATTATCAACAACCTCTTTTCTACCAACTGTGGCTTGTGCTTAATTTTGTCATAAAATGTCTTTTTTGTTCGAGTAACAAATGTTGAAAATTTTCAAGCACTTCAGAGAATCTCCCAGTGGAGGTAGAGTTATGCTTCATGAACCAAAAACTTCAGAGGTGAAACGCGGACATTTTTTATTGCAATTTAGAACTCGCTTCAATGGAACGTTTTTCATACATTTCAAGTACCAAGTATTTAAAACCATTCATTATATCATTGCCATGAAATTGACAATAACATAAATAATAAATAAACAATAAATTAAATAATTAATTGTGTTGGCTTTCATTAATTCATATTTATCTAAGAATTAAGTTGAAATACTTCATTTTCTTTTTTTGTAGTTTCATTTGTTTAAAAAAAAAATTTCATACTATTGAATATTGTTCGCTAATAAAAGAGCTAATTAAGTTTTTGTTTTTTTTTTTGAATCGTTACTAGAATTCTGTGTGGGTAGGGTAGGTAGGCATGTTGTTTAAATTAGGATAACATTAATAACAATGAAGATATGAAAATTATTTCTGTTTAAGTGGAGTGATTGAATTAAATCCAATTGGAGTTGAGTTCACTTGAGCTTTTAATTGAATTTAACATTAATAATGACATTTTCTATTAAATACACCTAGGATGTATTCTTTTTTACTTTGGACGTGTATGGCAATTTATTGTTGATTAAAACAATTGAAATATCGCTATTGACGAAAATTTCCAATATGACGGAAAAACAAGTTCCGAAATTCTGCCTGTTTATCTTTTAAGCTAAAGTCTAAATGATTGGATCGATTTGTTTTAGTTCTGAAGTTCATCAGATGAATATCATTTTCATTAATGATCTTGTCTGAAACTTCTAATACGGAACTCACCCCTAATGCCACTATCTGTAGGCCGTATGTGTATCTTAGACCGCCTTGTGTGGAATGATCACATATTCAACGTTGCCTTCGGCGCTCGTTACAAGAAACTTTTCACCTCTTCTGCATTCGTTCAAAGCCCGAGTGCAAGTCTGAAATTTGGGCAGGTGCCCACTTTAGTCTCTTGGCTAGAATCCAAAAAAGAGCTTTAAAAATGATAAATTGATAAGTAATAGAATAATAGCAGAATCATTTGAATCTCGCGAGCACTACGCAATGTTTCTTGTCTTTCATTATGTTACCGATCTTTTTAAAAACAGTGCACTAGTGAAATATCCATTTGCATTCAAAACCAATGTACATCAGTATCTACTTTTTAATCTTCTACATTTTCCAACTTTTCTGCACGCTCGCTCTATGCTCATTTTAATAATGGAAGTTATATAATTTTCTGGTTTTCACAACCAATGTTCCAGCCAAAAAGTGTTTTTCGAAACTTTAGAAAAGATTTCAAAACATTCAAAAATTAGCGAAAAATAGTAATTAAGGGTACCTTCCTTAGAACCCTTTGTCGATATTCGATCTCTAAACTCAACTTACAGTCTTGTGCAAATTAATTGGGACAAACAAATTTTCAAATGAACTTGGTAGTAGGCTTTGATTTTTGCGTTAACTTTTTGATTATTTTGGTAAGTGCTCTGCTCCTTGAATTAGTTTTATCTAAATATTTCTGTTGATTTTTTGAAGGTAGGTCGCTTTTTTTAAGGGTTTTGGAAAGATTGGCATTATTTTTGAAATCATGTTACTAGGTACTCTATTTATCAATATTTCGGCTTCAAGAAAAATATAGATATCTCGGTGGAAAACAGAGCAAAAGTCATCGCTTTACATGAACATACAGGAAAAACCATTAGAGAGATATCGATTGCTGTAAGTGTAGCAAAATCAAGCGTCGGTAGGATAATTGCATTGCACAAGGCAACAGGATCAGTTGAAACATGGAGAAAGGGCAAATGTGTTCGAAAACGGAAAACAATGGCCAATGACGACATAATGTTGGTTCGAAACAGCGTCATAAATCCTGGAGAGACAAGTGGTGAGCTTCAAAGGGACTTGGAGACAGCTTTTTTTTTTTTTTTTTTTTTTTATAATCTACCCGCGCTCAAGGGATTAGATTACCCTTTAAAAGTTTCAACACAGCGCGGGCGTGAAGTTAAGAAGAGAAAGAAGGATAGGAAAGATGTGTGGCACGATGTTCTGAGACTGAAGGTTGTTGTCTTAGATATTTTATCTCCAGGGATGGCGGCTGAACTAAAGCGGAGAATGCCGTGTCTTATTTCTAATGTCGCTTATAATTCACATTATTTTATTCGTGTTCATCCTTGTTGGGCATACTAGTTTAACTCAATTACATGTTGTTAGTGTTATGCCTAAACAACATGCAATGAGTAAACCAGCAACCCATTGATGACAATTTTAGAAGGTTTTTAATGGAATTAAAACGACATAGACGACGGCAGGGATCGAACCTGTGATCATGAGGTTCACAGGCGAGCACACATCCATCGCGCCACGGCCACCCCCTAGGAAGAAAGGCTCGAAGACCATTAAGGAAACAACTTTTGACAGACGCTATGCGCAAAAAAAAATTAATATGGGCCAAAATGCCCATCGACTCCAGAGGACTGGAAAAAGGTAATTTTCTCGGGCGAAAGCCATTTCGAGGTCCAAGAATACAGGATAAGTGTCGTGAAGAAAAGTGACAAAGAAAAACTCCGACCTGGACATATCGTTCAAGCCCCTAAACACCCGCCAAAGGTTATGTTTTGGGGCTGTTTCAGTCTGAGGGTCCTGGAAGCTTAAAGCCCATCGAAGGCATGATGAACAGCGCCAAGTACGCGGATGTCCTAACGCATATGTTTCTTCCTACTATCCAAAGAAGAACTTCGATGCAGGAAACCATTTTTCAGCAAGATCTTGCTTCGCGTCACACGTCCAACAAAATGAAGCAATTCTTCGCGGAGAAAAATATTAAGGTGCTGGAGTGGCCTGGCAACTCACCTGATCTCAAACCGATTAAGAATCTATGGGCTATTGTTAAAGCGATGCTCAGGACTGTATGACTAAAAACAAACTAATTTCAGCAATTATTGAGGTATGATTCCACGACCAACAAATGAAACATATATTCGAGAAGTTAATTTCTTCAATGCCGAAGACAGTTAAGGAACTCATAGATGCTAAAGGGGGCATTTAAAGTACTAATTTCATATTTATATACTTATTTGTAAACATTATTCAAAATAAATAAAAAAATGCTCAAAATTCTGCTTGTCCCAATTAATTTGCACAAGTACGTAAAATGTCATTAATTTTTTGAAAAAAAAAATTGGTCGATTTTTATCAAACTGAACATCTCCCGGTTTTTGATACTGTCTAGAAGATTTAATTTTCTTTTATTAATACGTCATTTACCATTCATGTGTTAAAAATCGTAATAATAAACAATATTAATTAGTAATTTTAAATTAAAATTTATTAATAGTAATTAGGTTGTTGGCTTTATCATAATCGCCTTAGCCGATTGGAATTATATTTTTAATTAATAATAATATAATAATAAAGAGTGAGCCATCTAGTAGTTTCTTTTTGAATCATAGGTCATTTTGACACTGACAGTCTCATATCTTCGCGGAACAAACTAATAAATAAATAATAATAATGAAAATTGCCGCCTTTCCTATTTAGGTACAAGAAAGCAGTTCCTGCGACAGAGAATAGCTGGCCATAAATTGGACATTAATAGTAAAAGCTCCGCTGAGACAGCACCATTGTGTCCAAACCAACCATCAGCCAGATTTTGAGGAGGTAGAAATTCTGCAAACTGAGAGACATTTTGCCAAAAGGTACACTCTAGAAACTCTACACATCCTCAAAAACAACAATAATATGAATAAAAAACAAGCCACTCAAAACATCTTCGCAGTCTATTGCTCTCTTGTAATGGCCAAGAAATTTTAAATTTTGAGTTGAGAATTAAACAAGACTGATCTTCGTATAGAAGTGTAACTTTTTCAAATTTTCAATTTAAAAATTAATTAACTTTATTGTTTTAAAAAAGTTTTCAACAAAAGTAATGTAAAACTAGACAAATAATTTACTTTATTTTATTCTACGTGTAAGTTTTTTTTTTAATTTCAATCATTTTGTTTTTTCTTTGTAAACAAATTTGTTTAACTGTGTTTGTGATTCATTGTTTCAATAAAGGATCCCCTGAAGAAGACAGCAACCCCTGTCGAAACGTCGCGTCGCACAGTGCGGTATTTTGGTCGAAAACCTGGCCAAAAATATTTGGGAACATTTTTCATATCAAATATGTACCAAATGACTAAAAAGTTATTTGGAAGGATAAATTTTCATTTTTCAGGTACAATAAAACCCACTTAAATGCCCATCCCGATTAGCCGAAAGAAAAAAAATTATTAAAAATCAAAAAAAGCACGTACAACACTGCGCTATAATTTTTTCTAATATTTTATTCTTTGTTTTGTTTTTTGATTCAAGTTGTTTAATTAAATAGTTTTTGAGAAATTAAGTTTTTTAAAGTTAAAATTTAGAAAAAAAATTTTTTTTTCGGTTTTTAATTTATTTTTTTTTTAAATTTGTTTATCAAGGAAATTTTTTTTGTCAATATTCAATGACCTGATATATTTTTAGTCAAATACTAAAACTTTCATTCCGATAAATGTCATAGTTTATAAGAAATTAGAAAAAAACTGAAAGATACTTTTTCCTAGAAAATCCCTTTTTAACTTCCCATAGGGAGTTATTGTAATCGGTCCGATTTGTCAAATTGGAATTTTTGACATTTCTCGACGTTTCAAAGTCCCTAGAGGCTATATCAATCATTTTTAGAGAGATGTCTGTGTGTGTGTGTGTACGTACGTTCGTACGTGCGTACGTTCGTACGTGCGTACGTTCGTACGTCCGTACGTTCTGGTACCATTTTTCGTCGTCGATATCTCAAAAAGGAGTAAAGATATCGTCTTCAAATAAATTTTCTTTAATAGATAATAACTTCAAAAGAGGCTGAAAGGGCGTTTATTAAAATTCAGCGAGTAGTTTTTTCACTATAACGGTTTTAAAAAAAAGTAAAAATTTTGGTTAGTTTCAAATATCTCACGAAAAAATAATGCTATTGATTTCAAATAAAATTTAATGTACTCATAAGGTCATACAGATTTGGTATGAATTTGGAAAAAAATGAACATACCGTTATTTTTTTAAATAAAAAAAAACTGAAAAAAAAATTTCATAACCCAGGCATTCTAAGAATGGAAAACAATTTGAAACTCAAAATAATTTTATTTTACGAAAAATAATGTGTTTGACAACTGGTGAAAATTTCAAAAAAAATCAATTTACAGTTTTTTTACAAAAAATAAAAAACTATATAAAATTCTATTGAAAAATTGTAAAAATTGTTTTTCGACTCAAATTTCTCGAGAACTAGTAGTGATATTGACTTCTAATTTAGTTTATTTTATACATAGTATAATTTTGTACAATTGGCAAAATGTTGACAAATATTGAATCAATAGTTTTTTTTTTAAATAAAAAAACTATTAAAAATTCTAGTGAAAACTAGTTAAAATTGTATTTCAAGTCGAATTTCTTGGGAATGAACACCGATAGTGCTTTCTAAAGTATGTTGTTTTATACATCGATACCTTCCCGTAAGAATGTTTACTAAGCGACATTTCTAAAATTGTTCAGGAAACGAAAAAAACGAAGAAAGTTCTAGTTGAATCATAGTGTGCTAAGAGACAATTTTGGTTAAACTAAGTGACATCTAACAAAATTTTTTGTTGCTCACGACAATGAGATCTTTATTAATATTGCTTAGCATATTTTTTTTGCCGGATAATATAAATTTCAGGGGGCAACATTATTTTAATGAGAAAACATGGCAGTTGATAAATTTTTTTATTTGTACTCTAGTTTCCTTTTCATGCATAATAGTTTGGCGAAACCCAGGCCAAAACGTGGCCCTTAACATATAGTATATATTTCCTCATCAAAAAGTCATTTTCGAAAAAAGTGTCGCTTAGTACATTCTTACGGGAAGGTATCGACATAATACAATTATTAACATATGGTTAAATTTTGACAAGTATCGAATTGACAGTTTTAACAAAAATATTTCGTTTTTAAATTTTTTTCAATTAAAATGTTTGGAACCGAAATAATAAAGTAATTTCTATAGTATAATACATGATTTTATAGTTTTATTATCAACTTAGTTTTTAGAAGAATATATGTACTGTACATACGTATATGAATAAGGCTGTTAAGTTGTACCCAAGTCCCACATATTCAAATTCCATTAATAGCTATGGTAAAATTGAAGAAAACGTCACAATATGTTATTATCTTTTTGTCCATGAAAAAGATGTAAAATTCTACTCAAGGTTTTCTTAGGTGTAGAAACACAGATATATTAAAAAACACGGAAATCTATAATTCAGTATATAATATGTACCTACCAACCTTCGTAATTATTACAAGAAATTTAACATTTTAAATAGAAAAGTTTAAAATTAGTTAAACACATTTTCTGTAAAAAAAACATAAAATGAGCGACTAAGTATCCTCATCATCAACAAAACAAAGCAAATTTCCTAATATCATAGGATGCCACAAGCATCATCGATTTTTGAAACAGGAGTCATTGTATATCCAGTGCAGATCACAGCCTTTCAATCCGGAAAAACCGCAACAACAATTACACTATGAAACCATCTACTTCGATCTTCCATCTACTGCTCTATGATCGAAGTATGTACGAGTATACAAAATATCATACCAATTACCACAACAGATACAGCTAAAGTTTGTTTCGCTGAAAATTTGGTTATTTGAAAAAAACTAAATATAAAGTTTTCAAGACCACAAATGGGAAGTTATCAGTGTGGGTCGCACCCAGCCTCTTTTTTCATTTTTTTTATGAGTGAAATTTTCTTAATCCGGGTGTTCAAATTTCATTCCAAAATTTTATGTCCCAGTATGCAGGTAACCAAGTCTAAAATACCTGCGACCCTCTTAATTCAAAATACGAAGAATTCGAGATGTGGATTAGTTGTATATTTTATGAGTACAGGTCAATTATTGAATAAACAGATTAATCCTTTTTGTTTTTCCTTCCGCAACTTTTGTTTTATAGCAAGTAATAAAAAATGACCAGGATTAATTTAATTTTATAGTTTTTATTTTATTATTTATTCTTCATCTTTCATCAGAAACATCATCATTAACATCTTCATCATTGGTATTTGCAATCAAAAATTCGAGAGCCTCCTTTGAAAACGATTGTTTTTTTTTGTCTTGCTTGTCCTTAAACTACTGAGATGACGTCAATAGAAGCCGGTTAAGCACATCCTCGTTGCATGCAGTCCTGGAGAATTTTCGTGAAAAGTGTTCCCTGTATTGGCGGAAATACTTATTTCTAGCTTCAGCAGCTTCTTCGGACAACTGGCCGATTGGCAACAATGCATGGGATATGACACTGGTATAGTGGATTAAAATCTTATGCACTGTTGGAGACATAGGCTGTCATGGATACAAGTTTACGTAATATTTAGCAGTATCCATCGTAAATTTTGCGAATTTTTGAAGGTCTATCTCATAGCCAGAGGATATCACCTCTAATATAATTTTGAATTTTTGTATTAATGATAAATCCACGCTTGTAATGGAAGCTGCTTCTTCTTGGCTATTAAAAAATCTGCGCGAGGTGTTGCCGTCATTAGTGTTGCCATACCCAGCCTTTGTAATGTCCACCAGTAAGCCCATTTTATCGTGGAACTCTTTTTGTATTTGTCTCTTGGCTGCTTGCATTTTTTCGCGGTCACTTTTTTCTGTTACGCGACCCTTATGCACTTCCGCTTTTAGTTTGTACGACAGATGCAGTAGAAATTCAAAAAACCTAATCCTGGCGTGTAATATTGATAGCCCAAATCTGAAAGTATCCGGATTCTCCGGTTCTGTAGAATCCAAGTCGTTGAAACTTTTTGAAGTTTTTCCGCATATGTAACAACGAACGTAATGTAGATGCAGTATTCATAGCTGCGTTACACACTTTTCCATCGACCATTGTTGGAAGCAGTACATGGTTGACTCTTATATTGTCGCTTACTTTTGTTGCTTGAAGATTTTGGGCCTGGTTTTCAACGTATTCGATTTCTTCATTGGTTATGTCCTTATTTTCTTTTACAAAACGAATCCGTATTGGTCTGCACCATCTCGGTGATGAAGAGTGAATGTTTTGCCATAAGATTTGACTCCCATACTTGAGACGAAGAGGTACAAGGGAACTCAAAAATATATTTGCATCACTATTATCGTCATCTTCGAATTTCTGCTTATACTGGCTTTGAGTAGACCCATCGCATCCCCAATTGTATATGAGCTCTAAATCTGTTTCACTGGTCTCAAGGCACTGTTGGAGTTGTGGTTCCAAATATTTATATAAACGTGATGTTGTGTGATCCACTAAATCTTGGAGCTTCACTTCGGCAACTGTCTCACTTACGCTTTTTGGTGGGTAACAATCCTGTTTAACTTTATACACGTAGGTATAGCACGGATATATATCTTTGTTGGCCTGATGAATCACTTCGTATTGACTAGCAGTTAAATTAGCTTCGACGAATATCCTCAAAGCGTTTTCAGGAGTGTGTTTCTCAGTTTTCAGGGCTTTACTGCCAATCGCAGCTGCTTTCCGGAACTTCATAGCCCTGGTTGGAGTTTTGGTCACAACCTCCATCACTTTTGCGACATCATTATTTCCCGCTGCTCGTTGACTCATCTGTTTTTCGACGTTTTGTTCGGTCACTTGATTCCCCAAACTCTTTGGGCGACCAGGCCTTCCGGGAAGTATGCCAACAGGTAGTGTTACTTCTTCGCTAAGCCACTCTTCATTCTTATCCAAGAAACGCTTTTCTGTGCAGTTGCAGAGTTGCCAGCTCCGTTTATAGTTCGCTTTGAACGCCTTGATAATTTTTGTAAGTTCATCTATTTTCTCTGGGGGACAGTTTGTGATATCCATACATTTTTTATCCAAATCTTTATATTTACCGTCAAGGAGTCTTTGTGAGCTTCCTCTTACCAACTCATGGAGCTGTTTCCTGGTCAGAGACAAGGTGGAATTAGAGTCATCTGGAATAATATAAAAATGTTTAGTTATGGTCGCTTGAAAGGAGTTTTTTCAAATGCTTTGTTTTTTCTTAGGTGAAAACTTGTGAATGGTTCTGAAATGCAGGATTGTTCTACATATCCAGAAGTTAAATAATATATATGACAAACTTTGTTGCGGGGTGTTGCCAATATTCAAAAACACTAATGTTTGGTAAAAACAACGGAAAAAGTGCAAATTTTGTAAGAACATTCTTTAACTCATCGATATGAAGAACTTAAGTTGAATATATAAAAATTTCTTTGCTTAAAATATTGTACCTTGATTTACGATATCCATAGCAAATTTTTTTTACAAAAATCACTTTTAAGATTAAAAAAAAAACACACAGAAAATACACTTTTTTTAAAAAATCGCAAACAAACTGCTTATTCAACAAGTGCAAGTTGCAACTGATGGTGTCGCGAACGGGGGTGACGAATTTATAGATCGACTTCATAAACAGGAGCCTGGTTATATACCTGTTATGGGACACATGCTTAATCCTGAGAGTGAAAGTTGACAAAATTGATTTATAGGTAGTAGATGAAATCAAGCTAAAGGGTGGTTAAATTTTAAGGGCCCATGTTGAATGTGAACCACACCTAAACGTCAAGTTTTTTTTTGCATTTCATTTGACATTTCTCAATTTCAGACTAACTCAATTTGAACAATGGAAAGATACACAATCGAGCGTTCAAATCAAAATGCATATGGTGCACTTCGCGATTTTTTTGAAAAATTTAATCGTCCAAATGTGCGTACAATCGGAAAATCGTACAAAAATTTGAACAAACCGGGTCTGTAGGAGATGTGAAAACACCAGTGCATGCTCGTACAGCTCGTACTGCAGGAAATATTGCTGCTGTGCGCGATAGTGTGGCTGAAGAGCCGTCCACCTCAATTCGTCGTCGTGCCCAACAATTGCACCTCTCACGCTCGTCGTTGATGAACATTATGCATAAAGACTTGCATTTACACCCTTACAAGGTGCAATTGATACAAGAACTAAAGCCTCTTGACCATTTCAAGCATCGTCAATGGTCAGAATGGTGGCAAGAAATGGCAATAGTGGATGATCAATTTTCGAAGAAAACAATCTTCAGTGATGAGGCACATTTTCACCTCAGTGGATTCGTCAATAAGCAGAATTACCGCATTTGGGCGAATGATAATCCAAGAATGATTGTCGAAAAACAAATGCACCCACAAAGAGTGACTGTTTGGTGCGGTTTATGGGCTGGCGGTATCATCGGGCTGTATTTTTTCCAAATTGAGGCCGGTCAGGCAGTTACTGTGAATGGTGTTCGCTATCATGGGATGATAACGAACTTTTTATGGCCCAAATTGGAAGATATGGATGTGGACGATATGTGGTTTCAATAGGACGGTGCCACTTGCCACACAGCTAACGAAACAATGGCTCTTTTGCGCGACATATTCAATGGCCGTGTTATCTCACGTGGTGGCAATGTCAATTGACCGCAAAGATCATGTATTTTGACACCGTTGGACTTCTTTCTTTGAAGTTATTTGAAAGAAAAGGTGTACGTTAATAAGCCAGCAACAATTCAAGGGCTAAAAGATGAAATAATTCGGCACATTAACGGCATAGAACCTCAATTATGCCTCAGCGTCATCGAAAATTTGGACCATCGGATTGAGGTGTGCCGCCGAAGTCGCGGCGGCCATTTGGCCGATATTTTGTTCCATACATAAATTGAACCATACCATATTTTCATAATAAAAAGAAGTGACAATAATTTCCTAAATAATTTGTGTTTCATTCAAAATCAACATCGGCCCTTAAAATTTTAGTTTCATTGCATATCAAGTGACCAAAATAGCTGAAGAGGAACCAGATTCTTCAACAATACAAAATATAAACAAATTAGACCAAATTCGCCTAGAAAAATATAATTTACATTGCATTCATGCTGTAAATTTTATGTGTGTTGATAACCATCGACTAATATATTGCGTCTTAGAAGGACACGACAGCGTCTAACTGATGAGCCCGACTGTCGTGCCTGGCCAAAACGCATTTGGACTAAAGGTCGCAAAAACTTTCAATTGATATCATTTTTGAGTGCAAAATGTAACGTATAGAGGTACATGTACCTATATATCAGGCATTCGCATCGAAGAAACCGAAAAACTCTCAGTACTCGGTATGTGTGTCAAATGTCAAGTGACCAAATTCTCGAGACCGCCAAAAATCCTGCTAAATGCTTAGAATTTATATGTCGATGTTATAAATGTTTCACCATTTCTGGTCTGGCTACCATTTATCGAGCTTAACTCATATCTTTTGGCAGGTGCAGCACAAACTTTTCCCCACTTATTGGATAGACGGTCGGAATGTTTCATGTATTTCCTTGTTTTATCGCTTCTTTCGGAAGCAATGCTCACTTTAAGTAGCCAATTGCATTCCCTTCCCTTTTATCAGTTCACTCATCGTACCCATTTCGCTAGGAATGCTCTCTATAAGGGTGTCTTGGTAGCGTGTGAATTAAAAAAAAAATTTTTTTAAAATTATTCTCTGAATTCTTTATATATATTTCAAAAATATAAAATAATATTGAAATATATATAATTTAAAATTTCATTAATAAAGATTTAAATATATTGTAGACATCATTAATAGTTATATGGGAGAAATTTTTATTTTCCACAAATTAACTCTCGCTTTGAAAAGATCTAAGAAGATTTAATAAATAATTGCAAACTCACGACTCCCGACCGACGAACCATATGCGCTAAGGTATAATCCTCATTCTTTCCATCAAGATGCGTAAGTTTACTTACATATTTACATGAAAAGCACATCACTTCTCATTTCATTTGCTCTAAAAACCTCCCCCTACACACTTGAATAGCGGGCGTTTGCAGTGGCTGAATGTATGCCAGTACCGCTATGAACGTATACCGGCAGTGAAAAGCCCTGCTAAAAGCATTTTCAAATTGCACTTAACGTGAGGCTCATTGCGAGAAAAGATGTACGCGGTAACTACACACTGCCTACCACCATACAGCCCAACCGGAGCGTCATCATGCACTTGGATATCCATAACTAATGAAAAACTTTCATACGAACACGTTTAATAGTACAGGAAGCGGGAAAGCATTTCCATAGCTCAAGGGAAATCCTTTAAAACGATTTGCTCTGAGCCTCCTATGGAATGAAAATTTAATTTCCATGTGAAATATTTAAAAAAAATGAATACTTTTCTCAGTTGTGATGCACTTTGATGAGGGTGAAGAGAAATGAAAAGCAAGGGGCCTCCTCGAGTAGGAAAATGAGGACACTGAGAGGTTTTTAAGGACCCACTCTAATGAGGCTTCAGAAGACGAAAAAATAATCAATGTCAATGCACTATAGGTACTTGCACAACCGACGTTATTTCAATTACTGTGGAAATCACTTAATTGTTTTATAAGAGTTTTGAGGTTGTTGGAGTTGGCTTGCTGAGCTGTTAAAGAGTTGAAGAGTCAAATCATTGTATTTCTAAATTATAGTTATGTGTTGGTGTTCAGCTAAGGAATTCCGCGAACATAATAGTACTTAGCGGTTTGTTTTTGAAGTGCCACTGGTACTTATTTAGTTCTTTAAATGCTACTCAGAAAAAGTGATTTGTTAGTTTTTAATGTTATTCACATGAAAATCAGACAGGTCTAAAGTATGTCAGTTTTCTTGCTGGCATCCTCTTTAACCTAACTTAACTTTTTCCTCACAGTTTCTGTTTACTTATTCTTTTCTACAAGCAATTTAGAGCTAACAGATTTACGCTTAAAATAAATGATAATGACAATAAGACATTTAAACAATACAATTTAAAACATAAACAATATAAGCTTTGAAGGAATCTCTTGAACAACATAAGTCAATATAAAAATGGAAAACTTCACTGCAATTGTTTATAGCTCTATAGACACTGGCGCATTACAATCATAGCTTTTCCTGTGAAGTTGTTAAAAAAGATCTGAGCCGTACGTGCGTTTATTTGATAACATAAGACATCCCTCACAAGCATCACGTCATGAATAATTCGTCTGGATTCTAAGGTCTTAATTCAAAACAAAAGACATCTAGCTCGATAATCTGGTGAAAACCTTCAATTTATTTTAAAAAATAATAAGTTTTTCCATTTAACATCACTGTACTCAAGTATAACCAAGTATGATATGTAAAGTAATAACAAAGCAAAAGTTTAAAAAATATCACCGCAATTCAGCCAACGAGAGAATTTGCTCTACTCACAATGTAATCAATATGACTTTTAAGAGGCCTTTCCCTATATTTGGAGAAATTAAAAAAAAATGGCGATATGGTTTGCAGTTTTATGAGATCATTTGAGCTCGCATTTCAAAAATTTAACCGGCATATGAAAATACTATTTATTATCTTTGAAATTGTCGATTTTGTTGTTAGTTGGAGTATAGACCATGATATTTAAATAAATGTAGGGTAGAAGGGGGAGCATTTGCCGAATTTGACCTTACGCAAAACTTTTAGACCGTTTTCAGTTTTCTTGCTATCTAATATGTTCTCTTCTTTAAGTACAATTCATCTTGATACTTTAATGATTTATATTTTTAATATTTAATTTAAAAAAAAATTGATATGGCAAAGCCTCCCTAATAGGGATGCTTTACCATGGGGATGGGAACCGTTTGCCAGGTACCTAAATATCAAAGTCAGTAAATAAAAAAAAAAACACTTAACATTTTAAAAACTTAACAAAAAATATTTATTAATTCAAAAGTAACTTAAATTCTTATAATTCAGACTTTTTGTTTCATTTTCAGTCGATATTTTATTTAATATCTATCGTTATAAAGGTAATTTAAATTAAACTGAAATGCATTCAATGCTTTGTACTTTAAGCTCACAGCTCTATTGCCAAGGAATACTTTAAAAAATGTATGCCTTTATTGCTTTATTGCTGCTCCACTAATAGACATGTCTTTTTTTATTTCGAGACCATAATTTCGTGGCATCTGAAAAACAGGATTGATTTTTGGGCTTACTAAATAAAACTAGTGATAAAACCGTTTGTTAACGAATAATTGCAAGTGCGCGACTAGTTTAAAAGGACTCGCACCCCTACGGTGGCTTTACTAATGGTCAACTTAACCCATTATAGGTGCCTTTGCCAATGGCAAGGCCACGTCATGGGGTGTCTTTGCCAGGCAAAACCTACCCCGAATAATTGGCAAAGGCTCCCCACTAGCTGTTTTTTTTTGAAAAATTGTTTATAACTTTTTTTCCTTTTAATAAACTAATGTAAATCAAAACTATTTACCACAAAAAATATACTATAATAAAAAATATATGTAAAGAAAAGACATTAAATAACAAAAAAATGGAAATTTACGAAAATTGCTTACCTTGTTATTTTGTTTGCGGCACTTCCAAAAACAACACTCACGTCCAACTTGGTTGGTGTCAAGCGAAGATCTGCCAAACTTATTCAGAAGTTTCTAAACAGGGATGTGCGATAAAAATCGATTTTTCGATATTTTACACTTTCTTCGTTCGACTTAAAAGTTAGACTGGCAAAGGTCCCCCTATGGCAAAGGGTCCCCATTCTACCCTACTGGTGTTTTTTTCAGATTTCAGCTCAAACAGCTTATCCGTTTGCAACTTCTTAAAACAACCACTTGTTCCATCAAATTTAGATTTTTTTAAAACATAAATAGATCTTCAAAGTAGTACAACGTTTTCTTAAAATTCTGATTTCAAAAACAGTAAAAATGCTCTTTTTACTTGCGACTTATAGGTACCATAAGGCAAGTTATGCATTCGTCCAAAAAATCGAACTCTAGATTTTGATCAAAGTTTACATTACGTTGCTCCCGAAGACGAAAAACGCGGGTCTCGCAATTCCGTCTGTCTGTCGTTCGACTACAACCTGAACGGCTCGGCAGATTCTTGTTGAACTTGGTAGATATCGTTTTTAGATTTTCCCCCCACACTTTTTTTCTGTTTTTTTTTTAAGACCAAAAATAATGTCACCTGCTATACGAATTGTCCATCGCCTAGGACAAAACGTCACTGTTGGTAGCAGTAATTTCGAGGTAGTCAAGGAGTTCACCTACCTCGGAACGAACATCAATCCCACGAATGACACCTTAGTGGAAATTCGACGAAGAATTACCCTAGCAAACCGCTGCTACTTCGGTTTGGCCAAACAAATGGGTTCCAAACTCCTTTCTCGAAAGACAAAGTGCACGCTATACAAAACGCTAATTTTACCAGTTCTACTCTAGGGCGCCGCGCCGAGTGCTGGATGATAAGTAAAAAAGGGGAATTAATACTGGGCACTTTCGAGAGAAAAATTCTTCGGCGGATATTTGGTCCTATATGCGAAGAGGGCGAATGGAGGAGAAGATTCAATCGTGAATTATACGAGCTGTACCAAGATTTGGATGTAGTCCAAAAAGCCAAAACACGTCGACTACACTGGCTCGGTCACATCGAGCGAATGGACAACAACGCTCCAGCCAAAAAAAAACTTCGAATCCCAGCCCCCAGGTTCGAGACGACGAGGAAGACCTAACCTCTGCTACAGGGACCAGGCGGTTATAGACGCCAGAGCGCTTGGTCCCGACGACTGGAGGGAGCTCGCGAGGGATCGCAACCGATGAAGACCGCAATAACTCAGGCAGAGACCCTCCATGGATCGGGAGCCGGTTAAGTAAGTAAGTACCTACCAAAGAACCATTTTTCAAATTTTGAATTTCTCATTTTCGGCGTAGGAATTTTAATTAAATCTTCTTAAAAGATTGAGAAACATTGCATTTCAAAACTTAAAAAAACATATTTTTTGAATTTAAAAAAAATCATTTTTTTTTAACATTCCATATCTCAAAAACATGCCCATATTATTTTTAGAAATTTAATTTTAATTCGTACAATAATAAAAACTTTTAGTTGGCGTACCAATAGTTTTATAAAAGGCACTTAGAGCAATGTCATTGCAACAAATATTAAAAAGATGGACCCTCTTCTAGATGACTACCCTGTCTGTGGGACGCCAGAAGTACATGCAATAGAACTTGAAAGAGAGTTATCGATTATAACTCTTTAGACCTACCAATCAAAAAAAATCCAACTAAGTGGAAAGCAAACATATTTTTTAGGGAAAAATCTCTTAGATTCAATGTGGTATGACAAGGGCAAGGGACCAACTTATGGTCAAGTGTGTCATGCTGGCAAATACGTCAGCGTAACCTAACCTTACCACAGTTTTAAAATCACATCAAAGGGAAGCGTATCGCAATTAGGATTGTGGTCGGAATTTTTATAAGAAACTGTGACTAAAATGAAGAATCGCCTGAGTTTGTTCCTGTAAAAAGGGTGTAGTGCCAGAACTTGGCTGGGCACTACCGTTCCCTTTTGATATCTTTAGTGCCAATAATCAATTTGTTTCGGACGCGGTGGTACCCTGCTCCAGACAGTTTAATTTGGTGGGGGCTATACCCAATTTTTTAAGCTTAACGCAAGACAATTCTAAATAACATATAACTTAAATACAGCTCTTATTATAAAAAATCTAGAATTGGAGTGAATTTGATGGATGGATGAACATCAATATGTGCAAGTAAGTTGAGCTCTCTATCACATAAAATACCAAAGTCACGAATTGACTCAGCGGTGGATATGGGTTGATAATGGTGAAGCTAGAGACGGGGAGGAGATTGGATGCATTTTCGTGAACAAGCGATTGAATGATATTTGGAAATGTTTAGCTCTAAGCAATTTTTCAGGCGCCAGACAGAGAAACTATCGAGATCAAATTGATTGATTCTAAATTCTAAGCGGCTGCCTTGTGAATGAATTCATCAGAGGGGGAATAGAACTTTGTGGTAACGGTTTTTCAGTTAAGAAGAAATTCTTCTTAAGAAGATAGCTTCAAGCTCAAGGGTGGGCAGTTTGAATAGAATAACTTATGTGAAATGTTGCCAAAGGCCTGACTGAAATCGGTTTAGGTATTTGAGGCTGAAAGGCTAAAAGATACAAATTCAACGAGGTTAGTCGTGTTGAAATGAGAGACTTACACCGGAAACTTAAAATTTCTTACGAAGTGCTTTCGGAAATTTTGGCCGCTTTTTTATGTATTGGAGTTATGAAAGAAGTCTTCTATAACTGAAAGAATTCTTTTTGAGATAGGGATCAGCCAAAGATTTTTGAGAGATGAAGAGAGTGTGGAAGAGCATTTTTAAGAAATAGAGCCGGGATACCATTTGGGCCGGGAGTATACTCATCATTGAATTGATTTGGCTCATTTTCGATGTGAAATCGGTCAATGGTATGAGGTAGAAATGAGCCAATAAAGAAATTCGGAAAATAATTGAAATAATTACAATCAGCTAAAAAGGAGTCGTCGGTAAAAGATTGTTTAACAAATCTAGCAAAAAGCCTGGCGATTGCTTGTGGTTTATTTGAAGTTTCGTTATTGAAAGAGAGGGAGGGTTATCATCGTATTTTCACTTATAATTAGTTGACTGACTGGAAGAAGATAAGTTAAATTTAGAATGAGGGAGGTTAAAGTCACCGAATAGTAGGATTTCATTATGGGGGATCAATTGCAACTATGGAAAAGGGGATTACGCATATAAGTCTAGGAGCTACAAAAGTACAAACTTGGAAAGGTGGTGTTCTGGAAGTTATAAATTATTTAAAATATACTTGAATTGTATTTTCAATTTAAATTCACCCAGTAATAGTAGGCATGTATCACAAATCAGAATATAGCATTCTTATGGAGAAATTATTTTGGAGCCTAAAAAGATGCATAATGAAGTATCTTTTCAGCTTTTCAACTTAATCGTGTTCTGGGTATCTCCATGCATGATTTCCGTAGCATCTTGAAACATTTTCCCGACATACCATATAAGAGTATTCTAAGCTCAACTCAGAGTTTTATGTTTCCTAAAAACCATAAGCAAAAATAAAATAATTTGTATTATGTTGCGAATTATTTCGTAGCAATTGTTTTTTTACTTATCGATACATTCATTCTATCTAAAGCCTTAATCAATAGCACTAAATGACTAAATACTCAACCGAAAAGCTGCAATAATAATATATGACATCAAATATACAACGATTTGCAGGTGCTACCTCAATGATTAATTCAATTTCCAATGTCCACACACAAGTCAATTTCACCATAAGCATCATGTGCATTTGACTCAATTCATTTGGCTTTGATGACAATAATTATAGTCTTCGAACCATGTTAATCGTTTAATATGCATTGGCCATTCATCTTCAAGGATATAATAATGCAATGCAACTTCCAGACCAGTGGTGGAATGGAACATTCAATGACTACACAGTTGCACCAACACAGTTGCGCCAACAAATATTGGCAATTACTTAGTGTTTTAGTATTTATTCGAATTAACAAGAGTTTTAAATTGCATATAGACTTAAAAATAGTATTGTACAATAACTAAGTTTTTGTAATTTAAAAAAATTTAAATTTCTCTACAAACACTGAGCAACCTAGACGCAATTTTAATATTTGTTTGTAGAAAGCATAAAATATTTATTTAAATGGCTAAAACATTTCCTTAGTTTGTGTTTGAGCTTAAATTAAATGAAATATTATTTCTTTAGCAGTTTTATATTTAAGTAGATAAAAAAGTGTGTTGATATGCAATGTTTATTAAAGTTTTCAGGAGCTTCTGGATCAAAATTAAATTAAGCCCGCAAGCAGGGCCGGATCTACCTAAGGGCTGTATGGGCTGCAGCCCAGGGCCCCGAGGTCACAAGGGGGCCCCAGAACCCCCGTTGAAAACAATAGGCGTTAATTTGAATTAAAAAAAAAAAAACTAAAAAACCTACCATAAGGTTAGCAATGGCAACCCTGAGATCAATCTACTAATGTATAGTCCCCGGCAAGCTAGATAGCACTATTTTAGAGAGAGAGAGTCGCTTTTACCTGGAAAAAGCGCTGCGCGAACTTACTCTCTCTCTTTCTAAAATCGTGCTCAGTTTGATGCCGAATAATGTATGTGCGCGTCTATGGAATGGAACGGGGATTGCCCGTCGTTTGTTTTTGATCGGGGTATTTTTTCTACTCTTAGGTTAGGTTAGGTTAGGTTGTTGGGCTGACAATTGATGTAACTATCGTCACACTTAGATAAATGTAGATCCATTGTGTTACCCGTGAGTGTAATCACTCTTTTCTGATAAAAACCTATGTGTTCTGTTAATCAGTGAAGCCATTTTGAGGCATTGACGAAGTTCAATATGTGCATTCCTGAATATTAGAAAGATCTTCTAAATTGTCAAAGAAGTAACTACCAAGCCATTTCCTTCTTTGGTGGCATAGTGACGGGCAATCACAGAGAAAGTGTGATGTGTCTTCATGTACCTCTTCATCACCACATCCTCTGCATACGTCATCTGTACTTAGTTTCATTTTAAATTTATGATATTTCAATAAATTATGTCCGGTGATTATACTCGAAGGGACTTCTTACTAAGTTGCATAATTTTGTCAGTCCTCTGCTTGTTAAAGCAGGGCCATATTTTCCTAGTAATATCACAGGTGTCAAGTAGCCTCCACCTTTCATTGGATTTCTTTAGGATTAAATCTGAAATTTTCTGTTTAATGTTGCAGAGTGGGATACTTACCATCTCTGCTTGACTAGCGTCAAGCGCTGATCCCTGTCTTGCCAACTCATCGGCATTTTCATTACCTGGTATGCCGCTGTGTACCGGTACCCAGCAGAGTCTAATATTGTGCTGCGTGCCAAGAACCTTAAGCTCTTCGCGGCAGCAAGAGACAAGCTTCGATTTTATCACAGTGGCAGAAATCGCTTTTATTTCCGCTTGGCTGTCAATGTACAAGGTGATATCAGCCCGTGGTATCGCCATCCTGGCTGTGTTCACTGCCAGGACCTCCGCTTGGAAGACACTGCTATGATCTGGGAGCCTAAGTGAGTTGTTTAGCTCAAGAGGTTCTGAGAAAAAGCCTGCACCAATCTCATGGTACAAGTAATTCCAATTCACGCAAGCCTCTGTACTTTTGTCAGAGTTTTGAGGTTCGTGCCTTTTTCCGTTGCATTCCACTATACCAAATTACCATAAGTTAGTATTGGTCTGATTATCGCCAAATACATCCACCTGATAATTTTTACGCTAGGTCCCCAGGATTTCCCAAAGATTCTGTTACAGGAGTAGAATGCAATCATTCCTTTTTTTGCTCTTTCCTTAGTGTTACGACTAAAGTTTAATTTCCTATCTAGAATCACACCAAGATACTTTGCTTGATCTGAAATCTTCAGTGGGGTGCCTTCAATTGAAGGTATTCTGAAGCTTGGTATTTTCCTCTTATTTGTAAAAAGGACTAATTCTGTTTTTGACGGGTTAACCATCAGGCCGCATTTTCTAGTCCATCTACTAACCTTAGAAAGGGCGTATTCGATCTGTTCGCTGATAGTGGGTAAGCATTTACCTGTCGCTAATAACGCAAGATCATCAGCATAGGCTACTACCTTTTTATCTACTCTTACGAGGGACTTCCCGCCGCGCTGCTTAACGTAACGCCTGACGTGATTTTGTTTTTTTCTTCCGCACTTCTGTTCTCGTCATCAAAGTGACAAACTGACTGTGTTAATTGTTAGAACTGTGTTTAATGAGTCAGTTTACTAATGAGTAAGTGATAACTTAAAAGTTATGTATGTCTAAATAAGTAACATTTGTTTATTAATACAAGATTTCTTGCTTTTATTTGGTAAGTAAAAATATTTATAAATCATGTTTTTCTTCTTTATGGTATTTTTAGGGTTCTGTACAAAAAAATGAAAAACGAAACCTTTATATGATCACTCGTGCGCCCTCACTCGTGCGCCTGTCTATCTGTCACAGCCAATTTGCTCCGAAACTACTGGACCAAATTAGGTGAAATTTAATAGGATGGTGTAATTATGAGCAAACAAACAGTTGTGCAAAGTTTTTTTTTTAATCAGAGTCGTTTTAATAGGGTTTGCTAATGTCACTGTGTCATATATCAATAGAAAGAGACATATAGCAAAAAATTCAAATTTTTAATGGATTTGCAAAACAAAAATATCGAAAAGATAGATTTGGAAAGTGCGCGTCATATTATTGATTATTATCCAGAAGACGTAGACGAGCATTTAGTGAATGAGTGCATTCAATTAAAATCGTACTTACTCCAATCTAAGCCAGAATCGTACACCTCTTCCAGTGACATTTTTAAGCTCATGTATGAAAATAAACTTATTAACGTGTTCCCTAACTGCTATACCATTTTAAAGATTTGTTTAACTTTGCCAATTACTACCTGTGAAGCAGAGCGCTCTTTCTCCAAGATGTCCTATGTAGAAAATAAATACAGGACAACAATGTCGAACCATCGATTAAATAATTTATCCCTTCTTTCGATAAATTGTGATCTAACAAAAAACTTGCAATGTGATGACCAAATTAAGGAGTTTGCAGTACAGAAATGAAGAAAGGTTGATTTATAAATTATAATTTATATAACATGTCATACACATAATCTGTCAATTTCATTTACTAATTCATAATAAATAAATAAAATGATTTTATTGTTTTTTTTATATTCTTAATATATCACTATTTCGTTTTCACTCTCACCCAAAGGTTGCCTGGAAAAGATTGCTACCACAGCAATAAGGTCGCCGTTTGCACAACTAATGCTTGCGTAGATTTAAGTAACATTTATGTTTTTTTTGTGTAATAAAGAATATATAATAATAATATATCACTATAGACACAGTTTTTTGACATGGCTATTAGTTGAGTACTTAGGTAGGTCACTAAATAGTTTCAGCCCCGGGCCCCACAAATTCACGATCCGCCTCTGCCCGCAAGGCCCATTATAAGAATAAAAAATAGTTCTATGGTAAATACTGTTCACAACGTTTTAGATTTAAAATACCTTACATCTGCATGTAAACACAGATTATGAAATTTTAGAATAGATTCTCCTGTTTATAAGCTAACTTCTTGTCTTAAAAAAAAAAAAAAAAAAACATAATATGCAGCAACACTATACATATATGCAAAAATTATGTACCTGATATTATGTTTATGCAACCTAATTTTCATAAAAAATAAATAAATATTTAAAAATATAAATACTGTGATAAATTTTCAGATATGAAAAACTAAAAAAAAGCATTTGGTGCAATTTCAACCTCTTGTTTTAAGAAACCATTATTACAAATAACAAATTGTTAAACTGCTAGCGACATTTGGACAACACTTAAACAAGCATGGAAGTCTTTTGTTCTTACAATGAAAATATTATAATTTTTAGAAAAAACCAGAAGACGACATTAAAACATTCCTATCGCAGCTATTAGAAATTGTGCAACATTTCAGGGATCAGTTGGAAAATATATCCGATACCATATGGTTATGACTAAAATTCAGATGTCATTGTCTGCCGAATACAACCATTTTCATAGCCAATGGGAATCTACGAGTGCAGAAAGTGAGACAATGGCAAATTTGCGAGCATGGCTGATGGCGGAGAAGTTGCAGTGAAGATCTCAAGTCAGGTAGAAGAAGGGGAGGCGCCTTAGGCCAATAGCAATAATTCAAAAAAGTGTAAATTCAACAAAGAAAAACAACAACAAGAAGTTTATATGAGATAGTCCTTGGACACGAAGATTAAACGGTACAATGTTCAAACATTTCAACTGTACTGATATGGCTACGGTTGCTACCCAAACTTCCCTTCATTGACTGTAAAGAATTCAGAACAGCGCCAGCGTTAAGCCTGGTAGGAAACAGAACTATCATGGAATCATTCACATCTCTTAAATAACGTTGGAATGTTTCATGTCTTTTCTTGTTTTATCGGATCTTTCACAAGCAATGTTCACTCGAAGTAGGCAGTTGCATTCTTCGCCTCATTCAGTTCACCCGTTGTACCCATTTCGGTAAAATTGCTCATCGTCATCGTAATAGAGAAATTTTATTATTTAATGACTACTGACTAAAATTTGATGGACTTACTGGTCAAGTTTTCAAAACCTTTTGAATTGGGCATAAGAAAAAACTTGCCAAGTAAGCCCATCAAATTTTAGTCAGTAGTCATTAAATAATAAAATTTCTCTATTACATTGTAGCTGTTTCAATATTATTCTACTTTAAATATTCGGTGTTAAACCTTCATGAAGTAATAAGAACTTGGCGTACTTTTAGATCTCAGTACTTTTCACGGCTGACTTGTTACACAAAGATTTTTGTATAGAAGAACTTGGCTCTTTTTTTAACATTTATGTTTTTTGGTCTGATCTCACTCCTTTTTGCAAAGATTTTAATATTTTGACATATCAAAATCTCGAAAGATACGGAAGGATAGAAGGGTGGACCCTACCTACTAAAATCAACTTAGTTTATAGCTTCCTATTTCTTTTGGTATACCACGCCCATGAATGGAATACCTCGATTTTTATTTTTGGTCCTTTATATGCGATTTGAGCCCTACCTTTCCACCAAATTTCATTGTTTTACTCCAATCGGAAAAGCGCCATATATAATTTACATCAGTTCTGAGGAAGTGGGCGGATACCACGCCCCTGAACGGAAAACCGCAAATTTTATATTTTTTTCTTTATATGCAATTTAAGCCCTACCACTTTACCAAATTTCATCGTTTTACAGCAGTCGGATGTGCTCCATTCAACCAACACCAATTTGGAGAACGTGGGCGGATACCACGCCCCCCGAAAGGAAAACCTTGGTGTTTATTTTTGGTTCTTTATATGCAATATAAGCCCTACCGGTTCACCAAATTTCATCGTTTTTCAGCAGTCGGAAGTGCTCCATTCAACCAACACCAATTCGGAGAAAGTGGGCGGATCCCACGCCCCCTGAATGGAAAATTTCAAATTTTCGATTTTTTCCTCTGGTTGCATGACAAGACCTACCGTTGTGCAAAATTACAAGGTTCTACGATGTCGGGAAGTGCTCCATAATTTTGATGATCTGTCAGTCAGTCAGTCAGTCAGTTACGGTTTTTGTGATTTTTGAGGCCTTATATCTCAGGAACCGCTTATGCTAGAAAATTGAAATTTGGTGAGGCGCCTGTGCCTGACTAGCTTAGCAAATATTCGGAATTTGAAGTTTCTGAATTTAGTGGTACTGAAGATAGGAAGGGGTCAAAAATCGCCTGAGTTTGTTCCTGTAAAAAAGGGTGTAGTGCCAGAACTTGGCTGGGCACTACCGTGCCCTTTGATCAATAACTCCTGGTCCTCCATGGACGACTGTGTTATCTCTAGAAGTTTATGGCCTAG
Organism: Chrysotoxum bicinctum; assembly: GCA_911387755.1. Classification (NCBI taxonomy): domain Eukaryota; kingdom Metazoa; phylum Arthropoda; class Insecta; order Diptera; family Syrphidae; genus Chrysotoxum; species Chrysotoxum bicinctum. The sequence continues at coordinate 28,091,678 of OU426988.1, read as the reverse complement.
AATTAATGAAAAGGAAACTCGATATATTTTATCGCTAAGTAAAAAGAATATTAGAATCCTGATGCATTTGCACCCCATTTCTGTAGGAGCTGTCAGGATGTCGAATAGATTGAAACCATTAAACATCTGCTCTGCGATTGTCCGAACCTCCAAACGAATTGCCTCCGTTACTTTGGAAACAGGTTTGTTGGAGAACTGGACGATCTAACGCAGGTCCCAATGGCAAATATGAAAAAATTCATAGTAAGCACAGGCTGGTTTGCAAATGAACCAGTCTATATAAGACATTAGTTTAGAAGCATCTCTAGTTTTATTAATAGGGGACCACAATGGACCAATAGGCCCCCGTGTATGCAGCAGCCTCTGTGCTGTGCACGCCCCTCCTAACCTAACCTTACCTTACCTAACCTGCTAACCCTTAAGCGCGTCTGAATTAAAAAATATGTGTATAGTTCACATTGGTTTTTCGTCAAAAAATCGATGTAAGATGAACTGAATTTAACAAAAATTTCGTATTAACAAGGTCCTCACAGTCAACTGATGAGTCCATGAGAGATCGCTGGGACGAAATGCCAATTTTCGTGGACTAAAGGCCAAAAATGCTATTTTGAATCAATAATTCAACAAGTCCAATAAGGGCTAAGTCTTCTATTTGGCTGATTTATTTCAGTAGTATATAGATTTCGTATTATAAAAACCTTCATAAAAATATATGTTTTAAGTAAAATATATCAAACCAAAACCATAAATGTTAAAAAAAGAGCCAAGTTCTTCTTAACAGAAACCTTTGTGTAACAAGTCAGCCGTGAAAAGTACTGAGATCTAAAAGTACGCCAAGTTCTTACTTCATGAAGGTTTAATACCGAATATTTGAAGTAGAGTAATATTGAAACAGCTACAATGCAATAGATAAATTTTATTATTTCATGATTATCTACTAACTAAAATTTGATGGGTTCACTGGTCAAGTTTTTAAAACCTTTCGAACTGGGCATAGAAAAAACTTGCCAAGTAAGCCAATCAAATTTTAGGCAGTAATCATTAAATAAAAAAAATTCGCTATTACATTGTAGCTGGAATCTTCCCTAGAAGATGGAAAACAGCATTTGTCCAGCCTGTTCCTAAAAAAGGTGACCCTTCCTCCCCCTCGTCCTATCGACCAATCGCACTTACGTCCCTTCTTTCCAAGGTCATGGAGTCGCTGATAAATCATCAGCTCAAGAAATATCTCGAAGATCGAAAGCTTCTTAATGACTGGCAATACGGCTTTCGCAGCAATGGCTCCAATGATGATCTGATGGCATATCTCACAGAAGAGTGGAACAGATTTTTACATTGTTTTGGAGAAAGTAAGATTATTGCGCCTGATATTTCTAAGGCATTGATAGAGTTTGGCACCAGCTCTCTTATCGAAAATGCGTGCGTTTGGCATCAACGAAACCCTTATTCGTTGGATTAGAAATTACCTTCTAGATCGTTCAATACATGTTGTATTGGACGGTTTTATGTCTGATCTTCAAAAATTTATGCTGGTGTTCCCCAGGGCTCCGTTTTGTCTCCGACTCTCTTCCTTATTTTTATAAATGACCTTTGTCTGAAACTTCTAATCCACTTCATTGCTTTGCCGACGACTCTACTCTCAGCTTTTCATACTCGTTCCCAAATTCACGTCCATCTCCTTCGGAAGTGGAATTGCAACGGTATCGTATGATAAGCTCATTAAACTCTGATCTTTATAGCATTGTTAAATGGGGTACAAAAAACCGTGTGGAGTTTAATGCTTCGAAAACTCAATGCTGTCTATTGTCGTTGAAGCAAAATGTTCCCCTTATGCAACTGTCGCTGAATGGCACTTGCATCGAAGAAACCGAAAAGCTCTCAGTACTGTATGTATGTGTGTTAACTACGATCTTCATTGGAATGATCACATACTCGAGACCGCCAAGAATGCTGCTAAATGCTTAGGATTTCTATATCTATGTAAGAAATTTTTCACCCCTTTTGATCTGGCTACCATTTATAAGGCGTTTATATACGTCCAAAACTCGAGTGTAACTCACACCTTTGGGCAGGCGTTGCTCAATCTTCTCTCCATTTATTGGATAGAATTCAGAACAGAGCTTTAAAACTGATTGGAAACAGAGCTATCATGGATTCATTCCCATATCTTGAACACCGTCGGAATGTTTCATGTATTTCCCTGTTTTATCGTTTCTTTCACAAGCAATGCTCACTCGAAGTAGCCAGTTGCATTCCTCCCCTTTATCAATTCACCCGTAATACCCGCTTCGCTAGGAATGCTCATCAGTTCACCCTTGAGCCTAACTTTGGTCGTACCGTCAAATATAGAGATTCGTTTTTTAGTCGCACAACACGATTATGGAATAACTTACCCGACACAGTTTTCCCTTGCCATTTCAATTTGCAAACATTCAAGACCAATGTTCATCGACTATTCCTTTCTCTCCCCTCCTAATTTCCCCCTCACCCGTGCTGTGTTTAAAACAATATAAAAGTCTCGTAACATACCCTTGAGCGTGAGTGAATTATATAAAAAAAAGCTGTTTCAATATTATTCTACTTCAAATATTCGGTATTAAACCTTCATGAGGTAAGAACTTGGCGTACTTTTAGATCTCAGTATTTTTCACAGCTGACTTGTTGCACAACGGTTTTTGTATAGAAGAACTTGGCACTTTTTTAACATTTATGTTTTTGGTCTGATAGTAATTTCTAAAAAGTTTTATGAAAACTCATTTCATGAACGAAGTAGTTTTAGATACAATTGAAAATACATACATACAATGTCTAATCAAACTGACAAGATTTATCTATTTATACATTTTCAACTCTGAATGTCCTATCCTTTCGGAATTTATCACGTCATTATTAATTTCGCATTTTTCTTATTTCTATTTGGGAATCTTTCTCGCAAAGCACAATTAAATGGTGTGATTTTGGAATACGTGCGTGTGAAAATGTCATAAATTTACTCAGATGACTAGAAAATTATATACCAAACCTTACGCGAAGCGACGTAATATATGCCAGAACCCAGCGCTACGTCTCTTTCGTGGTGTTATTTCGAATTCGACAGATTTATGGCAATTTTGTTCGAGGGAAATGTTACTTGATGGCCAATAAATTTGTCGTCGCCTTATTATTATGGCACTATCTGTTGAATTCCCCGATTTTCGTTCGAACGGTGAAATTTCCACAAAAGAATTGTGTTTTTGGGTGGAAAGCGGTGAGTGAATAGTACCTATATGTATACTCTTATAATACGAGCACGCATGAGAATATTATTATTATAAGCCATATGCATGCGATTTTGGGTAATAAATTTTAATAAACACCATTTGCATGATATGTTGAGTTGTTGAACACATTACACATTGTAAGTGGGTGAAGACTGAATAAAGATGACTTACCAATCCTTTCTCATTTTGATCCTGTTTCGAGAAAATAATACAGACACATAAGGCAATAGATATTAGATGTTATTAGAATTAGGGCCAGTGGTATATCAATTAATTAAGATCAAATATGATGAACTACCAACGTTGTACTAATAGAAAATAACAGAAAGTAGTAAGAATAAGTAGATGATATATATCCAGCACGATATCTTAACAGTTTTGAGAGCAAGTTCTGAAAATTTGTGGAAAGTTTCAAGTTAGTAAACCCACTTACTATTATACTAAAAATAGCATTTTTGTGACCGTAGTAAAGCCCGTTTTCCGCACCAATTTGCAAATCATGACAAAATTTAAAGAAGACTAATGATGATATTTTACTAGTATTTGACTTGTCGTTATTTACCTTCCATTTCCTTACGATTTGTTTTATATTATACGCGCACTAAAGGGGCTATGAATACTCTTATAATGTTAAACACAGTGGAGTAATTAGGAAAGTAGGATAGGATTAGAAAGGAGACACCGATGCACATTGGTTTGTATGTCTGCACATTGAAATGAATGGGGAATATTGAGCCGAGTAAAGCATTCCACATTTGTGTAGTGCGGCTAAAAAAAGAATCTCTCTATGATGATGAGCATTCCTAGAAGTACGGGTATTACGATTAAATTATTTGAGGGGAGGAATGCAACTGGCTATTTCACTAGGGCGCTGTTTATAAAAATAGCAGTAAAATATTGATAGGCATGAAACATTGCGGCGGAGCTCGAAAGATACAATTGTTTCAGTTAGACCACGGTCGCTTATCATTTTTAGAACTCTCTTTTGAATTCTGTCAAGATACTCAAGTGGGTTTTTTGAGCACCTGCCCAGATATGGGAATTGTACTAGATCTTCGGAAGAATAAAGGCTTTATAAGCAACTTCTTGCATCGGTGGAGAAAGCCCAAACACTTAGCAGCGTTTTTGGCAACGTCAAATATGTGATCACTCCACAAAAGATGGTTTTTGATGCATATACCTAGAACTGAAAGCTGTTCGGTAGAAAGTGGCATTGGGGAAGGGTTACGCTTTAGGAGCAGAAAACAGCATTGAGTTTTCGAAGCATTAAATCCTACACGGTTTCTGATTCCCCATTGGACAATGCTGTCAAGATCAGAATTCAATGAGCTTACCATACGCTGCCGTTGGAAGTCCACATCCGAAGGACGTAAAATCCACACGGAAGGATGTGAATCAAAAAACGAATATGAAAAGCTGAAGGTACTGTCGTCAGCGAAAAAATTAAAATGAATTACCAAATTTGGCATTTATTTTTTGTTATAAAAATTATCTAAATCGAATTTATAGCTTAGCAAGGTTTTCAGTTAGTTTTTGAGTATTTTATTTTTCACTAAAGTAAACTTTATAATATGAAAATAAATTATCATAAGAACATTGAAAACATTGAAAACTCAATGTTTCATAGTTCTTCGAGTTGTCGCACAGCCAAATTTTAAACAATTTACATATACATATAGAAATTTTTCCGCTAGAAACGCGTAAATACTCGATATTTCGTGTTGAGAAGATATGAAAGATTTTTAAATAACATTCTACATATTATGTACCTTTACTATATAAGCTATCAATATAAGAACTTATATTTTGGTTTTAACTCAATCAAATCACATTTTTCGATCGTATTATTAGGTATTAATAATATTGCACACTTGCACTTCAGTTCACTAAATTAAACGCTTATTTTATTCTTGTAGATATAACAAAAGCAATCAAATCTTTTGAAAGATGACATTTTTTCCCACAAAATGTGAGCTATACATAAATCTGTACAACAATGTGTTACACTCACCACCTTTTTCGAAAAAAAAAATAGTACGAATAATTCAAATCTCTTAGAAGAGTTTACCATTTGTATTTTGTGTAGTATAGGTAATGTAAGTGACGTTCTTCTAACACACCGAAAATGAAATCACTTTGGAAAAGTGTATGAAGGCTGTCAAAATGCGACTGCTGTTCATGAGTTGATCAGATATAATTTCCATTGTGACATCTGCCATATTAATATCTCACCCTAAAATGTGAAAATATAACGGATGTGCTGAAAAATGATTTATTAAATTCCTAACTCACTTACTAAGATAAGATATACTCGTAAAAGACACAAAGTTATTGTTGAAGAATTTAAAGTCCCGAAGAATCATGAAGGTAAAATATTTATAAAGTAAAAAAAATTTTTAAGATTTCTCTTATTCAGCTTATTTGTGTCTCAATAATTTATTAATGAAAGACTTTCATTAGTTTTCCTGACGTTTCGACTGAGGTTTCAGTCTTCTTCCTTTTTTCTAATGATAAAGAATTGGCCAAAAAAACTTCTACTTATATAGTAATTATTAGGGCTAGGATTTCCATGCAAATGCATATTTTTTTTGAGAAACTTTAGAAACAGAAATAAAATATAAACACGAATCAATCAATTTGCTTTAAAATGGCGTTCAATCGTTAGTGCATTATGTTTGCATATTTTACTATAAATGCATATTTTCAATAATAAATGAATATTTGTGCATATTTTCGAAAAACAAAATAATCCTAATTTAAATAAAATGCACGATTGGGTCGCACGAACTTGCTCCTATGTAATAGACTATAGGAATTTTAAAAACGAATGTTATTAGAGAAAACTGTTCATAAGAATCAAATTAATTTTTTAAATTCTTTTAATAGTAAGAGACGACCACAGAATGCTATGCAAATATGAATTTATGCAAGAACAACAATTATAAGTCGTTTTAGTGGTTTCTTAAAAAAAGCTTTTACTCGTATATACAACATTTTTAAAAGATTTTTAAGAAAAAATTTTGGTACGCCAATTTAAAGTTTTTATTATTGTTCGAATAAAAATTAAATTAAAAAAAAAATATTGAGCCTTTTCTGAGATATCGAATTTTCAAAAAAAAAAGAAACAAATAGATTTTTTTTTCAAAAATTCAAAAAATATTTATTTTAAAGTTTTGAAATGCAATGTGTTTTAGAATTTTTAGAAGCTTCTCTATAAAAAATTCCATTAAGAACCGTTATGTGGATAATGAGAAACTCAAAATTCGAAAAAATGGTTCTATGGTAGGTACAAGCTGCAATATCTTAATTTCAAATTTTTTTTAATAAATTAAAGATCATAAAAATTAATTGAAAGAAAAAAAATTTTATCAAAATTCTATGTGCCGTTTTCGAGAAAAATTCGATTTTTGAAAACCATTTCTTTAAATTTTTTAACATTTGTTGGTGGGTACCTTTATTTTAAAGTAAAATGAAATTTTTTTTCTCACATCTTGTAGATTATATTAAGAAACTTTTATTTATCAAGTTTAAAAAAAATCTAGCATGGGGTTTTCGAAATATTGAGTTTTGAAAAAAAATTTTTGAAGTTTTTTTTTTAAAATCCAACAAAATTTTTCTTTGAAAATTTGAATACACAATTCTATTTAAATTTTTGAAGAGCCTTCGCAAAAAAAATAAAATGCACGACTGGATCGCACGAACTTGCTCTTATGTAAAAGTACTTTCGAATTTAAGATACATTTTATAAATATGTAATATAAAACATGGATTTCATGAGATAATAATGTTCAAATGCATAAAATTGCCGTCTGGTTTCCGAAAAAGTATGAATTTATGCAAATAAACTTTAAAAAATCGTTTTATTATTAAATAATTTTTTTATATAAGAAATTTCTCTAAAATTTTTCAAGAAAAAAAATGTGGGATGCGAATTTTAAGTATTAAATAACATTTATTTTATGAAATAATAATATTGATTTTACGAAATAATTTCAAAAAATAATCGTTCATAGGTTTTAAGATATTGATTAAAAATTTTTTTTTTTTTTCAAAAAACCAAAAAATATTTTTTCGAATATTTTTATATACAATATTATTTTAAACTTAAGGGGACTCCTGCTGAAAATTTTGGGTTAAAATCCTTAGAGCCGTTAATGAGAAAGTCGAAAATAAAAAAAACGGGTCTATGGAAGGTACCCCTAATAACATTTTGCCCCAAAATGTTTTTTAACCAAAATGTAGTCCATATCCATAATATCACACTTAATTTTTTTTATCAAAATCGTTAGAGCCGTTTTCGAGATAAATAAGATTTTGCATTACGGGTGTATGGGGGGTACCGTTAGTTTTGGAGCTAAAAAAAAAATTTCAATTTTTCCTCTAGGGAATCACCGAAGACCCTTAACCACCGAAATTGAAAGAAATAGGTCCAGTGGTTTAGGCTGTAGTGAGAGGTACAGACATACAGACACACTGAAACATGTTTTTTGTGTACTAAATTTTCCTTAAATTTTTTATAAAAAAAATTGATATGCAAATTGTTAGTATTTAATAAAATACATTTTAAAACGTAATTTAAAAATTTAATCGTGTATCGGTTTTCAAAATATTGAATTTTCAAAAAAAAAATTGTATTATTTTTTTAAAAATCCAAAAACCATTTTTTCGAAAAAATTTTTAGTTTATATTTTTTCAAATGCAAAGCAGCTGCTGCATAAAAATTTTGGTTAAAATCTTTAGAGCCGTTGGTGAGAAATTCGAAAATCAAAAAAACCGTTCTATGACAGGTACCCCTAATAACATTTCCCCCCAAATGGTTTTTGACCAAAATGTAGTCCATGTCCATCATATCACACTTAATTTTTTTTATCAAAATCGTTAGAGCCGTTTTCGAGATAAATAAGATTTTGCATTACGGGTGTATGGGGGGTACCCTTAGTTTTGGAGCTAAAAAAAAATTTCAATTTTTCCTCTAGGGAATCACCGAAGACCCTTAACCACCGAAATTGAAAGAAATAGGTCCAGTGGTTTAGGCTCTAGTGAGAGGTACAGACATACAGACACACTGAAACATGTTTTTTGTGTACTAAATTTTCCTTAAAATTTTTATAAAAAAAATTGATATGCAAATTGTTAGTATTTAATAAAATAGATTTTAAAACGTAATTTAAAAATTTAATCGTGTATCGGTTTTCAAAATATTGAATTTTCAAAAAACAAATTGTATTATTTTTTTAAAAATCCAAAAACTATTTTTTCGAAAAAATTTTTTGTTTATATTTTTTCAAATGCAAAGCAGCTGCTGCATAAAAATTTTGGTTAAAATCGTTAGAGCCGTTGGTGAGAAATTCGAAAATCAAAAAAACCGTTCTATGACAGGTACCCCTAATAACATTTCCCCCTAAATTTTTTTTTGACCAAAATGTAGTTCATGTCCATAATATCACATTTACATTTAATTTTTTTTATCAAAATCGGTAGAGCCGTTTTCGAGATAAATAAGATTTTGCATTACGGGTGTATGGGGGGTACCCTTAGTTTTGGAGCTAAAAAAAAATTTCAATTTTTCCTCTAGGGAATCACCGAAGACCCTTGACTACCGAGTTTGAAGAAAATACCTCCGATAGTTTAGGCTGTAGTTCGAGGTACAGACATACAGACATACAGACATACAGACATACAGACATACAGACATACAGACATACAGACATACAGACATACAGGCATACAGACATACAGACAGACAGACGGAATTGTCGGACCCACTTTTTTCGTCTTCGCTATCATCGTAATGTCAACTTTGATCAAAATCTCGAGTTCGATTTTTTTTCCAAATGCAGAACTTGCCCTATAGTACCTATATCGCAAGTAAAAATGATCAAAATCGGCTGTACCGTTTTTGAAAAAATCAAAAACAAAAAAAATGGTTCTATGGGGGGTACCCTCAATAACCATTTTTCGGAAATTTTTTTCAAGAATTACCTAGCTTTAACTAAATGAAATTTTTTTGTGTTTTTATTTTTTAAATCTGTCTAGCAGTTTTTGAGAAAAAAAAGTATTTACAAAATTTCGAAAAAAATTCGTATGGCAGGTACCGTTATTTTTGGTCTTAAAAAAAAGAAAAAAACGTGTGGGGGTAAAAAATCAAAACCCATATCTACCAAGTTTAAAGAAAATCGGCCGAGCCGTTTAGGCTGTAGTCGAAGCGACAGACAGACAGACAGAATTGCCAGACCCACTTTTTTAGTGTTCGCTATCATCGTAATAGGTGCGTTTTATTATTCACAAATCTATCTGGATCCGGATCTGGATTAAGTTTTAACATGTATTACAAAAACAATTTGGGATCCTGTTTTCTATCGGGATCTATTTCAAAGATCCAAAAATTAGTTATTACACTGGCGAGTAGATGGCTTTTATGGTAAGGTAGTGTAAGCTATAGTGCAAAGAAAAAAGACAAGAAATAATTGAAAATTTACAAACCCAAGGATAAAAAGAGACGGACTTATAACACTGCTGTCACTAAGATCCGTATCGTTTTATTATCAAGGGAAGATCCAGATCCGGATCCAGATAGATTTGTGAATAACAAAACGCACCTAATACATGTATTACAAAAACAATTTGGGATCCTGTTTTCTATCGGGATCTATTTCAAAGATCCAAAAATTAGTTATTACACTGGCGAGTAGATGGCTTTTATGGTAAGGTAGTGTAAGCTATAGTGCAAAGAAAAAAGACAAGAAATAATTGAAAATTTACAAACCCAAGGATAAAAAGAGACGGACTTATAACACTGCTGTCACTAAGATCCGTATCGTTTTATTATCAAGGGAAGATCCAGATCCGGATCCAGATAGATTTGTGAATAACAAAACGCACCTAATGTCAACTTTGATCAAAATCTCGAGTTCGATTTTTTTTGCGAATGCATAACTTGCCTTATAGTACCTATAAGTCGCAAGTAAAAATGTAGATTAATTAATCTTAAATGGAAACCAAAAAAGTATCCCTCGACGTCTCTTCCTCCCCAGCCAATTGTGGGGAACTTGGTTGGAAGTTGTTGCTTACTACGCCAAAAACTATGAACATTTTGAAGATGTTGTGAATGATCTTTATAACTCGGATGCCATTGCCATTAAAAATATAAAACAAGCATTGAATCAACTTATGGTAAGGAGTCAAATCATATTCATCAGTTCCAACTACAGTTTCCTGCGCGATAAAATTGTATAGATTGAAGGAAAAAATACTTAAAAACAAATTGATTTAATTGAAATAGTTTTTCAAAAATAAGTGCAGTTGAAGGATCTTTTGGTGCAGCAATTCAAAAAAAAAAAAAAACTAGATAATGTTCTAGAATTCTCCATTAATTTCAGTTGACGTTGAGCGATCATTCTCATGTATAAAGCATTTCAGAGACCGAATCGTCAAAGTCTTACGTTTGAAAATTTGAGAGAAAGCTTTATGATTTATGCGAATAAAGCATACGAAAATTTTGAAGATGAGATGTAATGCAATAATGGATGTAATTCAAATTCTGTGCTATTTTTGATATTTTTTGTTGTTTTTTTTTCTATTTTAATTGAAATGAAGAATTTTATTTTTCTGTTTTTTATTGATATAATTTTGTGTTCCTCGATAATAAAGACTGAATTTGTTATATAAACCTAAATTCTATGTTTTTCCCCTACAGATGGTCAGATGGTTCGCAAGGGATATGGTTTTAAATGCATATTTTAGGTGCATATTTTGCATTTTTAAGTGTATGAAAATCCTAGCCCTAATAATAAGTAATAAGTACAATTTTCTTTGTATGAGTCACAAGGGTTACCATTGTTCGAAATTACATGGTTCTACGGTATCGGGAAGTGCCTTTTGATTCGCAAAGCAGAACTATTACACGAAATTAAAAGACCTTCGGAGATAAATTTCCGGTTAGCGAGTCGAGCACCTCAAAATTCCTCATAATCGTTCCGCAAAATATAAAATATGAATAAAAATAGATTTCATAAGCATATTGTTTTATAATTGTCAATGATTAAAAACCTTTCTTGAAATTTTCAAATGAGATCGAAGCACTATAAAAATGGCTATGTAGTTCGTGGCTGTCGGTTTTAATACTGAGATGCAGGCGCTTCAAAACGGCGAACATAACCTATAACACCGATGCGTAATATTAGTGTAAATACAAGCCTAATAAAGTTTTAAAATTGAAGGGAATATTTTAATTACAAGATAAGCCATGCCATATATATTTTATTTTATGTTTAATTAAAAAAATAAAGTGAACATTATGCGTACTTCAATATACTGTCTGCCAAATAAATATTAATTTTATTAAATCCAATAACCGACCAATAATGGACGGGATTATCAAAAATACAATAATCTTAGTAAATGAAATGATACGAGTACCTTAAGTTTTTAGTCCAATTAAAAATCTGCGAAAATAACTATGATATATTTTAGCTTTTTTGTAAATCTTACAATTTTTTTAATTGATTCATGTGGTTGATTCTATTGCATTTTTACTTGCGATATAGGTACTATAGGGCAAGTTCTGCATTTGGAAAAAAAATCGAACTCGAGATTTTGATCAAAGTTGACATTACGATGATAGCGAAGACGAAAAAAGTGGGTCCGACAATTCCGTCTGTCTGTCTGTATGTCTGTATGTCTGTATGTCTGTACCTCGAACTACAGCCTAAACTATCGGAGGTATTTTCTTCAAAATTGGTAGTTAAGGGTCTTCGGTGATTCCCTAGAGGAAAAATTGAAATTTTTTTTTTAGCTCCAAAACTAAGGGTACCCCCCATACACCCGTAATGCAAAATCTTATTTATCTCGAAAACGGCTCTAACGATTTCGATAAAAAAAATTAAGTGTGATATTATGGACATGGACTATATTTTGGTGAAAAAAAATTTTGGGGGGAAATGTTATTAGGGGTACCTGTCATATAACGGTTTTTTTGATTTTCGAATTTCTCACCAACGGCTCTAACGATTTTAACCAAAATTTTTATGCAGGAGCTGCTTTGCATTTGAAAAAATATGAACTAAAATTTTTTTCGAAAAAATAGTTTTTGGATTTTTAAAAAAATAATACAATTTTTTTTTTTGAAAATTCAATATCTTGAAAACCGATACACGATTAAATTTTTAAATTACGTTTTAAAATGTATTTTATTAAATACTAACAATTTGCATATCAATTTTTTTTATAAAAATTTTAAGGAAAATTTAGTACACAAAAAACATGTTTCAGTGTGTCTGTATGTCTGTACCTCTCACTACAGCCTAAACCACTGGACCTATTTCTTTCAATCTCGGTAGTTAAGAGTCTTCGGTGATTCCCTAGAGGAAAAATTGAAATTTTTTTTTAGCTCCAAAACTAACGGTACCCCCCATACACCCGTAATGCAAAATCTTATTTATCTCGAAAACGGCTCTAACGATTTCGATAAAAAAAATTAAGTGTGATATTATGGACATGGACTACATTTTGGTCAAAAAAAATTTTGGGGGGAAATGTTATTAGGGGTACCTGTCATATAACGGTTTTTTTGATTTTCGAATTTCTCACCAGTGGCTCTAACGATTTTAACCAAAATTTTTATGCAGGAGCTGCTTTGCATTTGAAAAAATATGAACTAAAATTTTTTTCGAAAAAATAGTTTTTGGATTTTTAAAAAAATAATACAATTTTTTTTTTGAAAATTCAATATTTTGAAAACCGATACACGATTAAATTTTTAAATTACGTTTTAAAATGTATTTTATTAAATACTAACAATTTGCATATCAATTTTTTTTATAAAAAATTTAAGGAAAATTTAGTACACAAAAAACATGTTTCAGTGTGTCTGTATGTCTGTACCTCTCACTACAGCCTAAACCACTGGACCTATTTCTTTCAATCTCGGTAGTTAAGAGTCTTCGGTGATTCCCTAGAGGAAAAATTGAAATTTTTTTTTTAGCTCCAAAACTAAGGGTACCCCCCATACACCCGTAATGCAAAATCTTATTTATCTCGAAAACGGCTCTAACGATTTCGATAAAAAAAATTAAGAGTGATATTAAGGACATGGACTATATTTTGGTCAAAAAAAATTTTGGGGCAAAATGTTATTAGGGGTACCTGCCATAGATCCGTTTTTTTATTTTCCACTTTCTCATTAACGGCTCTAAGGATTTTAACCCAAAATTTTTAGCAAGAGTGCCCTTAAGTTTAAAATAATATTGTATATAAAAATATTCGAAAAAATATTTATTGGGTTTTTAAAAAAAAAAATTTTTTTTTTAAATCAATATCTTCAAAACCTATGAACGATTATTTTTTGAAATTATTTCCTAAAACCAATATTATTAAATACTTAAAATTCGCATCCCACATTTTTTTCTTGAAAAATTTTAGGGAAATTTCTTATATAAAAATTTTTTTTAATAATAAAACGATTTTTTAAGGTTTATTTGCATAAATTCATACTTTTCCGGAAACCAGACGGCAATTTTATGCATTTGAACATTATTATCTCAATAAATCCATGTTTTATATTTATAAAATGTATCTTAAATTCCAAAGTACTTTTACATAAGAGCAAGTTCGTGCGATCCAGTCGTGCATTTTATTTAATCCTTGAGCTACGACAGCCTGGAGTAATGACACAATTTAATTTTTTCTATTCGAAACGCAAAACTGAAAATCAGAAGCAAGAAATTTCGCATCTGTTCACAATAACAATAGAAACGCGTAGGAATAACAACAAAAAGGGGCAGACAAAACATAAAATGCACTACGTATACAATCATAGTTATTAGTATTGTTTGGTATTGCATCCAATCCGAATTTCCTATAGGAAGGTATTCCAATTCTTTCTTCAAGAACATCGCTCTCTTCGTACTTTTTTCCCATTTACTCATGTTCATTGTTTACTTGCGGTACAGAAGTACTATAAGGCAAGTCTTGCGTTCATAAAAAACAAAACTCGAGCTCAAAATTGCATTCAATTTTAATTTCATACCCAGATTAACTTTCACATTTCTACGAACATCATCAAATTAAGCGCACTTTTATTCGAATTGAGTAAAGTTGTCGTTCAAAACGGGCCTTACCAACAATCAAATTAAGAGACGACTTTAATATTTGAGCGAAATGAAGCATTATTTAATGGACTCTATATCTATAGCTGACTATATTCCGCGATTTTAGATTCCGTACAATAAATGGTTCATAATTTAGAGTCCACGTAAATATTAAGTTCATAACATGTATGGCTGACTACATATAGGTATAGAGCTCATTACATAATGATTCATTTCACTCAAATATTAAAGTCGTCTCTTAATTTGATTGTTGGTACGGCCTAACATGTTGGCATGCCACATGTGTATCAAATTTAAAAAAAAAATTAAGTTCTGTAACTTTCAGACTTTTGTGCCCTAACCTTGGACTGGCGCAAAATTTTATTGCAGGTTCATTCAATTTTTTAAACAAATCCACTTCACACGAAACGAACGAAAAAAAGAATCGTGTAATCAGGATCAAAAAGTCAAATTGAATTATCATGTTTTCGTGCATCATTAGGGGCGTTCACATTCTCAAATATGTTTGATAAGCACGGCATGATTGGATTGATTTTGATAACGTGAGCGGCTGTCAAGCAAATGTTTTGAAAATTTGGCTGCATGGCAATCACATTTTAGGATGTGAAGGCATATCTGTCAAGCCTTAAGCAAATTTCATTTTCCATGAACTGAATATTTGATGGATGAAAAACAGCAGACAGTGTAGATCTATTGAAAATAATGCAATTAATTTCAGAAAAACTAATTCATTTTCAATTAAGATATGAAAGTTAGTTCTGTTTAAGTTGAATGATTGAATTAAATTCAATTAAAAGCTCAAATGACCTCAACTCCGAGGTGCGTTTTGCCCGTCTTTAAAATCTGTTATGCCGATAGTGGGAAATTCAAAATTCATAAAAATTATCATAATACTGGTGGGTACCGTTATTTTTAGTTAAAATAAATTTTCATTTCTCACGTCTTGTAGATTGTATTAAAAACTTTGAATTGTAAGGTTTTAAGATTATTATTGAGTTTTGAAAAAAAAAAAAAACAAATTGAAATTTTAAAAAAAATTAAATTTTTTAAGAAACACATTTTTTTTGAAAATTTGAATACACAATCCTATCCAACTTTTTGGGACCCTTATCATAAGCAAATTATCAAAATCAGTTATACTGTTTTTGAGAAAATCAAAAACAAAAAAATGGTTGTAACCATTTTTCGGAAAATATTTTTCAACCATTTACATACCTGCTTTTAACCAAATGAAATCTTGTGACCTGTTTTTGTTTTTAAATCCGTGGAAAAGTTTTTGAGAAAAAAAAAATAATTTTCTAAAATTTCGCAAAAAATTCGTATAGCAGGTACTTACTTTAAATTTCAAATAATTCAGATTTTTTAAGCTATATGGGTTTTTTAGATTTCATTTTCTGTCGAATTTCGACACAAGGCGAAAGGCTAGTATTTTATTATCAATTTAAAAAAAACCTAATTCATTATATCTATTTAAAGTAGCTCATGTATAGAAATTTCTTCAGTTACGCTATTAATGAAAAAGACAAAATTCAAAATATCATTATCAGCTCAAGAAATATTTTGAAGAAGGAAAACATCTCAACGACCGGTAATATTGCTTTCGTAGAATTAGGTCCAGTGGTGATGTGATGGTATATCTCACCCAAGAGTCTTTACATCGTTTTGGAGAAAGTAAGAATATTGCACTTTTTTTTTAATTTGCACACACTCAAGGTGCTACCCTTATAATATTATGGAGGTAACACAGTGCGATCGCAAGGTAAAACGGAGGGGATTTAGGAGATATCAACGCATATTTATCTTGAAAGCATTTGCATCACAATAAGGGAAGGGGCATAGTACTCGTATTTAATATTCTAGCAGTGGGGCTAAATAAATAACCATTTTTTTATAGTACGTCCGAAGTTAGGCTGAAGGTTAAGCTGGTGAACATTCCCACTAGACGAGTATTACGGCGGAATTATTTGAGGGAAGAATACAACTGGCTTTTTCAATTGAATATTGTTAATAGAGAAAGTAATAAAACAATGAAAGGCAGGAGACGTTACGACGATGTTCAAGAGAAACAAAAGTTTTCGTAATGGATGTGTCTCCTATAAGACTTAGAGCTCTATTACGAGTATGAATTCTGTGAAACAGGTTCATTTGAGTAATGGAAGCATCAGTCCTCTTTGGAGCTATGGAGAAAGCCAGCAGAGCGTCGGATATAACTTGTATTGAGCGATTTGAAAAATAAATTCATTGGTTTCGCTCTTCGGTGAGATATGCTATTAGATAACCAGTCGACTTATTGCTACGAAAGCCGTACTGTCGGTCATTTAAGAGCTTCCGTTCTTCGAGATATTTGTTTACCTTGGAAAGAAGGGATGTTAGTGCAATTGACCGGTAATTGGAGGGGTAGGAATATTGGCCTTTCTTAGGTAACGTCAGCACATATCTGTTTTCCATCTACTCTGAAAGATACTCAAAGTGTTTGACAGATAGAAAAGCTTACGCAATGGTTTTGCCAGTGTAGAAGAACATCTCTTCAGAAAGAAAGGAGGTATACAATCTGGACCAGCGGGCTTATGAATTGCAAGATTCTTGAGGACTCTAGCGGCTGTACGAGTGCGAAAAAAGATTTGAAACATATAACCATTAACGTTTTTAAGTACAAGAGGAATCATATAACACTGCGTGGCAAAGTCAAATTAGCAGAAAACTGCGTTGCAAAAGCAAATTAGCTTTTGTATGCGAGCTGAAAAAAGGAGGGTTATTGTAATTGAGTCATATTTCAAAAAGTATTTGATAGAGCTCGGCATCAAACCCTTTTATCAGAAATGCGTGCCTTTGGTATCGATGAATTTCTTCTTCGATTTAGTAGATACTACCTTTTACGTTTTAACTCTGAAATTCATAAAATAAATGCTATTTTGTATCCAACGCTCTTTCTGATATTCATCTATGCTAATTTGGCCGAAGCTACTAATCCATTAAGCTGATTTGTTGACGACAGTACTCTTATACAGTACTTCTCATATTCGTTTATAGATATCTGTCGTTGTTCTTCCGAGGTGGAATAAGAATGGTAAGTTCATTAAATTCTAATCTGGATAGCATTCTCAAAAATGGGGAACAATAAAGAATGTAGAATTTAATGCTTCAAAAACTCAATGCTGGGAGATTCCGCTATAGACGATTTTTGACACCAAAAAAAAAAAAAAAAAAAAAAATCTAAATCTAAATCTAAATCTAAAATTTTTTTTACTTTTGATAAATATTCAAAGTAGAAATACTATATTTAATAATTAAAACAAAAAACTGAGACCTAACTTATAGGGAACATTGTTTGCGCTTAGAAACATTATACGAAGAGTCGGTACGAACTGCAATTATTATAACTGGTAACATAAGCTCAAAATAGCTATTTTAATGTATTCTTTACTCAATAGACGTATGAAGCAACATGCCATTTAATCGTTTGCATAAAAACATGTACGAATTTGTTATTATATTTTCAAAAGGTACAAAAGAAACCCAACGGATTTTAACAGAAATCAATATATCTTTTCTCGTAATAAAGTCACTGCTCTTATACGTTCATGTAAAAAAACATATTTTATGAATAAACTTAATGTTTCTCTGAGTTCTAAGGATCTTTGGAAAAATTTGAAAGAAGTTGGTGTTTGTTCATCTAAGTCGATTTCTAAATGCCCATTAGACCCACAAGAAATGAAATCATTTTTTGCACCGACTCAGCTTAATTCAAGTCTTACATTAGTTATTCCTGAAAATGACAATGAATTATTTTCATTTAATTGTGTGGAAGATATCGAAGTTGTTACTGCTCTAAAATCAGTTAAATCAAATGCTTCTGGTACAGATAATATCTCACCGAAATTTATACGTTTGATTTTACCAATTGTTATTAAACCTTTGAAGCACATTTTGAATACATGTAGATATCTCAAGTTCTCAATTCCCAGAAGCCTGGAAAAGTGGAATTATTGTACCCATACCCAAAAAAGCTAATTCCTCAGAGCCTTCGGACTATAGACCAATTAACTTGTTACCATTTTTTGGTAAAATATTTGAGCGGTTAATGTTTAATGAAATGCTAGACTTCATTCAATTCAATCAAAAGTTATTTAAATGGCAGTCTGGTTTTCGTAACAAACATAGTTGTGAGTCTGCTGTTCTGAAAGTAACATCTGATTTTCGAGCTGCTCTTGACAAGGATCTTTTGGGTGTTATGGTGCTTTTGGATTTTTCGAAAGCCTTTGACTGTGTTGACCATCAAATTCTAATTTCTAAATTAAGCAACAAGTTCAATTTTTCAAAAACAGCCTTAAAACTATTAAGCAACTATCTGTGATGGTAACCACAGATCAAGGTAATTCAAGTACATTTATTGTTAATCAGGGTGTGCCCCAAGGGTCAGTTTTAGGACCACTCCTTTTCTCAATATTTATTAACAATCTACCAGATATTGTTTATAGTTGTCATATTCACATGTATGCAGATGATGTTCTGCTCTACAATTTTAGTGAATTAGGTTTGATGGATGACTGCATTGTCCGGGTTAACGAAGATCTTACAAATATTCAAAAGTGGTCTTTTGAAAATAAGTTACTACTTAATCCATCAAAAACTCTTTCTATGATTTGTTCGAGGACTGAAGTTACTCTTGATGATTTACCCAAAATTGTTTTAAATTCACAAGTTGTTTCAAAAGTAAAATATTTGGGTTTCCAAATTAACAACAAACTAACCTGCTGTGACGCTGTTTCTGACACTATTAGACGAGTTTACTATAGTCTGCGTTCTCTACGATGTTCTTCGAACATCTTTGATCCTGTTTTAAGAAAACATCTTGTGAAGAGTCTCATTATGCCCTCTCTTACTTTTAATTGTAATGTATATCCCTCTCTTGACTATGAGTGTAAACGAAAACTTCATGTCGCGTTTAATGATTGTCTACGTTTCATCTACAATATTCCAAGGCATGAAAGTGTGTCTAATTTACATCCATTGCTGTTAGGACTAAATTTTGATAAATATTTATTGTTCCGTAATGTTATTTTTTTAAACAACATAATTCATAACAGAAGTCCTGCGTATTTAGGTGAAATGCTTCAATTCGCACATTCTCAAAGAGGATTAAGATTAATTTTACCGCGCTTTACGCACACCATTGCCGAAAGATTTTTTTTTTGTAACAGTTATTAGATTGTGGAATGGCTTATCATTTGAATTACAAAGAACCACCTCTCCAACCATTTTCAAGAAGAAATTATTTGAACTTTTATCGTCTATGGTTTAAAATTGTGCTCGATTTAATGTATCTATATTTATTTATTTTCATTTTTCTATGTTTTGCCCAGATTGTTTATAAAATGTTTGTAATACTTTTTCTTATTATTTTATTTTCTTTTGTAATTATTATCAGTTTCATTAGTTATTACTTATTATGTATTGTAATATATACAACTTGGTTACGAATTTTTGATGCTATAAAAGATTGAATCTTGCTGTATCATAGTAATTTTTATAATAATACAAATACAAATACAAATACAAATACAAAATACAATTATAGTTATTATATTTTTAGCATTATTGATTGCAAATAGCCATTGTAAGTTTGTTGCACCCGCAACATAAAAGATATAAAAGTTAACTTTTTTGGCAGAAATAAAGTGCTAGCGTTTTGAAACTTTCAAAAATTAAGAAGAAAACGAAACTAAAATTAAATCAGTCGTTATTAGCAATATATTGTACGTTGAACGACAGAAAACGTTGATTTAAATTGGTTGCACCCGCGATCGTAATATTAAGATCGCGGGTGCAACTTATTGACTACTAACATTATAACGTGATTTATTATATTTCATTATTAAAATACGCTTTGAATAATAATTTCTACTGTTCAAGTTATTTTCTTAATTATGTAATATAATAAAATTTGTTCTTTTTTATATAAAAATATATGGTTAAATAGAAATA
Source organism: Chrysotoxum bicinctum (assembly GCA_911387755.1). Lineage (NCBI taxonomy): Eukaryota > Metazoa > Arthropoda > Insecta > Diptera > Syrphidae > Chrysotoxum > Chrysotoxum bicinctum. The sequence continues at coordinate 28,071,325 of OU426988.1, read as the reverse complement.
AAACAAGGAAAAGAGACTGCTTTACAGAAAATTGACAAAAACTTAACAAAAACGCTGAGCTTCATGCAGAAAAATGACTCTTGATTTAATGTGGAGAGATGTATTGAAAGAGAAAATTAAGGCAGATACAAATTTTAAAATTCTGACCAGAATCACAAAATGAAAAAATGCAGGCAACAACAAAAAAAGGCAGGCACTCATTACATCAGTCCCTGTAGACTGAAAAAGTCGCACAAGTGAAACGTAATCGCCCAAGGAGTTACACTAACGTAGTTGAAGAAGTCAAAAATCTATCTCAAAAAAAAAACTGATTCCACCAAAGCAATGCCTAAAAAACTGAAGGATGACAGGTGATTTCTATAAAAGGGATAATATTAGCAGACAAGTGCCGGGTATAAAAGATGTGTAATCGATTAAGTCGGAAGTTAAGAATCGAGAAGAGCACAATGACCATGAGCATTCATGAAGTTAAGTTTTCGATGTTTTTATTGAGTCAGAAGACGAAGCATTAAATTCTAAATCTCCAAAAAGTGTCTTTTGAACCCCCTATATTACCAGTAGATCCATGCTCTAAAATACCGTTCTGTTTTTACAGCTGCAGTATTGCCAAAAGTTATTTCCGCAGCTTTGTACGTTCTTGTACAGTTAGGCTGCAATATCACAATATCATTATGTGGGGTTATCCTTAATCGATATCGATAAAGATGGAGTACTTCTAACATACATACATATATATGTATTTTTGAAAAATATTGAAGTATTTGAAAAAAAGCAAAATAATAATTAATAGAGAAGGGTACTGATTTGTTACATATGTGCCTTATTTTATATTTTTTCCAGTTTACTAATTTAAGTTAGACCCTTTGCACCCGCGATAATTTGATGTTGCACCCGCTCTTGATTTAAAAGTTAATATTTCGTTGCTTACTTTTGTTTTCTATCTTTATTTTTATTTATTTAGTTAATTGAATCAACGTAGCATGATAAATGTTTCACAATTAACAGAATTTGTGTTTTTTTTACTATGATCTAGAAAAGTCGGGCCAATTCTGTTGCACCCGCGATCGCACTTTGAAACCATTCTTCTGCCAAATTATTTATTATATTTTAGAATTCTAAATGGATTAAAAATAAATAGGTGAAAATGTATCCCTTCAAGTAATAATGTCATTAAATATTTTGCTTATTTTATTATTAAATGTACTTCAAATAAGTCTAAATGTTGCACCCGCTATAATGGAATCGCCCAGCTATAATTAATTCTATGAAAACAATGTGCTACGTGAAAAACTGCCTTTTAAATACGAATTACGTTTGAAAAGTCAATTTTTCAAATGCTCTTGTATCAAAAGTATTCATAGCACAAGAATAGGCTTCATCTCAAATGATCGTTTTGATGACAACTACAAATATTCATTACTATTTTTAGATCTATAAAGACGGCATGCATTTAAATTTGTTAACTTTAACAATATTGAAAAAGTTAAAAAATTCTCTTACACGCAAAAAAGTAATTCAATTTTTTTTCCTGCAAATTGCACATCAAATTCCTAGGACATGTAGCTTTGTAATAGTAAAATTTAACTTCCGAATTAAGAGAATGATTCAAAAATATCACGGCGTTGAAGAAAAAAAATTAAGAATATAAAGTTTTATTAAATTATTTTTTGTTTGACCAAGTTGAAATATTTTTGTATTCTTGAAGAATCTGGTTCCTCTTCGGCTATTTTGGTCACTTGATATGCAATGAAACTAGTACGATTTCATTTACTTCTCCCGACGTTTCGACAGGGGTTGCTGTCTTCTTCAGGGGATCCTTTATTGAAACAATAAATCACAAACACAGTTTAAAAAATTTGTCCACAAAGAAAAAAATGATTGAAATTTTTAAAAACTTACATATAGAATAAAATAAAGTGAATTATTTGTCTAGTTTTACATTAATTTTGTTGAAAACTTTTTAAAACAATAAAGTTAGTTAATTTTAAAGTTGTCAGTCGTGTTTTATTTTTAACTCAAAATTTAAAATTTCTTGGCCGTTACAAGAGAGCAATAGACAGCGGAGATGTTTTGAGTGTCTTGTTTTCTATTCATATTATTGTTGTTTTTGAGGATGTGTAGAGTTTCTAGGGTGTACCTTTTGGCAAAATGTCTCTCCGTTTGCAGAACTTCTACCTCCTCAAAATCTGGCTGATGGTTGGTTTGGACACATTTGTGGAGAAATTTGTTAAACTGTGTTTGTGATTTATTGTTTTAATAAAGGATCCCCTGAAGAAGACAGCAACCCCTGTCGAAACGTCGGGAGAAGTAAATGAAATCGTACTAGTTTCATTGCATATCAAGTGACCAAAATAGCCGAAGAGGAACCAGATTCTTCAACAATATAAAGTTTTATGCAAATTACACGCTAAATTTAAAGATTTTTCGTTTTTTCTTTTTTTTTTTTTGCTACTTAGAATTAAATTAATGTTGTTTTTATATAGTTAATGCATGAAGGTACCTACATTCAATACTTTAACAAAGGAGGGATTTTATTTGAGGGCAATATAAATAATGCAAGTAAGATTTTTATCCAATTACCTTGAATATTAAAAGTTTTTTGGATATGCCCATATATTTTTATGAAGTTAACTGAAGGTGTAAGGAGCTGTATGTTAATTTTTTTTAATACTTCTAAACGGAGAGTAAGGAAAGTGGTAGAAATATCCTAACTTTATTTTTAAAGTATGCAAGAACAAATTATACGTAAGTGCACCCGTATATTTACTTTCACACATATTTTTGGCAATTATAGCGCAAATTTTGGAGTTATCAGGTTATTTTAACTTACATTATATAAAATTTATTGGTACTATAATGGCAAATTGATCATACTTGATATAACGATCTTCCCTGTCATCGTTCCTTGATTCTTTTTGCCTCGAAAGCTATTTATTGGGTTGTGGTTCCAAAGATTTAAAAATTTCGTTTGCTAAAATGTATTTGCTCAAGAAATCAAACATTCTTTTTGTACCTGAAACTACATATTTAATTAATTATATAAAGCATTAATTTTAAGCTTTTCAACTTTTTTCTCTAAAAACATCCATGTTTTATTTCAAACAGTTTACAGTTTGTGATACGTTTCATTTTTAATATCATTCTTTATAATTAAAAGTTATTTATAACTAAGTCTGTAATTTATATGATAATATACTCAAATGTCTTATAAAAACCAAACATATACAATTCTAAGTTAATTGTTTAAAATTGTGATTCTAATTAAACATGGGAAATGCTATATTTATTTGCTTAATTTTATTCCTACCTTTGTTTATTAACACTTACTGCGCTCATTATGAGTATCTGATTTTGGTTTGTAACTTCCTTTTCCTTCAACTAGCAACTCGCTATTTTAGAGCAGGAAGGTGCGACCCAGTGGTGTATCTTTAGTATGTAAGCTGATTGCAGCGCTTCTGTTGTTTGGCGATTGTCACTTTCTGAAAGATTCACCCACTATTACAAATATAAAAAGAAAGGATTTGAAACTGGTCCGAGACAAAAGTTCCTTCACCCACCTAGCACCCCCACCAGGAGCTAAGCTAAGCCGCAAAGAGACATTAAAATAACAGATAGGGCGGAGTGAGACAAAAGAACAAAAGCGATCACTTCGCATTGTGAAACAATGAATACTGATGATGGCTGGGAGTTTTGTATGAATAATTATTATCCTTGTTCACATAGTTGTCACAATGTCTCGAGAGAATGTTCTATCTTGTCGGTGTATCTTGTTTGGGACTGACTTTCAGTGCTCTAAAATGGGGATACACGTAGATACACATGTGTGTCTTTGGATGGGAGACTCAGGAAAAGGAGACAATCATTCCAAAAAAAATAAAACTAAAAACTCTTATGAAAACTCGCAATTCTCTTACATGAGTGACAGGAAGAGATGAGCGGGGCTCCTCGAGGAGTGACTCCTTGATGGATGTTTTCATTGTCCTTTAGTTGCACTTTTGGGTGGTTTTGTTCTCTATTCTCATTTGGATAGGAACATCTGTGCTCTTCCTTACTTGGGAGTTAGGATTAAAGGACTTGTATGTGAACGTTGGGAATAAATATGGTGTAGTAGGTGAACTCACTGCATTGCAGTTTTTTTGATCCAATGTGGTTGAGTATTAGATGTTTCAATATTTAGAACGAACTTTCAAATGTTTTCACTAAAAATTATTATATTTCACAGACTATTTAAACTCATTTATTAGTAAACTCCAGTTACGTGTATCCTTATAGCCATTGGATTTGATGCACTCAAAATTCTGATACCAAAATTGAACTTTGGGTTTGAATGCGCCAAAGCAAACATTTTACTATGTTTAATGGTTTCTTTGGTGTGAAAGTGTAACATGAAACCATGTAACTTAGAGGCGGAACTAAGTAGGTGGTTGGGCTTTAGTAAACTCCCAAACACGTAAAATAAAATACACAATAAGTTATGCATACGTCAAACAAATCGAACCTGAGATTCGAACTTGATGCTACGATGTATAGGGAAGTCGAAAAAGTGGTCTCGCAGATCTGTCTGTCTGTGGAACAGTTTTTGAGAAAGAATATATAGTTTGGTTGTTTAATAATCTTTTATTGAAACACAATTTTTATTAAGTTTTAAGTATACTTTATTTTTAAACAATTAGAGAAACAACAAGTGCACAAAACGAATGATAAGAGTCGACTGCTTTCTTATGGACTAAAAAAGACTAGCATACAAGCTGGACTTACGATAAACATAAATACGATACTACGATTGATCTCTCCAGCATTATCTTCTCAAAAAGATAATATTGGAGAGAACAAATAAGTTCTTAATTTTTAGTACACTCTTAAACTCTTATACTTAATGGGTGAAAGTCAGGTGGTTGAGAGAACATAAATACTCGTACTATCCATTATACCATATATCATTATGTGACACCTCCCCCAATAAGTATTTTTGGTCTCCAAAAATTTAAAGAATACAAACATAATTTTTCAGTTCATCAAATAATCTTTTAAATACATTTTTTTTTTGTTACTTTCCTTTAAATATAACAAACACATTATTTTAATTCGTTTTGTTTTTTATACTTCAACATTTTGTGTTTTTTTTTGTAATTATTTACAATTTTAAAATACTTAGTATTTTCAAAATTTCCAATTTTTTTTTTAGTTATTAAATTTGATTTCACAATTTAAATTTGCGATTTTCTTATTATAAACTAATTTTTGTTTTCACATTATTACATTTCTTGTTAAATAAATTTTTGTTTATTTTTTTCATTTAATTGACTAAATAATTTTAATACTTATAAATAAACAAGAGTGTAAATTAACAAGAGTGTACAAGCTTTATACAAAATATTTTCGTTTTGTTGTTATTAAATGTATTATTTAGCTCACAATCAAAAATTTTTGTTTGTAAATTTTTTTCTTCCAAATTTTGATTTCTTAATAAGATTGAACATTTGCATGAAAATAATCTTTTTTTTTTTTAATTTTACATCTTTTTTTTTCAATTATATAATAAGGTCATTGCCAATTTTTCTTTGTGAACATTCCATCACCTAACTATTCTTTTTCGGTAAAAAAACACCCTAACAGACTAACATAGTGTAAACTCATAATCAAAAAAGAAAAAAGTACTAGAAGAATAATTATAGTGCAACCATGAACGCACACCCATATGTCATTTCAGTCATGCTGTCACCATGTCAATTCAATAGTCAAAATGTGAAAATTATAAAAACAACAATGGTGGAAGGAAATCCAAAAGTGCAAGGAAGACAATTATAATAAACCGTTGTAATTTTAAACAAATTGTTCGAGATCAATGCATGTAGTTTTTCAAATGAAATAAGTAAATTAATGAAGAAAAATGGTTATAATATGACCCACAAAGGAAATATGAAGCAAAGTGAACACCAACAAAAAATTTAACGCGGTATGTTCAAAAATATTATAAATTTTGGTGTTTATATTTGCGCTTTAATTGTTTTTTATGGTATTTGATATTTCGTTTAGTTGATTTATCAACAACGTAGTTACCATCTTCTTCAAAGTTGTAAAGTTTTTTATATTTTGGCTTATTTTTGAAAACTGTTCTATTTCTAACTATGTTCTTACATTGGTTTTGATTGGGTTCTACATTTTGATTAATTTTATTAATTCTGATTACTTTTTCGTCTTGAAATTTTTTTGCTAGGGATTCAATGTCTTCTTTGGTCAAATTTTTAGAAATAAAATCCAACGGCCTTAATTTGGTCGTGGAATGGATTGTATTGTTATAGATTGAAATTATTTTAAAGATTTTTTCATCCAACTCGGAATTATCTTTGGCTACATTCATAATTCTGAGATGTTCATTTAGTGTACCATGTAACCTCTCAACATCCGCATTACCAGTCTTCAAAGATGCCGTAGTTTTGTGGAAGGCAATTTTGTTTTCCTTCAGAAACTGTTCCACGGCAGAGTGCAAGATGCAAGTATCTCCATCTGAGACTATTTTACTTGGCTTTCCAAGAAATTGGATTCGTTGTTTGATTGCACTCAGGATAGCAATCCAATTTCTGTCTTGCAAGGGATGAACAGTGGCATATTTTGAAAATTTGTCAATAGTTGTAAGGTACATTTTCCCTCGTTCGGGAAACCAAATGTCCATATGGATTATGTCGTTAAAGTGTGTAGGTGTTTCTGATATCTGCATTTGAATCTTTGGTGGTTGTCGATCATGTTTCGCAAGATTGCAAATTTCACAATTGTTGATGAACTTTTGTATCTCGAGTTGCAATTTTGGAAAGAAATACAAAACTTTCAACTCCATGAACATTTCGTTTATACCGCGGTGGTTCTTACTCATGTGTTCGTTTTTTATTATTGTTATCATTTCATTTCTGTCTAAGATATCTTTTAACTTGCAACTTGATTTTAATATTTTTAGGTTTTTATTCATTGAAAAGTACTTGACGTAAAGATCTTGAAAAAGTAAAAACAAAGGCAAATCTTCGCAATAAATGCAGATGAGTCCTTTTGTAATGAGAAGTCTTTTCATGATTTCTAACAAATCGCTACTATCTTTCTTAATTTGAACCAGGTTATGAACTTTTTTATGCACAATTTTCATTGAAACCTTTTCGTTAGCACCATAAAACATATAAATTTGATTTTTAAAAAGATTTACGGGCTTGTCAGTTATATAAATATGACGAGTTTCGTCTTCCATTGCGCTATGGATGGTGGCATCGGTGGACATAACTTCTTCGTTATGAGGACTGGCCAAAGGAACTTGTGAATTGACTTCTTTGTCATCATACTCGTCACTCGAAACCATTTCATTATTGAAAAGGTCAACTAAATTTATATGGAAGTTATCTTCCGACATTTCTTCCGTTTCAATTTTGTCAACGTATCTACTCAGCCCATCTGCTACGCAATTTTCTTTCCCTTTTAGGTACTCGATTTCAAAATCATATTCATTGAGCATAATTTTCCACCGTTGGAGTTTCATGTTTGGCTCCTTTATTCCACCGAGCCAAACAAGGGGCTTGTGGTCTGTTTGCACAACAAATTTTCTGCCGTACAAATAGGTCCTAAAATATTTTACGGACCATACAACAGCAAGCAGCTCTTTTTCTATGGTGGAATAATTAAGCTCGTGTTTATTCAACGTACGTGAAGCATAACAGATAGGGTGGTTGTCCTGGCTAAGCACAGCACCTAGAGCATAACCTGATGCGTCTGTGGTAAGAATAAATTTCTTACTAAAATCGGGGCTTCTCAATATTGGATCGGAGGTAAGTAAAATGTTTAGGGTTTTAAACGAATTTATGTATTGTGGATCTTTAGTGTTTATTCTTTGAGACTTTTTCAAGTATTTTATCATAGGATACGCTACTTTTGCGTAATCCTTGATGAATTTTCGGTAATAACCTGTTATACCGAGAAATTGTTTAATACCTGTTATAGTAGATGGCAATTTCATTTCCGTAATGGATTTTACTTTATTCTGATTTGGTTTTATACCATTATTTACTATAACATGACCTAAGTAATTGGTTGACAGGTTTGCGAAAAGACATTTATTTATTTGAATCTTCAAGTTACTTTCTTTAAGTTTTTGAAAAATTTTTTTGAGTGACTGTATATGTTCCTCAAAACTTGTAGAGAATACGAGAATGTCATCTAAGTAGACGACACAAATCTTGTTAATAAATTCTCTTAAGACATGGTTCATAAGCCTCTGGAATGTCGCTGGAGCATTCTTTAGTCCAAACGGCATCCTCAGAAACTCATAATGCCCATTCTTTGTTGAAAAGGCAGTTTTCGCCCTATCGCGTGGGTCCACTTCGATTTGATGGAAACCCTTTACAAGGTCGATAGTCGAAAAATAGTTGCACTTTCCAAGTTTGTCGAAAAGGTCATCGATATTTGGCATAGGGAATCTATCCTCCACTGTCTGACTGTTTAACTTTCTGTAATCGATTACAATTCGCCATTGTTTTTGTCCGTACCTATCGTCCTTTTTTGGGACTACCCAAATGGGCGAATTGTAGGGACTACTGCTGGGTACGATTATTTTCTGTTGCAACATTTCAGAGATTTGTTTATCTACCTCGTCTGAATGGATTTCCGGATAACGATATAATTTGCTGTATATAGGGATGTCATTGTTCGTAATGATTTGGTGTCTTATTTCGTTTGTGAACGATAGAGGATCACCTTCTTTATAAATGATTGATTTAAAGGAATTTAACAAGGATTTAAGTTTTGAAGCATCATCGTTGCTTAAATGATTCGCGAAAAGATTATTGGGAATTTCAGATATGAACGTTTCGCTACAAAAGAGACTCAAAACTTCTTCGTTTTGGCGTACAAGATTCGCATATAATTCTTCCTCATCATTGAAATATATAGGAATGGTTGCATTATCTGTGATGAGAGATCTTGTCTTATAATTTATTATTGGGTTAAGACCGACAAGAATATTGTTACCAATTAATCCGTCGAAATGGTCATGAAATTGATATTCTAAAAAGTTTACATAATAATTGTTTTCGTTAAATTCGTTGAATAGGGGGATTCTTAATTCAACGTTTGTATTGACATTGCGGCCAAGTACTTTTAAAATGCGATTTTTAGATGGAATTTTCCATTTTGGGTTGCATACATTTTTGTTCATTAAGCTGTACTCTGCGCCGCAGTCAATAATTAACTTTAAGGGTCGTATTTGGGTTTTAATTATTATATAGGGTAATTTTTTTCCCGATGTGTAGAAAAATTTTGACCGTTCTGGTCGTTTCCGTTACTACCCTCATTTAATGTTATATCCATGTGTTCATAAGCAGTGTTATGAAATCTATTCCTATTTGACCTTCGCGATTGACTACTTTGTGAAAAATTATTATTATTGACAGTTTGACCACTTCTGGAGTTACTTTGGTTTTGTTGAGACGTAGTATTATTATTTTGCCTATTTTGGTTTTGTTGAAATGAAATGTTATTGTTTTGTCTACTTTGATTACTTTGCGTATTGGATTGATAGAAGGACCTATTATTGCTATTATTGCTTCTGTTATTTGTAAAAGAGTTGTTTTGTCTACTAGATGAAGTATTATTTTCTTGTCTTGAATTGAAATTTCGATTACGGCTTTCTTGTCGTAAACTTTGAGAGTAACTTTGAGACGAATTAGGTCCATAAGCTTGGTGATCAAGTTCGAGGACCACCTGATAGGCATCGTTAAGCGTTTTCGGATTTCGGCTAAGCACTATTGATTTTGTGGGCTCAGGAAGATTATGTTTAAAAGATTCAAGAGCTATTCTTTTATTAGACTCGATTAATGTAGGGTCATTTTGATTTTTTAATAAAAGAGAGTTATTAATTCTACTGAGTAAATTATTGATGAGATTGTAATAGTCTTCAATGTTTGTTATTACACGTGCAGTGCGAATTAAATCAATTAAAGTGTTAGTTGACTTCCTTTCTCCAAAGCTATTTTTTAAAATTTGCTTAATTTGTTCCCAATCTCCTATTCTCCCATGGTTCTGAATCTCAACTCTAGCTTTACCTACAATTTTATCCCTAATAAAACCTGAAAGAATAGTTAAGGAATTACTGTCAAAAGTTGACAAAATAGGTACCAAAGAGTCAATTCTGTCTAAAAAATAAACAAGGCAACTGGAATTTCCGTTGAATTCTGGGATTTTACTAATAAGATCTATAACTACCTTAAACTTATCAGCATCATTTAGGGCTTCCATGTTGAATTTGTTGACGGGTGTTGTTCCTCTTCTAGGACAGAGTAGCTTAAAGTTGTTTAATTTTGTATTTGTTGTTTATTTGAGTAGATTTTTATTGATGATTCACTTCCGTTGTTTTTTTTATTGTCCAATGTCTTTTGTATTGTTTTATTTTCGATTTAAGTTAAAGTGGCTTTACTTTTGTTTTATAGGTTGGTAAATTTTGTTTTGTTTTTATATTTCTTACAATATTTTATTCGTATAGTGGTTACACGTATTGTTACTTTTAAGATAAGCTTTTTCTCAAGTTTATTGCTAATGCATAGATTTCAATTGGTTTTGAAAACTTGGTTTTAAAGTTTTATTAAACTTGGTTCGATAGAGTACCCACAAGTTGTACCTATTTTACTATTTTATTGTCAAAAGCTTTTTTGTGGCTTGGTTTGATAAATTTGTTTTCGAACTATTTGTCCACGAAAAGCTTTGCGGTTGGAAACATACATAACGGGTTGATTTGAGTCTGTTAAAGATTACCGCGTCTTTTGATGAATGTACTTAATGGTGACTGTACTTATGGTTTGAGTTATGGTTTTAAGGTTGTTTTTAGTTTGTTAATAAATTTTTTTTTTTTTAATTCACTTAAACTTTTGTTTTTCTTATCACCTATGTATGTTTATAGGAACTTTCAATTTAAACAAGTTTTACTTATTTTGTTTAATGTTTGCACAAAATTTGTCTTTTTTTTTTTTACTTTATAATTTCGTTTTTTTCTGAGGACGCAGTAAATTTTAATTCAACCCGACTTTAACCGACTGCGCCAGTTTGGTTGTTTAATAATCTTTTATTGAAACACAATTTTTATTAAGTTTTAAGTATACTTTATTTTTAAACAATTAGAGAAACAACAAGTGCACAAAACGAATGATAAGAGTCGACTGCTTTCTTATGGACTAAAAAAGACTAGCATACAAGCTGGACTTACGATAAACATAAATACGATACTACGATTGATCTCTCCAGCATTATCTTCTCAAAAAGATAATATTGGAGAGAACAAATAAGTTCTTAATTTTTAGTACACTCTTAATGTATGAAGCTCATACGATAAGAAGTGTTGAAAATGTAAACTCTTATACTTAATGGGTGAAAGTCAGGTGGTTGAGAGAACATAAATACTCGTACTATCCATTATACCATATATCATTATGTGACAATATTTTATAAAATTGCGCAAAAAAGCGTAAGGCAGTACAGTTATTTTTGTTTTTGGAAACAAAAAAAAAACCTGTGGGGGTGGGGCGTGGTTTAAAAATGTTAAAATAGCTAAAAGAAAATTCTTTTTTTTGCGAGTTTATCGAGAATCGCTGATGATGAGCAGTTTATCTGTCCGAAATGCATTCGGTATATTTTTGTTATTTGACGAATAAAATAAAAATTTTTTTGTATAAAAAGTTATTTTTTAAATTGAAAACTATTTGATATTATTTTTGTTTTTGATTTTTTGAGAAACGATACAACCAGTTTATGATAGTATGGCGTAGTTATTCAAATTTTCAAAAAATATTTTTCTTTTTTTCATTTAAAAAAAGTTTTTATTTCAATCTACAAATTCTGAGAAGAAAATTTAAAAAAAAAAAATCTAAAGATAAGGGTACCTACCTACAGTAAAAATGGTCTTCAAACATCTTTTTTTTTGTCGAAACGGCACTTCGAATTTTAATAATTTTTTTAGTATTAATTTTTACGACATATATGTAATTCAATCAAAATAAAATGCACGACTGGGTCGCACGAACTTGCTCCTATGTAATAGACTAGGAATTTTAAATACGAATGTTATTTGAAAAAACTGTTCATAAGGATAAAATTATTTTTTTAAATTCTTTTAGTAGTAAGAGATAAAAACAGAATGCTATGCAAATATGAATTTATGCAGGAACAAAAATTATAAGTCGTTGTAGTGGTTTCTTAAAAAAAAAGGTTTTATATACAAACTTAAGAAAAAATTTTGGTACGCCAATTTAAAGTTTTTATTATTGTTCGAATAAAAATTAAATTTGCAAAAAAAATATTGAGCCATTTCTGAGATATTGAATTTTCAAAAAAATAAAAAATAGATTTTTTTTTTTTTTAAATTCAAAAAATATTTAATTAAAGGTTTTGAAATGCAATGTGTTCTAGACTTTTTAGAAGCTTCTCTATAAAAATTTTTATTAAGATCCTTTGAGAAATTCAAAATTCGAAAAAATGGTTCTATGGTAGGTACAAGCTGTAATATCTTAATTTCAAAATTTTTTTATTAAATAAAAGATCGTAAAAATTAATTGAAAGAAAAAAAATTTTAGCAAAATTCTCGGAACCGTTTTCGAGAAAAATACGATTTTTGAAAACCATTTTTTTTTTTAATTTTTAGCATTTGTATGGTAGGTACCTTAATTTTTAGGTAAAATAAAATTATTTTTATCACATCTTGTAGATATTATTGAGAAACTTATATTTATCAAGTTTAAAAAAAATCTAGCAGGAGGTTTTCGAAATATTGGGTTTTGAAAAAAAAAATTTGAAGTTTTTTTTTAAAATCCAACAAATTTTTTTTTGAAAATTTGAGTACACAATTCTATTTATGTTTTTGGGGAGCTTTAGCAAAAAAAAAAATTATCAAAATCGGTTGTACCGTTTTTAAGAAAATCAAAAACAAAAAAAAGAAATGCTTGGGGGGTACCCTCAATAACCATTTTTCGGAAAAATTTTTTCATCCTATACCTATAGCTTTAATTAAATGAAATTTGTTTGTGTTTTTATTTTTAAAATTTGTAGAACAGTTTTTGAGAAAAAAAAATGTTTATAAAATTTCGAAAAAAATCGTATGGCAGGTACCGTTATTTTTGGTCTTAAAAAATCAAATCAAAAAACATCCGGGGCTAAAAAATTAAAACCCATATCTACCAAGTTTGACGAAAATCGGCCTAGCCGTTTAGTTGCAATCGAACGGACAGACAGACAGACAGACAGAATTGCGAGACCCACTTTTTTAGTCTTCGCTATCGACTATAAGTCGCAAGTAAAAATTGATGATGATGATGATGATGATGATTTATGATTTTAGGAATGTTTTTTTTAAGCATTACCAAACCTTAACTAAATGAAATTTTGTGATTTCTTTTTTAATTTATGGAACAGGTTTTGGGAAAAACAGTTATTTTTGGTCTTAAAAAGAAAAGAAGCCTAGGCCGAAGTCGAACAGACAGACAGAATTGCGAGACCTACTTTTTTCATCTTCTCCTTCACCGAAATATCAATTCATAACTGACCATTATTATCTACTATGTGTCGCAAGTAAATATAGTTAATAGGTTATAGCTTATACAAAAAACATATTTAGCTACTATAGTATCCATATAAAGGAGAATAATTGTAAGTGACTGTTGAATGGTGCCAATAGCCATATCGTTACTTTAACATGCATAAAGTTAAGCTTTGTCCTTCTCCAACATGATTCTTTTTTTATGTTGGCCAAAGAAAAATTAATTTATTGACATTAAAACAAACCTGACACATTGTTTTAGAACTAGCAAAACGAACGCTTTTTTTAACTATTTTCGCAGTCCCCACGAATAACTTAAATCTTTTGATAAAAACTGATATTATATTATATTTAAGACATAAATAAACACTAATATACGATAGCTATTTCTAAACTGCTTTGTGGGCTACATGCCATTAAATGCTATTTGAAATTAAAGTTAATTTTCTCCATATTATGGTTAAATATTTTTAAAATATTTTCAAAAATTTTTCAAGATTGCTTAAGGGCATTAAAAAGATGTCTTTCTGTTCGTACCTTTCTTACTCCCAATAGATTCACTATTTTATCGCGTTATTTAATGTAGTCGAATCTGTTTATCGATATCATAACTTTCACTTTAACATATTTACATTTCTTTAGTCCAAAATAACTATAGTTTCTCATTTAACGCAATTTTTATGGCAATTATGACATTAAATAGGAACGTGTGTGTTATTAGGTTTTAATGACTACAAACATTATTATTTTATTTTAAATGTGTGTTTTTCAGTGATTACAATTTATTGTTTGATTTAAGGAAATGGGTTTAAGGCCAGGTTTCACCATGTGAACTCAACTCAATTATATAACCCCATCAAGCCACCAATATTTAACTCGATTGAGCTGCCGAGGTTATTTGCATCTTAATATAGCTTCGCCATCCCCGTACTTGTTGGCTCATATTAAATAGTTTTATCAGATTTTCGCCTTGCAACATGGTGCGCAATATAGTGTATAATTGGGGCGTTCCTTAAGTCTGATAACAAGAAAGCCTTAAGGGAATGTATCCACTTTCCAATGCATTACTGACATTATTCAAAGTTTGTTTTGCATCCAAAAACTTCTTATTTGAATCATAATGTCGAAAGTCGGAGCACTTTTAGGGCTGCAATGACGAACTACGCAACCATACCTCTATCCTAATTCAATTCAGTATAGCATAAATGTTTCTCTTTTCATTCTCTATGTCTCTCTATTTTCTTCACAAAAGTCGACAGTAAAATGTGAGGATGGGTGTGTCTGCATATGCTCGTTATGGCTAATGGTAAGGTTTATCGAAAATCGGTAATAAATTTTAATAATTGAAATTAATTCTGTCGACTTTGCGAGTTCTATAATCAATCTTTCTTAAAGTTTCAAGCTTTTGATCTACCTCCATAATCAATGCTCACCACTTTCAAGGACAACAAATAGAGTTACATGCTAATTTAATATAAATTAGGTAATAAAAGAACCTAATGTTTTTGATTCCGGTTTTGTTTATATGAAGTGTAATGGAATACTTATAATATCATAAAACGCTGCTCAAAAAGTAGGAAATTTATGACATTATACATTATATTTGTATGTATGTACATATGTACAAACATGTAAAAACTAATTTTTTTCTGTATAACTTTATATGCTTAAACACTAACACCGAAAATATATTTTTATAATAATTGTTATTTACAATCACTTATGGACTTATAAAAACTTGTCTGCATATCTGCCTCATTTTCACAAAAATAAGAGATTTTGTTAACAAAACTTTGTTTTTCTTTCGTTATTCCGGATAAAAACAGATATGAAATAAAAAAAAAATAAAAAAATCACATTCATTCTATCCACAGATATCTTTTCATAATTCTCCTTAAGAAAGACAACAAAACAACACTTGGCTCTGCAAAGCTATTGACACACAACAAATAACTTTCGAAATCCCCAAGTGTCGCCCAGCGATGAAAAAATAAAAAAAGTCAGAACTGCTTTAACAAAAATGAACTTCGCTTGAAGCTAATTTATTGGCTTCCTTTGTCCGATTTTGTTGTTCGTAGCTTTACGCCAATATCATAAATCTTTGCGACACTGATTGCAAAGTCGACATAATCGATGTAGATGGGGCTTTACTTTATGCTGGAGTTGTTTTTCTCCTTCTTTGCTTATCCTGATAGTTACATTGAAGACACTATAACCCCCCACCACTAATTTTTTGGATTCTTTTTGTTGAGTTTTTACAAAAGCGATACGAGTAGTATATCTACATTATTAATATGTAGCTTCCTATCGTACAGCCAGCCACCATGGTAATTGGGGAGAGAAAATAACCATTGGAACAAAAATTCACCCATATCTACCCATTTTATTCGTAAATTATAGCGTAGCAATACAAACTACGATATTCAGCAATATTCACTTTTACGAGTAGGTATGTATATGCACTTTTATTTCTGTTGCTCCTTTAGAGTAAGAGTTCTTGCACATATTGGTGTTTATGGTATATGGATGATGTTAAACATTGGACGTAATTAAAAACTGAGTAGACATTTATTGTTGTGAAATTTATCGTTTTTTGATACAATTTTAACATGGTAAGGAACGACAACCTTGTAGCATGCACCTCTAAGGAAAGGATGAAATTAAATATATAAATATTTAAAAAATTAGACATGAAACGCAACGTGTAGACAGACAGAACCAAACAACTGGGGATCTTCGAATTTTACATTATGTTTGTCCAGGAAGAACATTAATGGACTATTGGTTTCCCACTGAACTGTAATCAGCAAACATCTTGTTCGTTTCACGATTTAAGTGGGTCTTTTAATTTACAGTTCTTAGAGCTATCAAAAGCCTGTCCAATATTTGGTGAGAGTGAGTGCATAAAGTCAACGTTTCAATCAGTGCGTTAGATTTTCCATATTATTTATTAAAATAAATAAAGTTATTTAAAATTTCTTTGATTGAATAATAAAATAAGTAAAGCTGAACATCCTAAAAGTGAATTTAATTCAAAAACATCTGTAAGGTACGATTAATTAAACTTTTAAAATCCCATAAGAAAGCCGACATATCTCTTGTGCCGCTATATGCAACCCAAACGAAAGTCAACGGAAATATCCCCAATTAAAACACCCAGAAGTAAAAAAGATCCTTCCCAGTTACACTTCGAAATGAATGCAAGCGATATTAAATCAATTATTAATGATTGTTTAAAAGAACATCTAAAGAATATCGCAACTAAAGATGACGTCTCGGCTGTCTCTAAAGATATACAGCTACTTCGATCACAGAATGCTCACCTGGCGGAACGTCTCTTTGTTGTTGAAAATTACTGTGAGACACTCGAGAAGCAAATCGAAATTTTGTCACAAAGGTCCAACGAAGACACTGTTGTTGTGCATTTTCCTTCAGATGAGAAAACCAACAAGATTGAATTTGCTACACAAACATGTCGGGGTCTTCTCGATCTCAACGAAAATACAGATTTGTCTGTTAAAACATCACGAGAATTCACAAACCGCAATAGGAATAAAACTACAATGGTTTTAAAATTGAACAACACCGAAACTGTCAGCAAAATCATCAACGCTACTTCGAAGCTAAAGGGCACTGGTATCTATATTCATCGTGAGCAGTCATTGCTATACCGAAACAAAAGAAAAGCACTTTTCGAAATTAAAAGAAGTCTCACGGAAAAAAATCCGAACACGATTATTAAGGTTAAAGGAGCAAAGATGCAAATCGGCAAATTTATGTTTACATTTGATTCATTCCGAGGTTTAAAAATCAAAACTAAAGAAGAACTTGAATATGTCAGAACGAATTTTGGAGACGATGCAACGTGTTTCTTTGACACAATCAACATACAGATAAGCAATACAAACGTCAATAATTCAAGCCGTCACCGTCAGCTGTCTTACGCTGCAAGATCAGTGCCACCTGTATTTCAGGATCTAAACAACGAGGGAGGTGCGGGTCCGAGCTGTTATATTCGTAGGTAGGATAGTGTTGCCGTCTGCCACAATAATTTTTGTTCTTCAAATAATATTAAATTAAAAATTTTTTGCTACAATATTACAGGATTTAAAAACAAACTAATTATGCCTGAATTTTTTAAACTTGTTTCAAAACATGATATATTTATACTATTAGAAACTTTTTTGGAAGAAGGAAAAGAATTGCAGTATTTGAAATATTTTGAAAATTTTAATATTGAATGTATTCCAGCTATTAGAAACAATAGACTTGGTAGAGCTAGTGGTGGAATTATCTGTGGTGTTAAAAATGTGGCTTTAAAAAACCACATTAAATTTAAAAGAAGTGGGAATTACATTATTATTGATATTACCTTTGAGTCAAAACATTTTCACATACTTCCTATCTATCTAAACTTTAACGATTGGAACTCAAAATATAATGATCTTTATAACTTTTTAATTAAGCAAAACCATACCAATTTGATGGTTATAGGTGATCTTAATGGACGTATAAGCGGTTTCCAAAACTCGTTTTCCCCGAATAATGATCAGTTTTTAGCCGAAAGAAAATCTGTAGATAACCATCTAAACACGAATGGCAGCGCACTGATAGAAATGATCGAAGACTTTGGGTTTTTTGTTTTAAACGGGGTTTCTCTTAGTGATTCTAAGGGTAATTATACTTTCGTTTCTGATCAGGGCTGTTCAGCTATAGATTATTGTCTTATTAGAGGACAATGGCTTAAAATGGTTAAGGATTTTGAAGTTTACCCAACTAATTTTTCATCGCATTTGCCTTTAATTGTTTCCTGCGAGTTTGATAATTATTATCATTCAAGTAGTCCAATAACAGAAACCGCCCCCGTGAGCAAACTCAAATGGATAGAAAAAAAAACTGATACATACAAACGTAATTTATATCGGCAAACCGCAAGTATGCCGAATCCATTGTTAATCTCCGTAGAAGAAGCAACAGATTCTGTGTTTGTCGCGATAAGACAATCTGCTTTTCACCCTACAGCTTCGCAGAAACCTTTACTTCAGTCGAAATGGTATGATAATGAGTGTAAACAGAGTAGACAAAGATCCTTCGCTTTTTTAAAACATTTCAGAAAAACAAACAACCCGGCTTTTAAAACAATGTATCTTGAGCAAAACAAAGCATACAAAAGGATTTGTGCACGTAAAAAGGAATTATACCTAAAAAAATCAGCTTATAAGCTTGTAGAATGTAGGGACTCAAAATCTTTCTGGTATAATGTTCGCACGTTAAGTGGTCAGTGTAAGACCTTTTCGTTAAGCATCGATGTTAATTTGCTAGCAAACTATTTTGAAAATCTGCTGTTGCCTGATCCCAATCAAAACACTATGAGCTTTGCGCTTCCAAACATCTCAATTCCAGATCTGGACTGTTCTTTCTCAATGCTGGAGCTAATATCTGCTTTGAAAAAAATGAAAAACAGAAAAGCATCTGGTTCTGATGGTATCCCAGTAGAATTCTACAAAAATGCACCCCCGGAATTTTTAGAGTTTGTATTAATTCTATTCGATAAGATATACAATGAAGAGACAATTCCCGAAAATTTTCTCTCCTCTAGAATCTCTGCAATTTTTAAGAAGGGTAATCGGAATTTGCCGGAAAACTACAGAGGTATTGCTGTACTCAACTCTCTTAGAAAAGTGTTCACACAAATTCTTTATAATAGACTTGTGACCTGGGTTGAGCAAAACAATATAATAAGTTGTTTTCAGGCTGGTTTTCGAGCCAATCTTTCAACAGTTGATCAAATTTTTGTTCTCAATACTGTGGCAAGACGCTTTATAGACAAAAAGAAGTGTTTATATGCTTTTTTTGTTGATCTGAAGGCAGCTTTCGACACCATTAACCGAAAATCTTTAATTTATAAGCTTGCAGGGATCGGAATTTCGACTAAATTTATCAAAATCTACGACAAACTTCTAGGAAGTATGACCGTAGCTGTACAGAATGGTAAAAATGTATCTAGATTTTTTAAATGTGAAACCGGTGTTACGTACGAAGTCGTCAAAGAATTTAAGTATCTAGGCTATGTGCTTACTAGTAATCTAAATATCCGACCTCATTTAAAAGAAAAAACAAAAGTGGCAAAATTAGCTATAAACACTATGTGGTCTGAGTTTTTTACAAATAAGTATGTAGGTCCAGTTTCGAAATTTAAAGTATACAATGCCACGATTAATAGCTGCTTTTGCTATGGGAATGAAGTTTATGGGTACCAACAATTTGACGAAATTGAGGTAATACAGAGATACTTCTTCAAACGCATTTTTAAGTTGCCTATTAATACCCCAAATTATGCTATTCATGTTGAGTCAGGCTTACCTCCACTATTTCTACGAAATCTAAAGGCAAACGCTGATTACATAGTCAGGGTCATGAAACGGTCTGATCGAAACCTACAAAAACGAATACTTTTAGTTTCATTTCAATGCGGATATAGTCCAATCAAGAACTGGTATGATCTTGCAGTTATTAACAACTTTGCAATGTCTCTATCAGTAGAAAATGTGGAAGATTTAAAAAATACCCTCTACGATTGTATCGCTATAATTGATGATAAATTGTATCAGTCCTGTCTCGACAGGGCCAGATCATCAACCTCTCGGACTATGTATAAGCAACTCAATCTAGGTTTGGGTACAAATAATTATTTTAGAGAGGAGTTCTCATCTTTTGAAATGAGTTTAATTTTTAAAATTCGAACTGAAATGTTTGAACTAAACTATAGGGCTCATAGAACTGATATAAATCCTATTTGTTCACTGTGCAACCTTAATCAGAACGAAGACGTCTTACATTTTTTGGCGTTATGCCCGATACTACAGGAAATCCGAAGGCTTCATCTAAGTGCAAGTTTTCTGTCTTTAGAGGATTGTGTTCGATTTTTAAATGGAGACCGTGGCTGGAAACCATTTATACGCTATATCCTGCATGCGAGATGTTATCGCAATACTTATTTGAATTTTTTCTGATTCATGGTAGTACCTATAATTTTTGTTTTAGCTAAACTAAAAGCAAGTTCTTAAGACTTAATTATGCAATTATTTTGTGCCTTCCATTAAAGTAGGTGTATATTCTTCTTTTTCTTCTTTGTTTTAGCTAAACTAAAAGCCATCTTTATTTACGATAATGTATAATAATCTCTAATTAAACTTATTTTGTTTTCGCTAAACTAAAAGCCATATTGTGTACAACCATTGTTTTTTGTATATGCACATTAAAGTTATTTATTTTTCATTATACAAGAATTGTTACTCTTATTTGATATATATTAAATTTGTTTAAACATAATGTATTTATCTCTCTGTTAGTGTAATTTTGTTAAACGGCAGACGGCCTATGCAGCCATGCTTTTTCGATCTATTTAAATAATATTTGTAATGTTTTTTTCTTTTATATTGAAAAAATAAAGAATCTAATCTAATCTAAAAAAAAATATTTTTTTAAACAGGCGATATTGAAAAGATATTATTCACTGTCATAGTCAACTATTCTTAGTTCATAGTATGCACGAAAACTTTAAAGAAGCGAACAATCAATGGCTTTGTGAAGAAACAATTAAGCCGCGAGATTTAAGCGAAAATCTATCAGATTAATTTTTTTTTTTTAAATAGTAGTCTTAAACCTCCTATAAATGGATTGATCCAACATAGTTTTCACTTTATCCAAAACAGGGCGTCCGCAAATTTGGAAATTCTTTTAACTCAATATTTCAAATTGAATACCATTGAAATTTCCCATCACATTAGATCAGAGTCACGATCGTCGTGACGTACGATCGGAGATCGTATTCTTCCAAATTTCATTTCTGACATCATCAAATACCGAACAAGCCATAACAATCGGTAGATTCAAAAAAACTTCGGGCGAGTTTTGATAAAAAATTTAGATGTTCGTATTTCACATCGCGTCAGTGGGTGCTCACAACTATCGCAATGCAACTTTATGCTAACAGGAGAAAGTTTCGTTGTCCCGATAAATACTTTACGTCAATAAAGGCTCTCCCAAACGGCCGGAGACATTCGCTCCACGATGCGAATCGTTCAAAATAAAATCAAATATCAAAAATGACAGATAAAAAAGACTAAATAACAACAAAAAATTGCTGTGTCGGTGAATTTTTCGCGCCGGGCTTAGGAGATCCTTTAATAATTAATTAATTATTGTTATTACTTACAATTTCGTAGGAATTTGTCTTGTTTCCTAGTTATGAATATTTTACTGGTTGGAAGAGCCTTAAAAGAGTATTCAAGGCCAAATGTCAAACAAATTGGTTTTCTGAGTTGGTTACAACTTTTAAAGGGTAAATGCTATAATTGTAACTGTTATAATAATGTACTTCTTCTTCCTTTGTTTCGGCGCTGTTATGACTCGATGCAGAGGGGATCATAACTCTCCCACGTATCTGCTTCACAATAGTGATCCGCCTGTGGGGTTCGCCGGGTTGACCTCAGAAATCGGCGGCAAGCCTCCCGGTTTTGTATTGTTCCATTTCTGAGGCCAACTGAATGCTGGTGTTTTTGCATTTGTTTGTACCAGGAGTGTTTAGGCCTACCTTTCTTTTTATTCCGAATTGGAACGTTGTATGATATTGCCTTTTTGACGGGGTTCTCAGGATCTCTCCTTTGAACATGGCAATACCAACTGAGTCGGTCGTGTTCAATTTTTTGGGAAATGGTATTCCTCGGATCTTCGTACTTCTAATTCGATCAAGCTTTGTTATAATTATATACTATAATAAATAAAAATTAAAACATTTTACAAGAAAACAATAATATAAAACCAAGTACGACAACATAAAAAGGAAAAAAACAACTCCCGAAGATCGACGCACGGGGGACATTTGTGGCCACAACTTTCGTAACGGGAATTACACTTGTAAGTACCATATTGTGCTCCATACATATGTTTATTATAATTTGTTTGTCAAATATAAGATTTATTTTTTTTTGATTGATAACGCTTTTTTTTCTGTTAAAATATCAAAATTATATATAACCTTGAAATTTAAATTCAAACCAAATAACTATAGGTATTATTTATTTTAAAATTGTGATTTCCCACATTATGCACGTACATATGTAAGAGTAAGTACATGCTCAGCTTAAAAAAATCTTTCTTTTGTTATTTAGTATATAAAATTCCTTTATACGCATATGAAACATGTATCCGAGTAAATTCTTTATAGCTATAGCTATATAAAAGTGAGCTGATGAATTGGTAAGCGGAACAGTAGATGATCAAGATATCTCTTAGATACTTAGGGGGGATTATATTTTAAAAGGTTTCGCATCATCTGAAACCATGTTAACTGTGTTTTTACTCCATCCTGAAATTCCTTTCATTTTACACTCTGTTTTTCTAAATTATTTTTCCTCCTTTTAATAATAAACTTCATGCACGATTATTATGTGTGCTAAGGAAAATGCAGCAAGATCACACCCCGCCGTCGATCTTATGCCTGTGCGATCTACCCCTCCAAATGGATATAAGTCATTTAACACCTTCGTTTCCACCAGATCCACCCAGTGTTCCCAGGTTTTTAAACAAAAAATCCCCTTTTTTGGCACGAAAAAACTTTTTTTTCCCTTTTTTTTTCTTTGAAATACCCTTTTTTTCCCGAAGAAAAAAAACGAGTTTTTTGTTTTTCATATATTTTTTTATTTTGTATAAAAAAAAATTATTATACTCCATAAAAAATAACAAAAACAAAAAATAAACATAACAAAGGTATTCAGGACTAAAAACTAAATCTCAAAAACAAAAAATATATGCGCAAAATTATAAAAAGGTATTAGTATGATACTACTTAGCACTTTGCTAACTTTATAGTAGTTTACTAACTCATTCTCAATTTTAAACATTTTCTAACTAGTATCGTACTAAAAGAATTTTCTTAATAAATTGCTTCTGAACACACCTAAAATAATGACATTTCGTGTAAAAAAGTAAGTTCACGAACCTTTTTTGATGTTTGCAAATGTCAAAGAGTCATTAGAAGCTAAGCAGGAGTAGGTATTCGATGATTTTAACTTTAATAAAAGGGTAGAGAAAGTATGATGCTATAAATAATGTTTATCCTAAAGTAGGCTTTAGGTCAATTTTTGTTAATATTTTGTTTTGTTTTTTTATGTTGTGACGTTTCGGATGTGGTTACATCCTTCTTCAGACCTATTTATTAATTGAAAAATAATTTAAAAACATGTATACATATATATTAAATACATCAAAATTCTAAAAGAGTATACTTACAACTTTAAAAAATACAAATATTTTTTTATTTGTTTGTTCTTTTTTGGTTTCCGTGTTTTTTAAAAAAGACGTTTTAAATCTTTTTCTTTTTTGTTTTATATATCTTACGAGTATCTCTTTTGTTTTTTATTTTTTAATTTGTTTGAAAATTTTTTTTAAACAAAATGATGTTTAATTATCTGAATTTATAAATTCAAATAATTTATTTTGAAAATAAATTCAAATATTTTTATGTATATATGTATAATATATTTAATCGTTGAGTTTTGTTTACGTAGATATGGTTTGATAATTAATAAACTGACCGTAAATATTACTAAGTCTATCACAATCTGAACGTCTATTAATACTATTTTCGGTGTTTCTAATATGTAACATTTCTAGTAACATTCTTTTATTGTAATTCTGTTCTGATTGTAAAATTGTTATATTTTTGAAGTTTGATAATTAATAAACTGACCGTAAATATAAGAAGGGTGTAACCACATCCGAAACGTCACAACATAAAAAAACAAAACAAAATATTAACAAAAATTGACCTAAAGCCCACTTTAGGATAAACATTATTTAATTAAATAAAATGTCACGAAGAAAGAAAATATGTATGATGCTATATCCCATTACAATTTGCAAATTCGTTGTTTTAACGTAGTATCATACTAAATCAGCTTTAGCATTGTACTAATTCAATTAAAATTTTGCGCCATATTCTTTAATTATGATGTTAAAGTGGGCTTTTTTGGTCAAATTGTTTTAGATGCAAATAAAAACAAATTATTTCAATTTGTAAATGTTTTTTGATTATTTTTAAATAAATGAATTAGTAATACACATTTTAGTAAATTAACATAGAAAACAATACTAAATAAACTATCATAAAATTCCTAGTCTAGTACATAGGAGCAAGTTCGTGCGACCCAGTCGTGCATTTTATTTTAATGACAACAAACAATCTGGGAGACTTTTTCATCCTTTAGAAGACGAAGGACATCATTGTATTTTAGGTGTCATAGGCTGGGAATCAATAACCAGATGTCCAGATCGTGACAGTCTAATGCACTTACCATTACACCATGTAACGTTTTTGTTGGGCCTCGTCCACAATGAGCGATGTTCTGCCAGCCCACGGAAAACCAAGAAGAACAGGAACCTCCTATGGGCTCCGTGGGTTGTAGGCAAGGTTGTCCTGAGGAGGTAGGTGCGGCAGGCATGCTTGCTTACGCTCGTCACTAGCTCGTCGGTGTCGTGGGATCTTGCACTGCTCCCGGACTTCCGTTACATTTTTTTACATGCCTTTGTTGTTTTTATTATATTTATATACTTTAGGAGAACACACACACACCCATCAAACTTCAAAGACCCGAAGTAAATTGTCCCTCAACTTCCAACTATTTTCATGGGGATCCTTAAGGTGTCATTTGGTTCCCTTTGCGTAACCCCCCCCACAGTCAACTATAACCGATATAAATAGTGACTATCCGTGGCCAACGCCTCGCAAAAATCTTATGGCGAAAGCCCCTATTTTGAAGCCGAGTAATTCACTAACGTACGCTCGCTTTCCGTCGATTAACACTCATTGTTGTACGTCCCCTTCCGCACTCAAAGGTATCTCACAACTTCATTTAGGATAGGTATTTCCACTCATGGCAAATGTTTCAAATTAAGGCATATAGACATTTCAATTTCACGAAAATGTATTCAGTTACATAATTTATTAAATTCTTGATTTATAAATATAATTATAAACTAAGGTGATACAAATTTCAATACGATTTTCTGTAATAAATTTGTTATATTTTCCTGCTTTCGTATCCCTTTGTAAATGTGTTTATGTTTGAGTGTCAATCATATTTCTTTTCTGATATGTAACTTCTTGTTTTTCACTCGAAAGTGAGCAGATTTATGGTTTATTTCACTAGATTGTCACTCCCACACAAACACATGCACACTCAGGCGTATACGTACTTTATCTAACCTTTTATTCTCTATTAGGTTTTCTGCTCTAGCTCACTCTCTTTTACTATTGTAGTGGCTTGTTTTTTTTTTTCTTGTTTTTGTTTTCTTTTACCTTGCCTCTTCTCTATTTTTTTGTTTTTTTTTTTTTGTTTTGTTTAACTCACTTTCTCACTACTGATATTTACCTTCTTCTCATATACTATCCTTAGGATATTTAACTCCAAAATCGTCTATGCATCAAACAAAACTTTCGATCGTACAATTTCAAATGATTAAAATGACTCACCGAATTTTAATTTGTTTTGCTTCTTCTTTCGTAAGCTTGACGTTTATCGATTACTGCAGACGGCTCGCTCCTCCGATGGATGGTGTGCACAGCATTCATGAGAGGGTGCTCGATCTTTTGCTAAACACTTGGGAAGGAGATTATAAAGAAAACTTTTGAGATTGAACGATCTTACACAAGTTTAAACTAATTAATACTTATCTTTTCTTTTATACTTTTTTTTTTTTCTTTTAAATGAGCAGCTGAGCAGAATGAGCAGAATGAGTAGAATAGTATTAGGTTCTTACTATTCCAATAATATTAGTTCTAAATATATGATGTTGATTGCTGCATGTCTTCGTCCAGCAGGTGACGATGCGAGGTGATCAGCTGTGCCGTCAAACTTTCTCGAGGGGACTTGTATGAGTTCGGTTACTGGCGTAAGCTAGATTGTTCTGGTTTACACTGATGACGTGGACACAAGTAGTCAGGTATCGTTTCGCGTCTCTAAATGAATGACGTCACTGGTGTAGGCCAGATAGATTTGGTTTACACTGATGACGTGTATAGCGATCAGTGGACACTCGTGGTCGGGTGTCTTCTCGGGCTTCTTACTGGATGACGTTACTGGTGGGTCTCGATTCCCGATTTGGGAGAGCAGTGACGTAAGGTGCCTTCTTGGGAATGTACAAGCTGGCAATATCAGCAAATTGGTCACTGGCCCTTTGACGATTAAGGCAAATATGGAGCACCGCGGTGTCGATCTTTTTGATCGCACTATGGGCTGACAAAGTTGGCGCTTCGATTATCGGAGGGCTTTTATTGTTTTATTTTTTTCTTTGGAAATGTGTGGCGTAGGGCTTTAACAAGCGTCTTCACGCACAAGAGAACGTGCTACGCTATCTAAAGAACTCAATTGCTAGCGGGTGTGACAATTGCCAATTTACTTCCTCGCACTTTTTCCTGTGGGAACACCTTATTAAATCACCTTTTTTTTTTTTTTTTTATTATTTGACAACTACTGGACTAATGATTTACCTTCGTACTTAAACCTTGGTAAAATACTATTTTTTCGTATTTTACGAGTATGCGCCCAATTATTATTCTATAAGATCTGTTTCGGATGGAATCTCGATTAAGAAAGAACGATCGGATCGCGCGCAAGTACCTTGTCGTCAATTTCTTACCGAACCCCATTAACTTCCGCTAGTTCTTTGACGAAAACATTACCAGCTGTTGGGTGATGGAATTCCTAGTGTGGAAATTTACGATGTGTACAGGGATATACGGAGTACTTATTTTTTTGGTTTTATAATTATTCGTAAGTATCTAAACTAATGTACAGTGTCCCCCACAAAACTTTTCGATTTTGAGAACGTAAGTGAATAAAATCGAAATGAAAAGGGACCTTCAATTTATTCGCTAAGATATCATTTACGGATATCTTTGGCGTGAAACACGCCCAGTAGATGTCCATTTGTATCTTCTAATTCATACATGTTGTTGCTAGGTATACTTTTGATAATTGCCGGCGAGAACTTTAAACAAAGTTTAGCATTTCGCCTTTTTGTTGCATCGCTCAAAATGAAATTTCGCTTATAGACCGTTTGACCTACTATAAAATTAGAGTTTTTACTTCGTGTATTATATACGCGTTCGTATTTCTTATGAGCCTGTTCAAGAGAGGTTTTTATATTATCCTGGATTAAATTCATTTTACAACTTTTTGGGATAATGTCTATTTCGGAATTATTAAGTCCTTTTAACTTTCTTAAAAGCGGGTAGTCATGGCCGTGCTGAATTTTAGACTCACCGAATAAGGCTTCGTGAGGTGACATCCCGATAGCAGCATGTGTAGTTGAACGAAGCGCACTCGCTATAGATTGGACATGCATGTCCCAGTTTGACTGATTTGTCTCTTTGGCAAGGTACGAACGGATGGCTGTTAACACTGAACGATTCACTCGTTCGCTAGCGTTAGCCTGGGGTGAGTATGACGCCGTTCTTATGTGTCGAATTCCATACGCAGAGAGTAGCTTCCCAAAATCTTTACTTATAAATTGCTTCCCATTATCGGAAAGTAAGGACTCCGGTACTCCGAATATTGCGAAGACTTGCTCATCAAGAAACTGTATCGCTGATTCACTCGTAGCTTTCCTAATTGGTTGAATCAATACAAATTTAGTTAATTGGTCTAAACAAATGATCATGTATGCGTTGCCTTTTTTTGAGCGGGGGTAAGGTCCAAGAAAGTCGACGAAGACGTGCTGAAACGGCCTATCCACTACGTAAGCTTGGCCCATTGGCGGTCTCAAGGTTGAATTCGGTGCTTTGGAAGTTTTATAAACGCTGCAGTCCGCAATAAACGCTTTAACTTGTGCCGCCATATTAGGCCAGTAAAAACGTTCTCTTAGACGATACAGCATTTTGGCCACACCACCATGTGAAGACTTTGGCGGGTCATGAGCCAAATGAACCAAATGAGACGTCATGGCAGAAGGGATCCACAGTTTCCAAGTTTGGTCATCCTCAAGAGGATTCCCTGTACTATATTTGATCTTCTTGTAAACAAAACCTTCTGTCACTTGAAGATCAGGCAGTTGACTTTTATTTTTCTCCACCGTTTCTATTAATCCTACATATTCGTCCGATTTAAAACACGGATCTGCAAGATTAACTTGTAGAACATCGGAAGAATTCATCAAACTCGCAGAATCAGATACTATCTCATCGACACAATGGACACGTGAGAGCGCGTCTGGTACCACATTCAGCGAACCCTTTCGGTGTTCTATCTCAAAATTGAAACGTTGGAGTTTAAGACTCCATCTAGCAAGACGCCCACTCAGCTCCTTCTGACTCATGAGCCACTTCAGACTCGCATGGTCCGTTACTATTTTAAATTCCTGCATTTCCACGTACGACCTAAACTTTTCAACCCCTAAGACGGCCGCAAGGCACTCTAACTCCGTGATGCTATAATTGCGCTGGGCAGGATTTAGTTTATGCGAGTAGTAGTAGATCGGCCTCTCAACCCCGTCTTCATCTACCTGGCATAACACACTCCCAACTCCCGAGGTCGAAGCATCACACAGAATGACGAAAGGTTTGTTAAAGTTTGGATTTATCAATACCGGAGCTTCAGTTAAAGCTTTTTTAAGATCTTCAAAGGCTTGGATTGCTTCCGGACCAAAAACGAATGATTTTCCCTTCTTAAGAGTTTCCGTTATAGGTGTAGCACGGGCCGAAAAATCTTTAATGAATCTCCTGTACCACCCAGACATCCCCAAAAACCTACGAACTTGTCGAGCTGTCTTCGGTACGGGAAAATCTTTGATTGCCGCAACCTTATCTGGATCAGTTCGAAGTGTTCCCCCTCCTACTATAAATCCTAGATACTTTAAAAATTTAAAGCAAAATTTAGATTTATCTAAATTTATCGTGAGTCCTGCTGTGCGTAAATATCCAGCTAGTTCTTTCAAAATATTCATATGCTCATCAAATGAACTCGAAATTACCAATAGATCATCTAAGTACACATACACACTTTGTCTCAATCTGTGTGGTACCACTTTGTCCATAAGACGACACAACCTTTGAGCAGCACCATGTAAGCCAAAGGGCATTACCACAAATTGATACAGGGGTCTGCCGGGCACTTAAAACGCAGTCTTTTCCCGTGAGGATTTCTCCAGGGGTATCTGCCAGAAGGCGTGCTTCAGATCCACACTAGAGATGTAATGTGTCGCTGAAGCTCGACTTAGCAGTCCTTCCATATGATGAAGTGGATAAGCGTCTGTTTTTGAGCATTTATTGACCTTCCGAGAGTCTAAGCACAACCGATTTTTGCCGGGTTTTTGTACCAACACAATCGGTGAGCTCCAAGAGCTATTACTCTCTTCAATTATGCCCAACTCCAGCATACTATCCAATTCATCATACATAAGTTTTTGTACCGCTGGAGACACGGGATAGTGTCTTTGTTTAATAGGCTCAGCGTCGCCTGTATCTATGTAGTGCTCTTCTAGGTGAGTTCGCCCCAAACCACTTTTGGCAAAGGACGGAAATTCACTGATCACCTTTTTAAGTACCTTAGACTCTTCCGCCGATAACTCGTGTGCATTTGGATCGCAAATGTCTCGTGTTAAACTGGATGAGATTTCTGAAATAAAATTTGGAAAAATATCAAATGTATTCCAGAAATCAATCCCTAGATACATCTGTTGTTCCAATGATGGCACAAGGAAAAATTTGACCTTCTTCGTTTCACCATTGAAGGTGACGTCAGTGGTTAATTCACCAATGATTGCCTGTGGTTGACCACTAGCAGTCTTTACTTTTGAATTAAACTTATTGAACGAAAGACCAATGCTGTCAAGAAGCTCCAAGCAACCAGCGCCGAGGCAACTAATGTTGGCACCAGTGTCTAGTAAACCGCGCATCCTTTTACCGAAGACCTCGATAGGCGCGTAAGGACGAATATCATCGCTTTTGCATAGACATGTCGCTGCTATCGCTTTATGAACGTCTGTCTTTCTCTTAAACCTCCCTCTAAGTTTTAAAATGCGCTTAGAGGGGTCAGTTTTGAAAATTCTAGATCGGGCCTCATAATAATTTGTTAGCCTTTCGTGTAATGTTAATGGTCTTGGCTTTGTCGGTATTGGATTCAGTGTATCATTAAGCCTTCTCAAGATGATTACTTTTTCATCTTTTTTACGAGTTATAGTGTCATTTTTATCATTTGAGTTTTGGTTAACAGGTAATGCCGGTATATTAGGAAATATAGGTAAGTCTGGTAATTTCTGAAAGTCTGGTAATTTCTGAAAGTCTGGTAATTTATGGAAGTCTGGTAATTTATGAACGCCTGGTAAGGAATGATTTATTTCATAACTTTCATTTAATTGGTGTCCGGGTTTTTGGTCTGAGGGCAACTCTCCCCGGGTGTCGGATCGCCCCGCTTGCGGTTTCCCAAACATCTCGGGCAATTAGGAGATGTAGAGTTTTGGTAACCACACTTGTAACAGAAAAGTGATACTTGGGTGCTTGGACATTCTCTATAGGAATGACCCTTTTGTCTGCAGTTCCAGCATAGATATAAAGATGTATCTATCTTTTTCTGAGAGAAAGACATTGTTTCAACCTGAGCCGATGTATCGTAAAGGTCTGAATCCAGGTCTAACTCTGAGACTTGTTTTCGAACATTCATGGGAGGGACTGTTTTTAAACGGGCTACATCTTGTTTATTGATATACCTTTCAATGGTTCTGCAAACATGGACCATTTCTGGCAAACTGTTTGTATAAAATGTTATAAGAAGCTCTCCTATCCGTCTTTTTACGTTTTGCTTCAAAAGATCTATAAGCTCTCGTGGAGTCTTCGGCCTATAAAGACGGGTGTTAAGTTTTTGGATCTCATTGAAGAAATCGTCAAAGTTTTCGTTGGCTCCTTGACGCCGGTCAAACATGATACGAGACAATTCAGAGTCAGTCTCCAGACTCCTAAATTGTTCAAACAACGCAATTCGAAACGTAGACCAGTCGGTGTTAGGATGTGAATGTAGATATAACCAGTACCAGGTTTCTGCATCACCTGTGACAAATTGGTGAAAGTTTAAGAACACCTCTTCCCAGGTTGCGTTGTAGCACTCTTTAAGCCTACTTAGTCTAAATATGAAATCATCTACGGTCATTTTCTTTGAATCATATCTTAGACCCCATTTATGGTAATCTATTCGTTTAGAAGTAGATGTAGATGTGGCGCTTCCCGAAGCGGTGGGTTGTACGACATTTGGTGTTTCTGAATCAAGATTTAGATTTTCGATTCGATTTAAAAAATTCTGAACGTTTTGGCTATATTCTTGTTCAGCTTGCGTGGTTTGCGTTGAAGCAGAAGGGTGCAACGTTGTACGTATTTCCCGAGGATTTTGCTGTCGAATGACATCATAATCGTCTGTTGGGTTCCGTGGAGGAGTTTTTACCATTAAATATTTACGAATGGTAGCATCCAACATTTGTTGAATTTCTTCCTTTTCTTTGGCAAATTCTTCTTGTCTTCTGCGGAGATCTTCAGTCCTACTTAGGCCAATTGCCGCGTTGACAACCGTCTGTATTTGCTCCGTGAGACTTTCATTATTTACTTCACGAGGATTGTCATGATTTCTACTCGGGTTGGAACCAGATGGCTGATCTCTATTACTATCAATATTTGTCCGTCCTTCTGCAATAGGTGAAGGCGGGACATTGTCTGATTTATTGTTTTGCCTTGTAGTTGGCTTCGGACCCATTTTAAATATGTCAAGTTCTTATTGCATACAAATAAACTAAACGCTAAAATTTCAACTTCGTGAAGTCTAAACTGTATGACTGTCTTTGTGTATGGTTGTAAATATAATTTATAATTAATTAATTCAGGTTCGTATATTGATACACGTACAAAAGATATTACGTAATTTTTCGATAAATGGATGTGTAAATCCAGAGGTTATATGTTCTATTAGGGTTGTATTCAAATCATAAATGTGCTCGGGTTTGTACAACTGAATGTTTATATCGACGTTAAATTTAGGATTTGGGAGTTGAGGACAATGGTTACATGTCATGTTCTACGAACGATTTTGAAAACCTTTCGCAAAAAAAAAAATTCACGCAATCTTAAGATGGTCTACGGATGACCTTGTGATTAAGGACGCCATTTTTTTTTTCTTTGCTGTGAACCGTTTTCATATAATTTTTTTTTTTTTTTTCTTTTAGTCTTTGCAAGTAGTTTGAAAGTAATCAAAATGTGTTCTTATTAAGTTGTGTGAAAGCGTTTTTATTTCCTTTTTTTTTTTTTTTTTTTTTTTGTAGATTTATTCGAGGTATCCACTGGAACAGAGAAGAGGTGCTAGGCGGGGTAGTGGTAACTGGTACCTAAAATTCCGGGTCATCTCACTAACTCCTCCAGTGAACCTAATTATATGCGCGTACAAAAATGACGAAGAATGTAACGCAACTGACAGAAAGTGGTTTCTAGAACCGATATTCCCGGTCGTTACAATTCTAATCAGAATTGCGAGTTAATAGGTATATTGAGTTAGAATAGTAGTCAAAGAATAAGAATAAAACTCTTTAATCTGGTCTACATTCGTCAATCATTTTAAATTAAATATCCGAAAGGAAATAGCTTGATTTAATTTAGCTCGTAAAAATCAAAAATTTCTATATAAAAAAATATAGTTAATTCGCTTCGCTGCCCCACGATGGGCGCCACCTGTGTAACGTTTTTGTTGGGCCTCGTCCACAATGAGCGATGTTCTGCCAGCCCACGGAAAACCAAGAAGAACAGGAACCTCCTATGGGCTCCGTGGGTTCTAGGCAAGGTTGTCCTGAGGAGGTAGGTGCGGCAGGCATGCTTGCTTACGCTCGTCACTAGCTCGTCGGTGTCGTGGGATCTTGCACTGCTCCCGGACTTCCGTTACATTTTTTTACATGCCTTTGTTGTTTTTATTATATTTATATAATTTAGGAGAACACACACACACCCATCAAACTTCAAAGACCCGAAGTAAATTGTCCCTCAACTTCCAACTATTTTCATGGGGATCCTTAAGGTGTCATTTGGTTCCCTTTGCGTAACCCCCCCCCACAGTCAACTATAACCGATATAAATAGTGACTATCCGTGGCCAACGCCTCGCAAAAATCTTATGGCGAAAGCCCCTATTTTGAAGCCGAGTAATTCACTAACGTACGCTCGCTTTCCGTCGATTAACACTCATTGTTGTACGTCCCCTTCCGCACTCAAAGGTATCTCACAACTTCATTTAGGATAGGTATTTCCACTCATGGCAAATGTTTCAAATTAAGGCATATAGACATTTCAATTTCACGAAAATGTATTCAGTTACATAATTTATTAAATTCTTGATTTATAAATATAATTATAAACTAAGGTGATACAAATTTCAATACGATTTTCTGTAATAAATTTGTTATATTTTCCTGCTTTCGTATCCCTTTGTAAATGTGTTTATGTTTGAGTGTCAATCATATTTCTTTTCTGATATGTAACTTCTTGTTTTTCACTCGAAAGTGAGCAGATTTATGGTTTATTTCACTAGATTGTCACTCCCACACAAACACATGCACACTCAGGCGTATACGTACTTTATCTAACCTTTTATTCTCTATTAGGTTTTCTGCTCTAGCTCACTCTCTTTTACTATTGTAGTGGCTTGTTTTTTTTTTTCTTGTTTTTGTTTTCTTTTACCTTGCCTCTTCTCTATTTTTTTGTTTTTTTTTTTTTGTTTTGTTTAACTCACTTTCTCACTACTGATATTTACCTTCTTCTCATATACTATCCTTAGGATATTTAACTCCAAAATCGTCTATGCATCAAACAAAACTTTCGATCGTACAATTTCAAATGATTAAAATGACTCACCGAATTTTAATTTGTTTTGCTTCTTCTTTCGTAAGCTTGACGTTTATCGATTACTGCAGACGGCTCGCTCCTCCGATGGATGGTGTGCACAGCATTCATGAGAGGGTGCTCGATCTTTTGCTAAACACTTGGGAAGGAGATTATAAAGAAACCTTTTGAGATTGAACGATCTTACACAAGTTTAAACTAATTAATACTTATCTTTTCTTTTATACTTTTTTTTTTTTCTTTTAAATGAGCAGCTGAGCAGAATGAGCAGAATGAGTAGAATAGTATTAGGTTTTTACTATTCCAATAATATTAGTTCTAAATATATGATGTTGATTGCTGCATGTCTTCGTCCAGCAGGTGACGATGCGAGATGATCAGCTGTGCCGTCAAACTTTCTCGAGGGGACTTGTATGAGTTCGGTTACTGGCGTAAGCTAGATTGTTCTGGTTTACACTGATGACGTGTATAGCGACCAGTGGACACAAGTAGTCAGGTATCGTTTCGCGTCTCTAAATGAATGACGTCACTGGTGTAGGCCAGATAGATTTGGTTTACACTGATGACGTGTATAGCGATCAGTGGACACTCGTGGTCGGGTGTCTTCTCGGGCTTCTTACTGGATGACGTTACTGGTGGGTCTCGATTCCCGATTTGGGAGAGCAGTGACGTAAGGTGCCTTCTTGGGAATGTACAAGCTGGCAATATCAGCAAATTGGTCACTGGCCCTTTGACGATTAAGGCAAATATGGAGCACCGCGGTGTCGATCTTTTTGATCGCACTATGGGCTGACAAAGTTGGCGCTTCGATTATCGGAGGGCTTTTATTGTTTTATTTTTTTCTTTGGAAATGTGTGGCGTAGGGCTTTAACAAGCGTCTTCACGCACAAGAGAACGTGCTACGCTATCTAAAGAACTCAATTGCTAGCGGGTGTGACAATTGCCAATTTACTTCCTCGCACTTTTTCCTGTGGGAACACCTTATTAAATCACCTTTTTTTTTTTTTTTTTATTATTTGACAACTACTGGACTAATGATTTACCTTCGTACTTAAACCTTGGTAAAATACTATTTTTTCGTATTTTACGAGTATGCGCCCAATTATTATTCTATAAGATCTGTTTCGGATGGAATCTCGATTAAGAAAGAACGATCGGATCGCGCGCAAGTACCTTGTCGTCAATTTCTTACCGAACCCCATTAACTTCCGCTAGTTCTTTGACGAAAACATTACCAGCTGTTGGGTGATGGAATTCCTAGTGTGGAAATTTACGATGTGTACAGGGATATACGGAGTACTTATTTTTTTGGTTTTATAATTATTCGTAAGTATCTAAACTAATGTACAGTGTCCCCCACAACCACGGGATTCTTCTTTTTGAACCTGACCGAAATCGACAGTTTTCTTAAAATGTTCGTTATAGTCCGTGTTGCTTTCAGATTTTGTGAGCCCACGAATAAAACAAGAAACAACTCAATTATTTGTTCAATTTTATTTTTGGCGGGTTACAAAATTCCTACAAATATAAATTCATTAATTTAGGAATGAATTATATGTTAATATGTACATACTTTTAGTTTTACTTTAGTTGGATTTTTTTACAATTTATTTTACAGTTTTTTATGATTTGCTTTAACCTTAACTTTCTCGCTAGTGCCCAAAATAACCTCAAATGTGACTTGCAAAAAGAATGACTTGCCATCTGCCATTTGATAATTGGATATTTTAAATTTGTTTTTTGTATGTTGGCTCTGTGTGGAGAGCAGGGTTGTTAACACTCCCCCCCAGTATGGCCACTAGGAGAAGTGGACTTTACCAAATCCATAACACCGACATCTAACACATCCAACTTGACCGCAGGCCGTTCGTACACTCCTGAACTTGTTTGGATAGTAGCGCTCCGTACCTGTCCATCTTTGGAAAGTTTAATATCAATTACTCTACCTTTTGGCCAACTATTTCGTGGGCTGTTCGGGTCAACGATGATTACAAGGCTGCCTATTTCAATGGGTTTAGCAGGAGTAAACCATTTTGAGCGCCGCGTAATAGTATGGAGGTATTCTTGTACCCACCTCTTCCAAAAATGGTCTGCATATTGCTGGCTCGTCATCCAGTTCTTCTTGAGTACCGACCGATCATCGTTGAAGATTGCTATTGGCTTCATCCCACTGGAAGACCCAAGCAAAAAATGATTCGGGGTCAGTGCATCTTCGTGTTCATTTGTTATTGGTAGATACGTTAGAGGACGCGAATCTATGATGCTTTCAACTTCGATTAATGAGCTTCGTAAAAGCTCATCTGAGGGATTGCGTGTGAGCATAGTACGAGCCAATGTTGATTTGACAGATCTGACCAATCTCTCCCAGCTTCCTCCCATGTGTGGGGACCATGGTGGAATGAAGACCCATTTGGTCATAGCTGATGTGAATGCTTCAATTAGTTTTTCTTTATTGACTTGTTCGTAGGCTTCCTTCAATTCTCGTTCTGCACCGCGAAAGTTTGTGCCGTTGTCACAATGGAATTCTATAGGCATTCCTCGTCGGGCAGTAAAATTCCGAATCGCCAGGATACAAGAATCAGTGGACAAAGAATGGGCGACCTCGATATGTATTCCTCGCGTTGTTAGGCAAGTGAATAAAACTCCCCATCGCTTTTCTATCCTTCGATGAATTGTTACATTTAATGGACCAAAGTAATCCACGCCCACGAACGAAAATGGGCGACTAAAGGAAGCCAGTCTGGCGGGTGGTAGTTGAGCCATAATTGGGGGGCTTGGCTGTGCTTTAAGATTTTTGCAGTTTTGGCAAGACCGCCGAACAGAATTGAAGGCAGTTCTCAAATTAGTTATGTGAAATCGCTGTCGAATTTCATTCAAAACAGTTTCATGGTGTTGGTGTTTGTAGCGTTCGTGGTAATCAAGCATAATAAGTCTAGTTATATGATGTTTTCCCGAAAGAAGGATTGGGTGTTTAAAATCATGACTCACATCTTTGGAAAGCTCAATCCTTCCACTAGCGCGTATTAATTCATATTCGTCTAGATATGGACAAAGTTTGTAAATAGAGCTTATTTTACTCACAGGCTTATTTTTCGAAAAACAATCAATTTCATCTCGATATGTTGAAAGCTGCACTTCTTTTAGTAGGGTTCTCTCAGCTTGTTGTAGTTCCATTTGATTCAGGGGTCCATTTGTGCTTGCTTCGTCTTGTAGAGATATGATTTCGATAAGCTGTTGTTCAGTTGGTGCGAAGCTCTCAGAGAAAATTTGCTTGAGTTTTACTTTTGCATGCAACTTTTTGACAAATCTGTGAAGAAAGGCACAACTACGGAGCAGTTTTCTCCACTCCGAAAATCGGTCTGCTACAAATAGGTTTTCGTTACAAGGAACATGTATGTTTACGTATTGGCTTCTCAATTCGTCGGTGATGTTTTTCGGTTGACTTTTTTCGATTGGCCAAGTTTCTGGAGGCTGGAGTAAGAACGATGGGCCCACAAACCATCGATTGGACGAGCAGAATTCTGGAATTTTGGTCCATTTAGTGGCTTCATCAGCCACGTTTTCTTTAGTTGATACCCACCTCCACTCTGATATATCGGATAGCTCTAAAATTTCACTTACGCGAAACGCCACAAATTGCTTATATTTTCGATGGTCTGATCGAAGCCAGCAGAGTACGTTTTTTGAATCAGACCAAAAAACTTTGCTAGTGAAGGCAATAGAATGCGATTGTGTTATTAATCTAGATAACCGAGCACCAAGGGTTGCTGCTTGCAATTCCAATCTAGGAATTGATAAACTCTTTATAGGGGCTACTCGTGTCTTTGCTCCAATCAGAGATACTTCAGTAGAACATCCATCTGAACACCTCAAGTACGCTACAGCCGCATAGCCGTCTTCGCTAGCATCACAGAATATGTGGAGCTGCATTTCACGCTGATTTTCAAACTTCTTAGTAATGTAGCATCTAGGTATTTGAAGATTTTCGACCTTGGGCAGAAGATGAATCCAGTTCAGCCATTTATGATTTTGTTTGTCTTGAATTTCTTCATCCCAGCCGATACCTGACCTCCAGATGTCTTGAAGGAGAACTTTGAGATACATTAAAAAATGAGCGATCAGACCCAACGGGTCGAATATGGTCATCAATAGTCGCAAGACATCTCGCTTAGTAGGTCGGCAACTTCCAGAGAGAATATATGAAAGTCTAGGTTTAGCTGTTGGTTTGAATATAAACATGTCGTTAGTGGTGCACCACCACATACCCAAGACTTTCTCGGAAATTAGTTCGGGGTCTATGTTTAAA
Source organism: Chrysotoxum bicinctum (assembly GCA_911387755.1). Classification (NCBI taxonomy): domain Eukaryota; kingdom Metazoa; phylum Arthropoda; class Insecta; order Diptera; family Syrphidae; genus Chrysotoxum; species Chrysotoxum bicinctum. The sequence goes on along the minus strand of OU426988.1, from coordinate 28,032,545 downwards.
TTCATTAAGTCAGTGCTGCTAGATTGGAGAGCCTTCACTACCTCTGTGGAGTTGGATACCCAGTTTCTGATATAAAAACCTCCTTGGCTATGAACGAAGCGAATATTTTTAGCAAGCTCTACTGCCTCTTGTTGGGTATCGACGCTAACAAGCAGGTCGTCGACATAGTGATTCTCAAGAATGGCCCTTACAGCTTCTGGATAAACCTCGGAAAACTCTTTGGCGTTCTCATTTTTTACATACTGTGCACAGGCGGGTGAACAGGTTGCGCCAAACGTCATGACAGTCATTGCATATGTCTCAGGAAACTCGTCTTCGCCCTCACACCACAAAAAAGCTGGGAGTGTTGGTCTTCAACTCGGATCTTTACTTGGTGGAACATCTCCATGATGTCTCCACAAATAGCTACTTTCTTTTCTCTGAACTTATAAAGTACTGAGATCAAACTGGTAAGCTGGTCCGGACCTTTCATAAGAAATGAATTCAAAGACATACCTCGAACTTTGGCTGCGGCGTCCCAAACAATTCGCAATTTAGATGGCTTATTCGGATTCATCACTGGAAATATTGGTAGATACCACGAACGCTGACGCCTTTCTTTAGCTTCCTGACTGCTTAACTTTCGGGCGTAGCCTTTTGACAGATAATCTTGAATTTTGTTTTGAAGAACTTTGGCTAGCTCTGGATCCTTTGTCATTCGTTTTTGTAAGCTTTTAAAACGATTATAAGCCATTTCAAAACTATCCGGCAGCTCGATGTCATTGTTTTTCCATAGAAGTCCTGTCTCAAAGTAACCTTCTTTTCGCCGAGTAAGCTCTTTTAATAAAGCTAAAGCACGCTCTTCTTCCACACTCATTAACATTTTGTCTGGCTTAGACACACCAAAGTTCTCATAGCACAGAAACTGCTTCACAAGATCTTGAAGATTCCCATCGTCGCATTTTTCACACTCGCAAATGTGAAAATTGCAGTGACCATTTGTAAGCACTTGCTCTTGGGTGGCATTCTTCAAGCAACCGTGAATAGCCCAGCCCAGTCGTGTCTTGGTAGCAACAGGTTGGCCAATAGCACCTTCTTTGTACTTTAAAGGTAGCCCCAGCTTCCAGTTATTAATACCGATGAGTAATCGAGGTCTTTGGTTGGCAAAGGAGCTAATTGGCAAACCTTTCAAATAATCATATTGTGTTTGCAGTCTTTTATTATCCACTGACTGCTTGGGTAGTTGAAGGCTTTTAACGGTGTGGACTTTCTCTATCGTATACTTTTTATTTTTAAAAGAAATACCTGATATTTTAAGATCCATAACTTCAGAGTCATTCTCGCATCGATGCTCATCTGCAGTCCATCTTAAACGCAAGGGGGAAGCGATGCCTTTAATTTTGAGTTGACGAGCTACTTCCTCATCCAGTAAGGTTACTGATGAGCCTTCATCAAAAAGGGCACAAATATTAACCTTAGAATCGTTGCCATAAAGTGTCACAGGTATCACTCGGAAAAGGATGTCTTCCGAATTATGGTGGTGAAAATGGTCATCGTGATGGGGCGATATTTCTTCAGACTTCTTGGCCTCAGTTTGCGGTTTAAGTTCTCGGGAATCTTTTTCGTCATTGTGTAGCAGACGGTGGTGCTTAAAGATACAATTATTTTTTCCACATACAGTCTCGACCTTACATCTCTGCCTACCATGTTTGCTGAGACAACGGCTACAGAGTCTTTGGTCACGCACGAACGCCCATTTTAGTGAGAGACTCAAATTTTCAAACTGTTTGCACTTTGCAATCGATGGGCAATGTCCGCTACAAATACAGCAATTGCGTTCGGTTGATGAATATTTATTCTCTTCAACGTCTTGAGAATGCACATGCAAAAATCCTTTGTCTTTAGTTGATTTAGGTTGCTTATCGTTACTCAGTGTGCTTGGTAGACTGACAAGGTTAACAGCTTCAGCCATCTTGTACAGCCATGAACTAAAATTCGAGAGTGTGTGATTATCGATGGGAAGAGTTTGAGTGTACATAGCCCAGTTCAAACGAATTGCTGGCGGTAGCTTGTCCACGAGCTCCCGTAACAAAGTAGGGTTACTTAGGTAAAGAACACACCCAGTTGCTTCTATAGTCGCACACAGATTTTGCACTGCGATTGCGAAGTTAACAATACTGTCCAGTTTATCAGCTTTCGGTGGTGGAGTGGCCTGTATTTTGTTCATCAATGTTTCAATTATAAATTCTGGTCTTCCGAATAGCATTTTTAAAGTAGAGATCACTCGTGGGACACAATCTGGTTGGATCAGCAAACTTTTGACTGATTCTAGAGCCTTACCTTTAAGAGACTGCTGCAGACGCATTAGGTTCTCCTCACTTGAAAATCCACACAACTCCGTGCTTCTTTCGAAGCTTCTTATAAAAAGAGGAAATTGGCAACCCTGGTTTTTTAAAGGCAATACAAGTAAAGTTTTTCTCCTATTTTCTTTTTCCTTTTTCTCAAGTTTAATACCACTGATCAGCATAAAAGTAATTTCTAAGTGTAGACCAAGTATATTTTACACACGGGCAATTGAAATAAATTGTATAATGAAGCGAACCCCGCCAAATAATTACAACAACAATAACAACAGTTTGACTGAGTCAAACAAACGTAAACATTCAAAAATATCATACGAAATAAGGGATGAAACTGCACCTTCGACATCGTCGTCTGTAGGTAAAATGTCAACCGTTGAGTTAGAAAGCCTCATCGTTAATGCTGTAGCTACTTTACTCGACGATAAACTAAGAAATATGGCAACAAAATCAGACGTAGAAGGAATATGTGGCGAGGTTCAGGCTCTGAAGGAGGATAATCTGGCACTTAGAAATCAGTTGGAGCATATGGAAACATGCTACTCGTCACTGGAGCGTAAAGTTGAAAATCTTGAACGCAAGGCTATAGAAACTAATATAGTTATTCATATGCCCGTGGTAGACGAGTCCAATCCAGAGGTGAAGGCAAAGGAAATATGCCAGAAGCTGATCGGAAACACAGACCCCATGCTAGTTACTGAGTCGCGCTCGATGAGACCCAAGAACAACGTAGCAAGTGTCATCCTGAAGCTACGACAAAAAGATGACGTAGAGCGCATACTGAAGGAATCATCACAACTTGGACAACTTCGCAACACAGGAATTTCTATACACAGGGACTACACGGAAGCTGCAAGAGATAGAAGGAAGCGAATGTTGAACATTAAAACAGAAATTTTGAGGAAAAACAAAAAAAACATCAAAGTGGAACTGCGTGCACAAAAACTCAAGGTTAATGAAAAAATATTTTATTTGGATAAAAACAACAATCTTAGATGTGAAGAAAATGTAAACATGTGCGGCAGTTTAATTCTCAACCAGATGATGGATGACAGTGACAGATCGAATGCAACAGCCGAAGGTGTTAACACAAGGAATCAGACCAGTTTACACGGGAGGAGTTTACACGGGCAAGATCCCGAAAAAGAAGTCATGAATCATGTCTTATCGACAACTGATAATAATTTTTTGTGTAAATTTTAATATTAATGCCGTCTGCTCTGTTAATGTAAAAAATGTCCAAGTAAAAGTAATTAATAATGTAAAAGAAATTAAAAAATATAGAATATTAGCGTATAATGTATCAGGTTTGAAAAATAAGGATCTTTTTACAGAGTTTTTTAATTTTATAAATCAATATGAGTTTATCTTTTTATTTGAAACATATGTCGAAGAATCTTATTATAACAACTTCCGTGGAAAATTTAAGAATTTCGAATATAAATGGGTTCCAGCAGTGCGTACACACACCAGAGGACGTGCTAGTGGAGGATGCTATATTGGTTTCAAACAGAACTTAGAGGGAATTCGTTGTGAGATTAAGGTTTTTGAAGAGCTGTCGTACCTGGAAATCGCCGTTGATGGAGAAGGCCAGTATTGTATACTCCCGTCCTATATAAACTGTAAAACATGGGAACATGATTTTGAAAAATTACAAGAATTTATAGCGCAATCAAAAAACACCAAGTTGATGGTAATTGGAGATTTAAATGCGAGAGTAGGCAACGAAAGTGGAACAGAAAACAACCTAGCGGGGATCACACGTTTTTCAGTGGATACATCGTGCAATGCAAGGGGGAAAAAACTTCTTGAACTTTGTAATTCATTTGGACTGCGTATAGTAAATGGAACTACTAACAGTGATAGATGTGGAAATTTTACCTTTGTGGGAAAGCAAGGGACTTCAGTTATCGACTACTGTCTTATAGGAACCGAATGGAATTCATTAATCTTCGATCTTGAGGTCAAACTTGTTCCCTACTCGGATCACCTGCCTATCATAGTTTCCATGTGGCAATATTGCACTCCCGATGAGTCGAAAAAAACTATGAAATTGGTTCCCAAACTACAGTGGATCTTTTCAAAGGCAGATCGATACAGAAATATTTTGAATGAAAAACTTTTAGGCCAACAACATGGTTGTTTTAATGATATTGAAGCTAGCATCAGGGAAGCATATCCGGAAATCAAAAAGAGCCCTGGCAATAAGAAGCTATATAAAAAACCATGGTTTGACGAAGAATGTGAGAGAGCCAGACAGCGCTCGTTTGCGTGGCTGAAAGTATTGAGAAGAGAAAACGGAGTGGTGTTACGAGATTTATATATTGAGGCCAACAAATTCAAGCTGATATGTATACAAAAGGAAAAAATGTATTTTGAAGGCGAAGCTGAAAAGGTAGCACACTGCAGGAATACATCTGAATTTTGGAAAAAAATAAGGAATTTGAACGGCACTAAATACGTTATAGGCAATGAACTAAATTCCAATTTGCTTAAAGAATTTTTTAAGAAGCTTCTTAATCCAGTATCAAGTAGTGTTTGCTTCCAATATGCGCCCCCGGGTTTGAATAATGATACGCTTGATAGCCCAATCACTTTTCAGGAGGTGAAGGAAGTGATATATACTTTAAAAGACGGAAAAGCAGCTGGTTCAGACGGAATTCCTGTGGAGTTCTATAAATATGGCACAAGTGAACTTATTGTCGAACTCAATGCCCAGTTTAATAAGATTATGGAATCTGGAAACATACCGCAGCGATTTGAGGAAGCCTTGATTTTTCCCATTCATAAAAAAGGTGCAACATCGGATCTACAAAACTACCGTGGAATTTCGTTTCTTAATGCATCATATAAAATTTTTACTGGTATTCTACAGAGACGACTTAATGAATGGATTAGAGTCAACAACATGTTTAAGGAGTTCCAAGCCGGCTTTAGATCAGGCTATTCAACTATCGACCACATCTTTGTGCTAACCAGTATTGCTAAGACATTCATTGCAAAGGGTAGAAAGCTATATGCTTTCTTTGTTGATTTCAAGGCGGCTTTCGATTCCACAGACAGAAAGGCCTTGCTATACAAGCTATACAATATGGGAATATCATGGAGATTTGGAAGGATAATTGAAGGTCTTTATATGAAAACAGTATCAGCAGTGTGGGATGGTGAGGAATTGTCAGAGTGGTTTAATACTTCATCGGGCGTAAGACAGGGATGCTCCTTAAGCCCCATATTATTTGCCCTTTTCATCGAAGATTTAGTGGATTATTTACCAGGAGGAATTGAGTATGCGGGTACGTTAATCAAGTTACTGATGTTTGCGGATGATGTAGTGTTATTAGCGTATTCACCCGAAACCCTACAGCTAATGATAAATCGCCTAACTGATTACACTAGCCTCTGGAATCTCAATGTTAATCTTGACAAATCAAAAATAATAATCTTCAAACAAGGTGGTGGTAGAAATTGTGCTAACGAAAACTGGAACTACAATAATGAAAACATTGAAGTAGTAAAGGAGTACAAGTACCTTGGGGTCTACATAACCAAAAATCTAAATATGGAGCGTCATCTCCAAGCGAAGCTTTTAAAGTCAAAAACTGCCATCAATACAGCATGGAAGAACTGCTTCCAGAATAGATTATTACCGCATAGCAGTAAATATAAGGTTTTTGAAGCGGTTTCAGAAGCCATTATGTTCTATGCCGCGCAAGTATGGGGAGGAAAACAGTATGACTGTGTTGAAAAACTCTTGAGATTTTACCTAAAACGAATTTTCCATCTACCATCGAACACGCCCAACTATATGCTAATGCTCGAAACGGGTCTATCACCACTTTTCATAAAGACTCTCAAGCTCCAAATCGACTATATACTAAAAGTCATAAACATGCCAGCAGAACGGCTTCCAAGGAAAGTTGTCCTTTATACAATTCAAACAAAGACAGGCTGGTACAGAGATTGGCTTGAATTAGCAGAATCTTGCGACATCACACTGCACGAGCGGGACATTAGTAATTGGAAGCCGACATTATACAATCTTATTGAAAAGCTTGACGAGAAAGCTAGACAACAATATCTCGAAGAAGCTGGAAGTTCCATACATAGGGTAATATACAGCCAGCTGAATCATAACCTAATTCCAAATAATTACTTCAAGGATCAAAATAAATGCGAAGAAATTTCCATGATGCTTAGGTTACGTGGAGAGCTGCTCAGGCTGAACTATATTCCCCATCGGAATGACTTGCCCATCACATGCAGTTTGTGTAATCTTGGAGAAAGAGAGGATATATTTCATTTTTTGGGAAAATGTCCGATATACAGAGAAACAAGAAGAGATGTTTTTGGATGCGAGGCTCTAACGGATAATCAAATGGTTCAACTCCTCAATGAAGCAGATGTAAAGAAATTGTTTAACTACTCCAAAATAGCACTGTGTTATAGACAAAATATTATAAACGAAAGTTTCTAGAATCAAACTCATATGGTTTAGTTTATGTTTAAAGATGTATGTACATATGTATATAATTAAAAAGAAAAAGGAAAATTAAGACAAATAATTAATTGTAAAATATAAGTACTATCTTTAATTTTAAAAGTCAATCAGGCAGACGGCAAATGCCATGCAAAATGATTTAAAAAAACATTGTAATATTTATAATTTCGTTGTAAAATAAAATCTATCTAATCTAATCTAATCTAAAATAAAAAGAGGCCATTCATCAGGATCCCCACTAAAACTTTTTAACTCTTTAGATATCGAATGACGAGCCGCCAGATGGTTCCTTGTGATAATCTGATTAGTGCCACCAAAATAAGAAGCTGTAAATGGTAAGTCGAAGGGCGAAGAGTGCTGTTGTGGGTAAGTGGGTTGTTGTTGGAGATCAGAAGAACGATTGTGAAGCTGCTGTCATGAGTTGTAATTTATCAACTACAAAAATATAGTAGCAAAATAAATTCATTTCATACATTGTGCAGATATTGACTCATATAGTGCCTCGCTAACATTTTCCAGTTCGGACATTCATTGACATTGAACAGATGTTAGTCCGAAAAAACTATTTCGACATCCGCCCACGGTCGAATGTCAATTTTGTAACCTTCTTTTTCGCTGCCGCCATCATCGAGCAAAGTTGTGGTCTCCGTCGACATTTTTGCCATATTAAACTAAAATCACATATAGTGGGTAAATTTTCAAGATTGTTGTGATATCATACTAAATTTTAAGTCAATTATTTAAAATTTATTTAAAATAATTATTTAATACAATAATACTGGACAGACACAACTCGATTGAGTGCAAGCGAAACTACAACCAAGTCAATTTTTATTTCACCCTGCCACGTGTAAGTACCCAAACTAAATGTCTAGAAAGCAGAAATATAGGTACATATTGTTCTTTTAAAACAGCACCAACAACCTTAGCCACAGCGTTCAAGTCTGGTGCGTGGCGCTTAATAAGTATTTATTTGCTAATTGCATCAATTTCTCGAAGCGACACACGTGTGTAATACCGGTGACGTAATAAAACCCACCAAGGCTGTAAGGCGCCAGCACACACTTCTTCTGCTAATCGCGACAGTATCTGCCGAGTACCAGCATTTTGGGAACAGCAAATTTGACAAGAAAATCCACGAAATCCGAACACTACCAGTACCCCAGTTGTAACGAACAGACGTACACTAAATAATTTAGTCTACTCTAAATTGAGTACCTGCGTTTCCAAGCAGAACCAAATCTACAGGCTATTCCAGATCCATTCATCGATCAGCAGCACAATCAAAAGACAGAGAAAAAACAACCTGATACCCCATCGGAGGAGTTTCTTGAAACTTGCGCCAAACGGAATCCAACCTAACTTTAAATTTTTTTTCCTTTATTAACTTTATCAATATTTTAATTTGATAATTTAATTTTATACTTGTTAAAGTTACATAATTCAGTAATTTATATACATATTTCATAAGCTTTAATCTTCAAAGATAGTGAACATATGTACGAGATAAGAGAAAAAGTTTGGCTTGAATTAATTGGTTAAATACGTCGTCAGAGCAGATCATCGGGGGGATGTGCGCACATGATCCAGGATGCTGCAATCTTTTTTCATCGTAAGTACCAAAAGTTAAGTCATTTACCAGTATATTTTGTTTTTTTCTCTTTAAATAAACTCTTTCTTTTAAGTAACAATGAATTGAAGGTTAAAACAAACATGAATTTATAGATAATTTCAATGTTTAATTTTATTTATCATTTTGCTCTTTTTCCATAAGTGATAGCTAGATATTTGAAATGAAAATTAAAGAGATCATTTGTTACATTGTAATTAATTTCTTTTTAATCATGAGCGTTTGGTAATATGAGATGAGAGAGTAACGAAGGTGGAAATGTACAGTAAAGAGACACAGGTTTGTGGTGAGTGAATGAGTGTTCCTTTTAGCAAAATGAGGGGCAATGTTCATAATTCGGCTAGAACATTGCACGGAGGTGGTTCTTCTTGCCACTATAGGATGTGGGCTAGCCAACGTCACAACACCAGACGTAAGTGATCATTCAGACGTGCTGATTAGAACACAAATAATGTTATTATTTTTCCTTTGTTATGTTATTGTATTTTCGTATATATCATTCATTCTGGCACGAATTTTATTTGTGTGAACTAGATAATGGTTGCCGCCAAAACCCACTCCATATGCTGAGCTAGCAGGGAGAAATGTGCCAGACGCGGCTTACCCAAGGAATAGCAAAAACTCATTCCACGGTTCATTACAAATTTTGGCGCCCAACGAGCAAGGCCTGTTTTCATGATGATTCCATCATGATGTCAAGCCAAGTTTTTAAGTTTACGAGCCGATTAGTGTAGGTTTTCATTCTTAGAGAGTACCAATCAGAGCGAGTAACTGTTTTTCGTTCTCTTAATAGTGTAGCCGATTTGAGTATTAAGGAATTCTTAATTATTATCAGAGCTTATTATTTTTTTTTTTTTTTTTTTTTTGACTTTTTTTTCTGAGTCTGTTATTGAGAATTTATTTTTTGCAGTGAAGCACAAAATAGAAAGTTTTAAGTGCTTTCGCAATATTAACATTTGAGCAATCGACCTAGAACCGAAGTTAAATTTTTGTTGCAGAGAATAAGCATTATACTTGTGTATAAATTAATTTCGCAACGTTTACCAAAACAATAACATCAATCAGCACTGTCAGTTTACACTCTACACATGCGTGTGTTTCATAGTTCATTTCCACCGTAGTTACAACCTCATCGAATTAATTTATGAATATTTGATTTTGAGTTTAAATTCGTATACTTTATTAGTAATATATTTCCTTAAAATATTATTTTTTATAATTACATCGTATAATTTAATACTTTTTGCTTAATTAAATAGTTGAACTAAGAAAAGTACATATGTACTTATATATATATTTAAATTGAATATTAACATTACCTTTTTGTCAAAACTTATTTGTTTTTCTCTTGAAAAACATTTCTTTTTATTTTTGTGTAACTTTTGGAAATTTATAAATTTGTTGATTTTTGACATTTTATTTTATATCGAGGCGAGATTTAGACGGATTCTTTTTGGAGAACTAAGTTTTTGAGATAATATCAGATTTTGTTTTTTTAATTGGTGTCAATCAATTCATATACAATGTCACAAGGAGCTTTGCCTAAAGAGAAACCCAAGGGTTCTGTGGGTAAACGAGGTAGGAAAAACCTAGACTCAAGTTTAATACAGGATAGTATAGTCTCTCCTATAATATCAAGACAGAGAGTACAGCACACACCTGTTGGGAAAAATTCTGAAGGGTCCTTATTAGAGACGGTTCTAAATAAGAATTCTAATATTCAAGATCCCGTTGAGTCTGTACGTGATTTTAACATTGAATCCGAACCTGGAAATAATGTTGATCAACTCTCCAATTTATTAGATAGGGAAAACTTGATAAATCCACCTTTCAATACTGATGCTCAATCCAATAATAGTAACCAACTCCCAATAGATGAACCGTTAAAAATATATGTTCATAAATGTGTAAAGCAAAGTCTTAATTCCATGCATATTGAACTTATGTCTTCATTAGAAACCACGGTCAAAAATATTGAACAATCAGTATTGACAACTATTAGGGATGTTTTTCAAAAAGAATATATTTCTAACCAGCAGGAAGGCATTGCGAGGAAAACAAAACACAAACAACCTAATTCCCGTCAAAACAAAACAAGTTCCTATAATCTTGATTATCTAGAATCAAGACCAAACCATCAATTAGACAACAATGTTAGTGCAGTAAATCCCCAACAACAGCAAAATCAATTGAATATTCCTCCGCAAACGTCAAATAGACAGTTGCCAGGATCAAATCTAAATACTTCAAACACTTCGAAAAACGATGGATATACCTTGCCAATCCCACCTGATCAATACCTACACGGAAATAGATTATATTTTAATGATCTCGGCCGAAAATTAGATCTCGATCGATGGGGTCTGAAGTTCGATGGCACAGACAAATCCATATCCATTGAAGATTTTATATTTCGAGTGGAAACACTAAAAGACAACCACAATATGCCATGGTTAGACGTAATTCGGAACTTTCACCTCCTTTTAGCTGGGAATGCGCAGAATTGGTTCTGGCAGTACCTTCGGGAAAGCCCTAGATCTGGTTGGAATGAACTTCGCGGTGCTCTGTTGCATCAATTTCGCTGTCACGAGACAGATTTTGAAATCATTAAACGTATGATGGAACGGAAACAAATGCTTAATGAATCATTTGATGACTATTTTAATGCCATGTTAGGTTTTCGAAACCGTCTAAGAGAACAGATTCGAGAGCCTGATCTTCTTAATATTATTAAAGGCAATGTTAATCAAAAACTAAATCAGTACGTTTACCCAATGACTATTTTCACATTGGAGCATTTACGTGAAGAGTGTAGGAAAACCGAAAAAATGTTGATGTCAAGAGATCCACCTCGGATTCGCTATGGCCAGTTCATACCACAGAGAAATGTCAATGAATTAGATGATTCTGAAGGATTGAATTTCTCAGGAATTGACATCAACGCTCTTGATAACAAAACTTCGGCTACTCGGATTCGCAAATGTTTTAATTGCAAGAAAGAAGGGCATTCATTCATAGTTTGTCCAGTATCTGTTAGAAAATTATTTTGCTACAGATGTGGTTTGGAAGGCTACACAAAACCTCAGTGCCCAAATTGCAACCCGAATTCGGGAAACATGAAATCGAGCGAGAAGATCACCGGGGAATCTCGCTCAACCCAGACCAACCCGGCCCAAAATCACTCAATGTAAGCACAGATACTGGGGACTTATCTTGCCCCTCTAATCAATCAGCCACTTCTCTGACAGATATGCTAAGCAATAAAGTACCATATAAAACCTATGAAGAAAGGCTGAGAAGGTACAATGAACTGCGTGCGAAAATATTCTCAATCGAAGAACTGAGCTCACTAAAAGGTAAATCTACACACAGAAAAAGGAAGAGACAAATCTACAGGCGATTGTTAGAATCTTCACATATCACAACCGAAATAGATCGTCGTCCATATGCTGTTGTTCGGATAGGGAATGAAGATGTGAAAGGTCTTTTAGACAGTGGCGCTTCCATCTCATGTCTCGGTAAGGGCTGTGAAGACTTCATACGACGCAATCAATTCAAAATCACTGTACTAAAGTCTGGTATAAGAACTGCTGATGGTACTTGTCAGAAAATCATAGGGAGAGTTAATATTCCAATTAAATACAAAAACAAAACACAGACTTTAGGATTTTATCTAGTGCCTTCTCTAACGCAACCTTTATATCTGGGGATCGATTTTTGGTTGACCTTTCAAATAGCTCCTAGCCTTGTTGCAGAAATTATATGTGATGATTCCATGAGCTCGGATCCCGAACAGCACGATTTTTCTCAAGAGCAACGAGATGCTTTAAGCGCAGTTGTGAACAAATTTCCTTCTTTCTCAAAACTGGGACTGGGAAAAACAAATGTTGATGTCCATGTTATAGACACAGGCGATGCCAATCCTGTGAAACAACGATATTACCCGGTCTCCCCAGTTATTCAGTCTCTCATTAATGAAGAAATTGATCGTATGATGTCTCTAGGGGTCATAGAAGAAAGCCAGAGTCCTTGGTCATCTCCAGTAGTTTTAGTGAGAAAACCGGGAAAAAACCGCCTATGCATAGATTATAGGAAGGTCAATGCTCTGACGAAAAAAGATGCGAACCCAATACATCACATTGATGCCGTGTTAAGCCGTCTGGGAGACACCTATTTCATATCGAGCATTGACCTTAAGGATGCGTATTGGCAAATTCCCCTTGATCCTAAATCACGTGAAAAGACCGCATTCACAGTTCCTGGAAGGCCACTCATGCAATTTACAGTCATGCCATTTGGAACTTGCAACGCCCCAGCAAGAATGTGCCGCGTTATGGATAAGGTTATTCCTTCAGCTTTGAGAGAATTTGTGTTTGTTTACATGGATGATCTATTGGTCATATCAGGTGATTTTGAAACTCACTTGCGTCGGTTAGAAACTGTTTCTCAATGCCTTAAAAGTGCAAACTTAACAATAAATGTGGAAAAGTCTAAATTCTGCTTCCGTCAGTTAAAATTTTTGGGATATATCGTTGGAAACGGACATATGAAACCAGATCCTGATAAAGTACAGGGAATATCAGATTTTCCATTGCCTAAAAGTGTGAAACAGGTGCGACGATTTCTGGGAATGTGCGGCTGGTACCGCAGGTTCATAAAAAACTTTGCCAGTTTAGCAGCCCCAATCACCGACACTTTAAAAAAGAGCAATAAAAAGTTTGAGATGACTTCCGAAGCTATTCAGGCTTTTAATAAACTTAAAGCGGTGTTATCGTCCGCTCCTGTTTTAAATAATCCCGACTATTCAAAAATGTTCTCTATACAGTGCGATGCCTCCAATCAAGGTGTTGGGGCAGTTTTATTTCAAATGAATGATGAAGGTGAAGAGCAACCTATTGCTTTTTATTCTCAAAAACTAAGTGCGAGTCAGGTTAACTATACCGTTACGGAAAAGGAGTGCCTTGCAGCAGTTCTTGCAATCGGCAAGTTCAGGCCGTATATCGAAGGCTTACATTTTCGAATGATAACGGATCATTCAAGCCTGAAATGGCTGATGGAGTTAAAAGACCTGAGTGGCCGATTGGCAAGATGGTCCTTAAAACTACAGGCCTATGACTTCGTGATCGAGCACAGGAAAGGATCTGCAAATGTGGTACCAGATGCCCTATCTAGAGCATTCATAGAAAGCCTAGAAATTGCTGATGGCAACATAATGTCGATCGACCTGAAATCTGAGCATTTTCAAGATAAAGACTATTTATCCCTTATACAAAATATTCAAGAAAATACCGACAATTATCCTGATTTAAAAATAAATGAAAATTTGATTTTCAAAAAAACCTTTCAGTCAGATGCCGATGTAGATAGAACAGATTACCAGTGGCGATTGTGGGTACCTAATGGACTTACAAGCAGACTTGTATCATCTGCCCATGTTCCTTCTAATTGTGCACACGGTGGTATTGCCAAAACATTAGAAAGGCTTAGGCAAACATATTTCTGGCCCAAAATGGCAAAAGACGTTAAGAATTTCATTAACAATTGCACTGTATGTAAAGAGAGCAAGCGCATGGGTAAGACAATCAAGCCACCGATGACGACCTTAAAAACTTTTGAAAGGCCGTTTCAAAAAATTTACATAGACTTCATGGGTCCATACGTACGATCAAAGAGAGGAAATCTATACCTTTTTGTTTTAGTTGATCACCTAACAAAGTTTGTTTTATTGAAGCCAATGCCAAAAGCAAATTCCCAGACGGTCATAAATTTTTTGGAACAATCGGTTTATAGCATATTTGGAGTCCCAGAATATGTGCACTCCGATAATGGGAAACAGTTTGTTTCAAGCCAATTCAAGCGCCATCTCGAAAATCATGGTATACGACATCTTAAAACTGCCTTTTATTCACCCCAATCAAATGCTTCTGAGCGCGTGAATCAATCAATTCTCTCTGGTGTACGTTCGTATCTGAAAAACGATCACCGTGAATGGGACAAACATATCCCAGATATCCAACAAGCATTGTGTACTTCTGTACACCAGTCAATTGGAGTATCTCCTTATTTTGCATTATTTGGAAATCAAATGATCACACATGCCGACATGTATACTCTTATGCGAAAACTCAGTATACTTAATGACGAAGAATTTATTTCAGTAAAGAAAAATGATCGCATAGTGTTGATCAGAGATAACCTGCAAAACCATTTGAAAACTGCCTTTGAGAAACATTCCAAAGTCTATAACCTCAGATCTTCCGTAAAAAAGTTTACTCCAGGCCAAGAATTGTTTAGAAGAAATTTTGTGCAGAGTGATGCTTCAAAAGACTTGAACGCAAAACTCTGTCCTAAATTCGTAAAGTGTCGCATTGTCAGACCAATTGGAAATGCTTTATATGAAGTAGAAAATATGAACGGAAAACTAGTTGGAACCTTCCATGCCAAAGATTTAAAACCATAATATTGAAAACATGAAAACAAAACATAAATAAGTCTCGAATAACCCGAACATTATAAAATATATTTCCATATCTTTCTCTCACTATTGTGCTTCGAAATATACGGTTTTGTCATGAGTTGTAATTTATCAACTACAAAAATATAGTAGCAAAATAAATTCATTTCATACATTGTGCAGATATTGACTCATATAGTGCCTCGCTAACATTTTCCAGTTCGGACATTCATTGACATTGAACAGATGTTAGTCCGAAAAAACTATTTCGACATCCGCCCACGGTCGAATGTCAATTTTGTAACCTTCTTTTTCGCTGCCGCCATCATCGAGCAAAGTTGTGGTCTCCGTCGACATTTTTGCCATATTAAACTAAAATCACATATAGTGGGTAAATTTTCAAGATTGTTGTGATATCATACTAAATTTTAAGTCAATTATTTAAAATTTATTTAAAATAATTATTTAATACAATAATACTGGACAGACACAACTCGATTGAGTGCAAGCGAAACTACAACCAAGTCAATTTTTATTTCACCCTGCCACGTGTAAGTACCCAAACTAAATGTCTAGAAAGCAGAAATATAGGTACATATTGTTCTTTTAAAACAGCACCAACAACCTTAGCCACAGCGTTCAAGTCTGGTGCGTGGCGCTTAATAAGTATTTATTTGCTAATTGCATCAATTTCTCGAAGCGACACACGTGTGTAATACCGGTGACGTAATAAAACCCACCAAGGCTGTAAGGCGCCAGCACACACTTCTTCTGCTAATCGCGACAGTATCTGCCGAGTACCAGCATTTTGGGAACAGCAAATTTGACAAGAAAATCCACGAAATCCGAACACTACCAGTACCCCAGTTGTAACGAACAGACGTACACTAAATAATTTAGTCTACTCTAAATTGAGTACCTGCGTTTCCAAGCAGAACCAAATCTACAGGCTATTCCAGATCCATTCATCGATCAGCAGCACAATCAAAAGACAGAGAAAAAACAACCTGATACCCCATCGGAGGAGTTTCTTGAAACTTGCGCCAAACGGAATCCAACCTAACTTTAAATTTTTTTTCCTTTATTAACTTTATCAATATTTTAATTTGATAATTTAATTTTATACTTGTTAAAGTTACATAATTCAGTAATTTATATACATATTTCATAAGCTTTAATCTTCAAAGATAGTGAACATATGTACGAGATAAGAGAAAAAGTTTGGCTTGAATTAATTGGTTAAATACGTCGTCAGAGCAGATCATCGGGGGGATGTGCGCACATGATCCAGGATGCTGCAATCTTTTTTCATCGTAAGTACCAAAAGTTAAGTCATTTACCAGTATATTTTGTTTTTTTCTCTTTAAATAAACTCTTTCTTTTAAGTAACAATGAATTGAAGGTTAAAACAAACATGAATTTATAGATAATTTCAATGTTTAATTTTATTTATCATTTTGCTCTTTTTCCATAAGTGATAGCTAGATATTTGAAATGAAAATTAAAGAGATCATTTGTTACATTGTAATTAATTTCTTTTTAATCATGAGCGTTTGGTAATATGAGATGAGAGAGTAACGAAGGTGGAAATGTACAGTAAAGAGACACAGGTTTGTGGTGAGTGAATGAGTGTTCCTTTTAGCAAAATGAGGGGCAATGTTCATAATTCGGCTAGAACATTGCACGGAGGTGGTTCTTCTTGCCACTATAGGATGTGGGCTAGCCAACGTCACAACACCAGACGTAAGTGATCATTCAGACGTGCTGATTAGAACACAAATAATGTTATTATTTTTCCTTTGTTATGTTATTGTATTTTCGTATATATCATTCATTCTGGCACGAATTTTATTTGTGTGAACTAGATAATGGTTGCCGCCAAAACCCACTCCATATGCTGAGCTAGCAGGGAGAAATGTGCCAGACGCGGCTTACCCAAGGAATAGCAAAAACTCATTCCACGGTTCATTACACTGCGTTGGCCTTTGGACTGAATCATTTACAGGTAGTCGTTGTGGTTCTTGTCGCACTTCATCAAAGTGCGCATGACAACCATTTGGTGACTCAAAGGTTATGAAATTTGAGCCTGATGTTCGGCCGTTTGTCACTTCATCGGAACAATTTGACTTTTGCTCTTCTCGATTTTCACCTGCAGCTGTTCTTTGATGCGGACGAACTTTGTCTATGGAAGGTCCATTGATTAGTTTAGTGCCTTGCACGTTTGATCTTGCATCATTTATCCAGCTGTTGGTTCTCCCTCGGACAGAAGCAATAGATTGCACATCGTCTTCTTCAGAATCGGAATTAGCATCCTCCAAAAGACTCAGAATTTGGTACTTTTTGTTGATGAACTCGCGTTCGCTTTGTTCCTTTCTCTCAGCGAGACGTCTTTCCTCATCTAACTTTCTCAGTTCAAGTTGAAGATGTCTGCTGGTTGATGCTTTTGAACACCTGGAAATATGAGAAGCAGTTGTTGACTATTTAGCTGCCGCCGCCGTTGCAGATGTTCTTGCAGCATCAGCGAAACCCTGAGTACAAGTCGCGCACATCCAGGGCCGAAGAGCAACAAGACTATCCACGCCTACGCAGCTATAGTGAAACCAGGAGCCACATGGTGGATTGTCACACAAAACCATATTGTCCAAGGAATCCGATGCGCTACACGCTTTGCAGTTATATTCCTTTGCTATGTTTTCTGGCGCTACGGATTTGGCACGTTGGTTTGCTTGGGTGACAGGTGGGGTTCTGGGAAACATTTTAGCTTTATTTGTTAAAGATGATCACCGTAAAAGAATTTTGTAAAATGTTGCTTTCAGATTTTGTGAGCCCACGAATAAAACAAGAAACAACTCAATTATTTGTTCAATTTTATTTTTGGCGGGTTACAAAATTCCTACAAATATAAATTCATTAATTTAGGAATGAATTATATGTTAATATGTACATACTTTTAGTTTTACTTTAGTTGGATTTTTTTACAATTTATTTTACAGTTTTTTATGATTTGCTTTAACCTTAACTTTCTCGCTAGTGCCCAAAATAACCTCAAATGTGACTTGCAAAAAGAATGACTTGCCATCTGCCATTTGATAATTGGATATTTTAAATTTGTTTTTTGTATGTTGGCTCTGTGTGGAGAGCAGGGTTGTTAACAGTCCGAATTAGGTTCTTACAGAAAACAAATTGGAAGTGTTTTGCATTAAATTTTCATATATTTGAAAAAACTTAACCTAATTTTTTTAGGGATTTCTGTATTAAGTCAAAACAATAACGCACGCTTCAAACGATGGATATGCGTAATTCTTTTTCTGTTATGGAAGAACGATCAGGAACTGTCAAATTGTCAAAAAGAATATTCCACTGCAGAAATGCATTTTAAAGAAGCTGATCGACTGTTATCTATTTCTATACCATTGACCAGTTTTCTTAAATAAGCACAATGATGACTTCGCTCCAACACTTTGTTAAAGAAATTTCAAATTTTTGTTATTTGTCAACTTTCGTGGCCCAACATCATTCCAAGATAATATATGGAACTTTTAATGTTGATGTCGACTGATTGTGAACATTTCTGATGAAATTTTGCATTAAATGCGAACCAGTACAGCAAATTCAGATTTACTTCTGAGAAATGTGTTTGATTAGGTTTTAGAGCTCTTAATAAGCGCGAGCGTTCGATGCACGATGTATTGAATCAAGAATTGGAACTTCCTTACTTACTCAAGGTGGCGCTACAGCTCCGGGTCGATCATGGCCTCAAACATCCAGCTCGGTCAAGTCAAGTTGGTTGAGCGATTCCCACCTGTGCGTCACCTTAGTCGGGTTCTTCCTCTACCGCGTTGTCCTTCGGGATTGGATTCGAAGACTTTTCAGGACGGAGCATTTGTGTCCATTCGCTTTGAAAAATTCAGCCATCTCAGGCGTTGAACTATAAGTCATTTGACTAAAACGAATTCGCTATATTTGACGGTACGACCAAAATTAGGCCCGAAAGTGAACTGATGAGCATTCCTAGAAAAACGGGTATCACGGGTGAACTGATAAAGCGGAGGAATGCAACTTAGTACTTCGAGTGAGCATTGCTTGTGAAAGAAGCGGTATAACAAGGAGATGCATGAAACATTCCGACGGTGTTCAAGAGATGGGAATGAATCCATGATAGCGCTGTTTCCTATCAGATTTAACGCTCTGTTCTGAATTCTATTCAATTGGTGGAGAGAAGTTTGTGCTGCGCCTGCACCAAAGATGTGATTTATACTCGGGGGTCTTGGACGTATAAACGCCTTATAAATGGTAGTCAGGTCAGAAGGGCTGACAAATTTCCTACATCGACATAGAAATCGTAAGCATTTAGCAGAATATTTGGTGGTCTCGAGAATGTGGTCATTCTAAGGAAGATCGTACTCAGAGGTTTTCGGTTTCTTCGATATGATTGCCATTCAAGGACAATGACATACATAAGGGATTCATTTTGCTTCTACTACAATAGACAGCATTGAGTTTTTGAGGCATTAAACTCCACACGATTTTATATACCCCAATTAACAATGCTGTTGAGATCAGAGTTTAATGAGCTATTCATACGATACCGTTGCAATTCCACTTCCGAATGAGTGTATTGGTCGATCTAGAAGGTAATTTCTAATGCAAAGAATAAGGGTATCGTTGAAGCCAAATGCACGCATTTTCGATAAGAGAGCCTGGTGCCAAACTCTATCAAATGCCGTAGAAATATCAGGAGCAATAATCTTACTTTCTCCAAAATAACGTAAAGATCTGTTCCACTCTTCGGCGAGATATGCCAACAGATCACCAATCGAACGATTGCTGCGAAAGCCGTATTGCCAGTCATCAAGAAGCTTTCGATCTTCGTGATATTTCTTGAGCTGATGATTTATCAGTGATTCCATGACTATGAAAAGAAGGGACGTAATTGCAATTGGTCGATAGGAGGGGGTAGAAGAAGGGTCGCCTTTCTTAAGAACCGGGTGAACAAATAGTGTTTTCCATCTTCTAGGGAAGATTCCAGAACAGTAGAAGCGATGGAAAAGCTTACGCAATGTTTTCCCAGCGATAAAGAACACCTCTTTAGAAGAATGGGTGTGTTCCATTAGTACCAGCGGATTTGTTTATATCCAGATCTCAAAGGTCTCTTGTAACTTAACGAGTGCGGAAATATGCATGTTCATTCCATGATTTACGTTCTCAAGAACAGGAAGGACAAGGATGCTATCAGGCAACGCCGACGTAGAGCTAGCAGAAAAATGAGCTGCAAGTGCATTTGCCTTATATAAGCAGCTGGTTATGCGGTTGTCATTGTAGATGAGCGTTGGAGCCGAAGGCGAAGTTGAATTTTTCATGTTCTTGTCAAACATACAAATATAACAAGGACCGGGATGAGAAAAGTGTTACAGAAGGATACTTTAGCTTTTGGTATTCCAAAGAAACAGCGATTGGCAAAGGTTCTAACCAAGACATTCTTCATGACTCACTCATGCTCACAAGCTCGCCACTGAAATTATTTGTTCTTCTTATTATGTGAATATCGTCGGCGTACTCGAGTTATTGGACCGGCTTTGGAAATATTGCTCCTCTAATCTAGCAGTTTTGCACTATTTTTTCCAGAACAGCGTTGAAGAAGTCACATGACAGAACGTTGCTTACCTAAAATTTTATTTGATATCAAATTAATTGGTGAGATCTTTCCTGACCTTGATAATTGATATTTGCCCTGGTGTTTGTTTGTTTTTTTAGGCTTATTAGTCTTAGTTTATGTGTAGGATCACATAAACTATTATCCAACATTAATTTACATTAATTTAACAAACATACATTATTTACCCTACGCATGTTCCTTACCCATTTTTGGTTTATATAATTTTACTTATACTTAAATTGAAGCTTGTTGTAGAGAGCATCCGGTGTTGAGCTAAGTGAGTGTAAAGAAGTGTAAAGAAAGATTTGTTAAGAAAAGTTAATGCCAAGTTTTTTTTCCCGAATATATTAAATTTTAATAGATAATTGTACTTTTTTCCCTTAAATTTAAATTACATCTATCTTTTTAATTAAAACATTTTTTTGCTAACTATTTTATAAATTGAAATAATAAAATTAAAACTATAAACTTAAAATAAAAAATAAAAAAACGTTTTGATTTCTTCCCTCTCCCACAATTGGTGTCAGAAGTGTTTTACTGAATTTCAGTGCCGTTTTGGACAAATCGCGAAAAAATAAAGTTATAATTCCTTAAATATGAAAAAGTGTTATCAGTTTAATAAAAATATCTATCAAATATCTAAGTGTGAAACCCTTTAAGCTATACATGTTAATAATTCTGTTATACTGAAAAGTAAAAACTAAGTAAAAAGAGAGCTATAATCTATATTAAAAGTGCTTTAAAAACAAATTTACCTAAAAGTGTAACTAACAAATTAAAAAATATATATATATTAATAGTCATGCTCCAAACTGTACAAAAAAAAAAATCTTGATTACAGCTAAGTCAAATGAACGGGATATTTCAAAAAGCGGGTGAGATCGTTTCATTTTTTGTATTGCTTGACATAAAGAACTTTAATTACTTATACGCAAACAATTGAGTAAAAGTTTTATTTGAGTGAAATTTAGACATGATTTGTTAAGATCAAATTTAATGTCAAAAGCTTTACAGATTTTATTTTCTTTGCACTTGTCATTTACTATATTATTTTGCATGCACGATTTTCTTTTACTAGACAAGCGCATTTTTTATTTGAATGGAAGAATTAAATAAATTAAGCACTAAAGAACTGCAAAAACTATTAAAAGAAAAAAATTTATCGTATCGGTATAATTTAAAAAAGGAATTGGTCGAAAGGTTATTTCAAGCTATTGTTAACGAAAATTTAAAGGTTACAGAACAGGTTCAGGGAGAGGGAGTCACTGAAGAAAATCAAGCTAAAAAAGTTAATAATAGCGAGGACATTGAGTTTGATAAACGAGAAAAGGCACTATTGCTGGAAAGTAGTCAAGACGTGAAAGTTGGAAATACGAATAAGATTGCTAAGGAAGTTGTTGTTGTTGTTGTTAGGGGAGAGGTTGAAGACAATATGGCTGAAACAAATCATTTTGTGTTCAAAGATGTAGAGGATTCTCTTGATCAATTCACTGGCGAATCAGGAAAAAATTTCACAATTTGGTTGAAAGATTTCGAGGACATTGCAACGGTTTGCAAGTGGAACGAAATTCAAAAATATCTTTATGCTAGACGTTTATTGCGAGGAGCTGTTAAACTGGCAGTCGAATCAAAAAATGGGATTTGCAGTTGGGAAAAATTAAAAGAATTTTTAAATGCTGAGTTTCAAGATACACCATCATGCATAAGTTTACACAAAGCAATGCAATCCCGTAGAAAGAAACCAAACGAATCTTTTTTGGAGTATATGTACACTATGAAACAAATTTCGATGAAGGGGCATTTTGATGATATTTCGCTGATTGCTTATATTATTCAGGGTATTGCGGACAGTCCTGCAAATAAAACGGTTTTATATGAGGCAACTACTTTAGATGAACTTAAGAAAAAGTTTTTAGTGTACGAAACTATAAAGGGCCAAAGTTCAAATTATAGGAATCAAAGCTATAATTCTCAAGGTGTGATGTCTTCATCATCAAGTAATTTTAAAAATATCTCAAATCAAAAAAGGTGTATCAATTGTGGTTCAATGTCTCACCAACAGCAATCTTGTCCGAACAAAAGTAAAGGTGCAAGGTGTTTCTCTTGTAATGAATTTGGTCACATTGCACCAAATTGCCCTAGAAAGGATAATAAGAGTCAAGGAAATAGCCAAGGTAACGTTAAAAGAATAAACAAATTGGACTACTGTGTAAGAGTTGTTATTGCTGGAAAATCCTTTGATGTTTTGGTGGACACTGGAGCTGATGTGTCCTTGATGAAGGAGAGCGTTTGGAGAAAATTTGGTGCGTTTGAGATGGACGGAATAGGAGAATGTTTATACGGGTTTGGCGATGGAAAAGCAAAGAAAACTTAGGGTTCATGTTCGATTGAGGTTTTAATCGAGGAGCATATGCATAGAATTCGTTTTCATATTGTTCCGGATGAGTGGATGTCAGACGTGATGATTTTGGGGCAAAATTTTTTGGAGAAGGCTAAAGTAGTTATTGAGAATGGCAAGATTAACTTAAGTTTACGACCTGTTGCAGTCGATTTAGAAGAAAATGATATTTCAAGAATAGATGTTGTCGAGATGCTTGATAAGAAAAAGGACTTCGAGGTTATGGATGTACTACATAATGTTGAGCATATTATGGACACAAAGATACGTAACGATGTAGTCGAACTTGTAAAAAAATACACTCCAAAGAAGCCAAATGATGAGTCCCAGGTTAAGATGAGAATAGTCCTGTCTGATGACAGACCAGTTTACCAAAAGCCTAGAAGATTACCTGTGAACGAGAGAGAAGATGTAAAGAGGCAGATACAAAACTGGATGGAAGAAGGTATAATTCGTTCAAGTAGTTCGGATTATGCTAGTCCTATAGTCTTAGTTAAGAAGAAGGACGGAACAAATAGAATTTGTATCGACTATCGTTTGCTCAATGCAAAGATTATTAAGGATCGGCATCCATTTCCCATAATAGAAGAAATTCTGGAAGAGTTAGCAGATGGTTTTTGCTTTACAGTTCTAGATTTTAAGAACGGTTTTTTTCATGTCGAGATCGATAAAGAAAGTCAAAAATACACTGCTTTTGTAACCCCCGACGGATAGTACGAATTTTTGAAAGCTCCTTTTGGACTATGTAACTCTCCTTCGGTCTTTCAGAGGTTTGTGAATTCTGTATTCGAGAAACTGGTTTGGTTAGGATGGCTTCACATTTATTTAGATGACATCATCATTAGAGCTAAGAATGATTTAGAATGTTTTGAAAGGTTAAAGTTGGTTCTTGAAGTTGCTGCGGAAAATGGACTTGTTATCAATTGGAAAAAATGCCAATTTTTAAGTCCAAAAATAGAATTTCTTGGTCATATTATTGAAAATGGAGCTATGAGGCCGTCAAAGGAAAAAATACAAGCTGTTCGAAACTTTCCCAGACCAAATACCGTTAAGAAGATACAGTCGTTCCTAGGACTTACAGGATTTTTCAGACGTTTTATTGAAGGATATGCCATTATTGCTAAGCCATTGTCAGATTTACTTCGGAAAAATGTTAAATTTTGTTTTGGTCCAGATCAAATTCTAGCTTTTGAAAGCCTAAAAGAAGTACTTTGTAAAGACCCAGTATTAAAACTTTTTAGCCCACATTTAGAAACGGAATTGCATACTGATGCAAGTAAAGTAGGGTTCGGAGGTGTTCTGCTGCAGCGGCACGATGATAATTTACTTCATCCAGTCTTTTACATTAGTTACAAATCATCAGAAACAGAATCCAATTACACAAGTTATGAGCAGGAAGTGTTAGCGATCATTAAGTGTTTGATAAAGTTAAGGTTGTATCTTTTGGGCTTAAAGTTCAAAATATATACAGACTGCAAAGCTTTTACATCGACGATGAAGAAAAGAGATCTCTGTACGCGTGTTGCCAGGTGGGCATTGTTCCTGCAGGATTTTGATTGCGAAGTTCTACACAGGGCCGGATCATCTATGAGACACGTCGATGCGTTAAGTCGTTATCCAGCCGTTATGAGGATAGAGGATGGTTTTTTACATCAAATTAGAAAAGCTCAGCAAACGGATGAGTTTTGCGTGTTAGTTTCTAAGATTCTTGAGAAGGAAGAATATGAAAATTTCGTTATGAGAAGCGGTGTTTTATACAAATTCGTTGAAGGAGATTACTCATTAGTTGTACCAAAGGGTCTACAAAAGGAGGTGCTGAGGAATATTCACGAACAGGGTCATATTAATGCCAGGAAAGTTGAAGTGTTGGCAAACAAAGATTTTTGTATTCCAAAGATGTCAGTGAAGATTAAGCAGGTTATTGCAAATTGTATTCCTTGCATCCTATCGTCACGAAAAAGTGGAAGGCAAGAGTGTTTGTTAAATCCTATCGAGAAGTTTGATGTCCCACTTAATACATACCATATAGATCATCTTGGTCCACTTCAATCAACAGCCAAAAGTTATAAACACTTGCTCGTGATAGTAGATGCGTTTTCCAAATTCACATGGATTTTTCCCGTGAAGTCGACTGGAGCTGATGAAGTGGTAAAGAAGCTGATGTTGCAGAGTGATACATTTGGTGATCCAGCACGTATAGTAACGGATAAAGGGTCAGCTTTTACATCCAATGCGTTTAAGGAGTACTGCGAAGAGAGACACATAAAACATTCTCTGGTCACTACAGGCGTTCCTCGAGGCAATGGCCAAGTTGAACGAATCAACAGATCTATCGTCGAAATATTGTCTAAGCTGTCGGTTGAGGTTCCAGATAAATGGTTTAAGCACACCGCAAGGCTACAACGAATTATCAACTCAACAACTAATAGAAGTACGAATAGAACCCCATTCGAACTTATGTTTGGAGTTCCAATGAAAGGTGTTGAAGCTATGGACATAAAAAAAATCATGGAAGAATTGCTAATCGGTGAATTTGAGGAAGAACGTAAAGATATGCGAAGTCAAGCGAAGGAACGATAGAGAAGGTCCAGGAAGAAAATCGCAAAGCATTTAACCAAAAGAGGAAACCAGCTACAAAATATAGTCTTCATGATCTGGTGGCGATTAAAAAAACTCAATTTGCTCCAGGAACGAAAATTTTTCCATCATACTTGGGACCATACGAGATCATCAAAGTTAAAAGGAATGATCGTTACGATGTGAAAAAAATTGGAGTACATGAAGGTCCAAACTCAACGTCAACGTCAGCAGATTTTATGAAGCCTTGGAGAGATGAAAATTGTTCTGAAAATGATGAAGATGAAAATGACAGTGATTTTGATGCTGAGATTGATATGTAGACAAGTTTTGAGAAAAGATGTGAACCAACTGTTCGTCTGAGACAGCCAAAAAGAAGGATGGCCGAGTGTAGGATCACATAAACTATTATCCAACATTAATTTACATTAATTTAACAAACATACATTATTTACCCTACGCATGTTCCTTACCCATTTTTGGTTTATATAATTTTACTTATACTTAAATTGAAGCTTGTTGTAGAGAGCATTCGGTGTTGAGCTAAGTGAGTGTAAAGAAGTGTAAAGAAAGATTTGTTAAGAAAAGTTAATGCCAAGTTTTTTTTCCCGAATATATTAAATTTTAATAGATAATTGTACTTTTTTTCCCTTAAATTTAAATTAAATCTATCTTTTTGATTAAAACATTTTTTTGCTAACTATTTTATAAATTGAAATAATAAAATTAAAACTATAAACTTAAAATAAAAAATAAAAAAACGTTTTGATTTCTTTCCTCTCCCACATACATATGTATTCAAATTTAATTTAAATAGAGAATTTTGTGTATACTTACATACGTGTATGTGAGCTAAAAATTGTATTTTTGTTATTTTGATTCTTATTTCTTCCAGCATCGGGTCTATCTCTATCAGTTAAAAAGCTCTTCAGCTTCTAGTTTTTTTAATTAATTTATTTATCAATCAATTGACCTTAAAGATTGGCTGATTAAGTTGCATATGAGCAGAAAAGTCGTTTTGCGTATTTGTTTAACATGATTACATGAAATCTTTAATATCAATTTTGTAGATAAAATACGATGGAATGATAAAAATTAATATATGGAACATACAAAATTTGCATGTGGTTTTATCATTTTAATTTTTAATTCCCTTATCTGAAAAATGAGTTTTGTTTTGTGTGTTTTTTTTTTATTTATAAGAAAGATGCTCAACAAACATCCTTAGTTAATAAGGATTGTAAGCTTTCTTTTGGTAGTGACTGTATATGTATGTGTGAGTAAAACTATGCCACCAACGATAAACGAACTGAATGGATATTACGACATCCGATTATCGCATCAGATCGCGGAATCATTAATCATTCCAGGATTTTTATTCACAAATGTGTATGTGTTGGTGTGGGTGGTGTGTATCTTTATCACTTTCAGGGTGGTGTCATGGAAAATGTATTTATGTTGGTATAATTGATATGCCATAATTTAATACAACCCACGAGCAGCGATAGGAACGAGGCGTTCGGGATTCCAGCGAGGATGCGATTTTATCAATTTTCGAATATGGAAATTATAATTGAATTTACAAACGAGCAATACATTATACATTTTGTGAGTGTACATAAATTCCCATCTGAATAGGTTGAAATAAGCCTACCAGAGTGTGCTTAGGAGAAGTGGGTGTATTAAACCAGAAAATACTACTTCAATACAGCATTTAAAGTCCTCAAAACAGTACGCTGCAATGTGACTGCGATTGTGTTATTTGTTTGTACTTCCTTTTCCTGTCCGAATCATGAGTCCGTGACAAATTGACAAAACGATGTTAAATGATTATGTCCCGGATGTTTTAGAGTGTGGGCGGGCTTGAGTGTGAATACACCACCGATATGGTTGGACCTGTTTGTGGCGTGTTAAGCAAAGTAACAATAGAGGGTTCTCTTATTTCATCTGATGAACATCAAATACTATCCGCTATTGGGTTTTTCATGTTTCAGATATTAACTATATTAAAGTGTAATTGCTGCAATACATTTAGAAGTATAGAAGCATCGTTGATGGATATCAATAGAACAAAAAGTGGTAGATATCAATCACAGCCGTCCCGTTACTTTGATGAAAACTGCTTTGCTATAATCTTTATAATCTATTATTGTTTGATTTTTTTAACGTCGATATTGTTTGAAATGTTTTCAATATAATTTTCATAACTTATTTTACTTTTGAAATAAATACATCTTTAAATATTTTAATTTATATTTTACATACATGTTTCTGTCAAGTTGCTTAGAGTATATGATAGTATTTCTAGCAATATTTGTTTAGCTACATTACCATAAGAATATTGATCAAAATCAAATATTTTATCCAAATTAAATTAGTAAATCCAATATATTATTGCACTTTATCGAAAATGATCATTCCATTTTTTTTGTTTCAAAATTAATATATGTACATTTATTTATAATTTTGTTATAAGCATTGCGAATAGTGAAACATATGAGTTAGGAACATTTTACAGAACAAGAGTTATAACTCAGTTTGGAAAAAAGTAGCTTAGGAAGTTTGTAGATTTCATTAAAAAACGGTGACTTATTCTAAATTATTTCTTGTTTTTATAACGTAATTGAAAAATCATAAAATCTAAAATGGGGAGCAGTGGATTGCCTTAAAATGTTCTACCTACGCAAAACGGTCAGAACTCTAGACAATATTTTTGATGTGGGCAAATCTGCAAGAGCAAATATAAAATAATAGAAGACATCCATATTAGAAATATTAAGGATAGAAAACGCTGTGCCGCAGTTCTCTTTTTTAAAATTAAAATATTTATAAATATAATTTACATATAGTTGCATGGACGGATTTAATGTTCTTACCAAAACAAAGAAATAACATATGTCTTATTCATTTTAAGGAGTGATACCTTTGAAATAAGTAGTTTTCAAAAATAAATGAATTTAAAATAAATTACAAGACCGGATCGTATGTATGTATTTGTTATTGTGCTTTGGCTCCATGGAATTTCAGGACTTAATTTAAGAAAAACATATTCTTTAAATTACTAGAACAACTTCTGTAATACTTTATAACTTAATCAAATCTATATCTATCTATCTATCTATGTATATAAAAATCAATTGCTGTTCGTTTGTTTCACTAAAACTCGAGAATGGTCCGATTTTGCTTATTTTGATCTTGAAATATTTGTGGAAATTCAGGGAAGGTTTAAACTACTAAAAACGAAAATTAAATTTTCCCATACAGAGTGTTCCAAGCAGTGAAATTTACAATGAGACATTGAACATGATATAAGATTTTTGTTTATTGATGGAAAAAAAAAGTAGTGTCGTGTTTGGGCATGACAGCATCCAATCGTCCTATACGTGATGCATTTAACCATTAGTTGCAAAGAAAACAACAATACGATACTGATGTATTGGCCGAAACATTTCGTTCAAATGTTCCGCAATTGAATGAACAACAAAGAATCGTATTTTATACTTTGATGGAAGCTGTGAACTGTGGATCTGGTAGAATTTACTTCCTTAATGCTCCCAGGGCACTGGAAAAACGTTCCTAATTTCATAGTTGTTGGCAAAGATCAGATCGCAAAATGAAGTAGCCCTAGCATTGGCTTCATCTGGAATAGCTGCAAAATTCTTAGAAGGTGGACGAACTGCACATTCTGCCTTGAAATTATCACAAAACATGCAAATCAACGAAACACCAACTTTCGACATCACCAAAAACAGCGCAATGGCGAAGATGTTACAGATATGCAAATTGATTGTGAGAACCAAAACAATTTTGGTGGAGCCATGATTCTCTTGTCAGGTGATTTTCATTAGACTCTTTCAATTATTCCCCGATCAACTGTTGCTGACATCATGCATGCTTAAAATCATCTAATTTGTGGCAGCATCATTTAAAGACACTCTAATTAACAACTAACATGCGAGTATTTTTGCAACAAGATCAAACTGCGGTTATGTTTTCGAAGCAGTTATAAGATATTGGAAATGGTAAGGTAGCAGTTGACACCACGACCGGATTAATTACACTACTCACGGATTTTTGTCACATCGTCGACTCAAAAGAGGATCTTCTTAAGCGTGTTTGTACGGAAATAGAACAACAGTTCAGAAACCATAATTAGCTGAGTAAACGAGTTTTATATTGGCGGCAAAAAACAAAGAGGTCGATGATCTCAAGACAACCATTCAGAACTTTTTTCCCGGAGAGTTGTTTTCTTACAAATCAGTTGACACAGTTACGAACCAGGATGAAGTAGTTAACTATCCGAAAGAGTTTTTAAATTCCCTGGGTTTGCCTGGACTACCACCTCACAATATACAATTAAAAGTAGGACGAGTTGTGATTATGCTGCGTAACATTAACCAACCTCGACTATGCAATGGAGCGAGACTGGCTGTAAAAAAGCTAATGAATAACGTCATTAAGGCCAAGATCATCAAGGGAAAATACAAAGGAGAGGATGTCTTGACCCTGCGTATACCGATGATTCCAACGAATTTGCCATTCGATTTTAAGCGTCTACAATTTATCGTTCATCTGGCCTTTGCGATGACAAGGCCAGTCTTTGAAAGTTTGCGGAATCAACTTGGAATTTCACTATTTTGTGCATGGGCACTTATAAGTCGCGAGTTTGTTAGTCGGAAAACCATCATCTTAATATATTAAACAACACATTTGACTTATGTCACAGGTTTTCTAATCAACCTGTCTCTAAGCCAAGGTGTTTTTTTTTTATACCTGGAAATACTCCATAATCACTCCCCTCCATAAATCTGGGTCAAAAAGATCTGTTGAAAATTATAGACCCTAAGGTTTTCCAATCTAGTTTGAAAAATAAATTATACGGCATTATTCATAATCATTATTCTGAACGCCAACATGGTTTTTTGAGAGGAAGATCTACAACTACTAATTAAGCAATATTTTCTAACTACTGTTTAACCCATATGGATACACATTCACAAGTAGACACTGTATACACTGATTTTTCGAAGGCATTTGACCGTGTTCGACATTGTGTCCTTTTGAAGAAACTTGAGTTGTTTGCCTTTCATTCTTTTCTCCTTAAGTGAATAAAAAATTATTTAGTAGGTAGAAAGCAAATTGTCAAATTGGTAATGTGTTTTCTAAAGAAATATTTAACTTTTCAGGTGTTCCTCAAGGAAGTCATCTTGGACCGCTGCTTTTTATTATTTTTATAAATGACTTACCACTTCATGTAAACTATTCTTAATGTCTTTTATTTGCTGATGATTTAGAAATTTTCAGCAGCATAAACTAAATTATTCATAATGCAAATAAGGTTCAATCTGATTTAAAGAGTATTATCGATTGGTGCAAGCTTAATGGGCTGTACTTCAACAACGCAAAATGTATCTAGTGTTTTATTTTTATAATGCACTCGCGCTCAAGGGTATGTTAATAGACCCTTATAGTGTTAAACACAGCACGGGCGATGGGGAAATTAGGTAGGGAGAGAAAGGAGGTGACAATGAACATTGATTTTGAATGTTTGCAAATTGAAATGTAGTTACATTTTCCCGAAATCAAAATCCCTGGTGTTTTGATTACAAACTCGAAAACGATATTTTACAGAGATTTGAAAGCCAAAAAGGTGTAGGGGTTATATTCGACTCCAAAATGAATTTTGCTTTATATGGAATCGCTACACACAATCTAGCAGAGGCGTATTTAAGGATTTGGCGCCCCGGGCTGATAAATTTTGCCGCCCTTTAGAACAATGAAAATAATAATAAAAAAAAAACACAAAATGCGTAATATTTGATGTTTTCATTTTTTTGTGTGTATATTCATTACAAAATTCATTAACAATAGATTCGTTATCTTATTTGGGTGCCGGGCCACAGAGACATTCCGGGAAATTGCAAAGCTGATGAGCTCGCCAAAAACGGAACACTTCTGCCTACTGTTAGACAAAAACATAACATAGGAACACCACTTGCTACATGCAAATATCTTCTCAAACAATATGCTCTAGAATCAACAAATGCTAGATGGTCACAGGGTACCACCTGCCTGGCAACTAAACAAATATGGCCAAGCATAGACCTAAAACGGTCAAAAGGCTTGATCTCCCTGAGCAGACAAAATATAAGCTCTACAATCGGAGTTATAACAGGACACTGCCTCATAGGGAGACATGCTTTGAGGCTAGGAGTCTACACAAATGACTTCTGTAGAAGCTGCATGGACGAGGAGGAAGAGGAAACAGTCCAACACCTTCTATGTACATGTCCAGCACTCTCCAATAGAAGGAATAACTATCTCGGTAATCCCTTCTTCGATAATACCAGTGAACTGGCAACGATCGACACAAAATGTCTCTCTAACTTCATTAAAAGCACGAAATGGTTTGTTTAAATTCATTACTCTCCCATGAGTAACTTCTTTAGTGGTATCATAACGGATCCTTGAGGTCTAAGTGAGTCAACAACAACTAGACAGCCACTCCAACCTAACCTAACCTAACCTAGATTCGTTATCTAAATCGTTATCTTATTAGAAAAACAGTTAAGGCACTAATGCGAGACCTTAAATATTTACTCGTTTCAATACGGAAAACGATCTTTCTGCACTACAATTCGTCACTGCAGTAGAGCTGTGTCAATCAGGATCGATTCGATTTTTTCAATCCGATCATCGAAAAGAATTGATAATCAAAATCAAAAATTTTCATTTTAATCGATCCCAATCTCAATCATTTAGATGATTCTCGTTTCTCGATTTTCTATTTCAATCTCAATCATTTCAATGAGTCTCGATCTTTAATATCAGTTAACTCGATTAACCATGATTTACTCGATTCGATTTGGTGTTATTTGAGGTAGGTATCAGGGGTGGAATCGCGTAAGGTGATAGTTGATTGTCAATTTTTTGATTGTCATTTTGAATATAGCTGTCTCTATCATATCAATAAAGAAATATAGAGAGAGTGATTGTCAAAACGACAATCAATTATTTTAGTGATCACTTTACTCTTACGCGATACGGGCCCAGGATCTGGTATGTTTACTGTGGGAATTGAACTACTAATGAGACTTATCGAATATGTAACAATTTTCGACTTACATATGCGATAGTATCCAAAAGTTAATTTATTCGATAGTACCAAGTCATTCAGTAACTATTAGTCCTAAAATTGATCTTTTAAGGAGGAACAAATGAAATCTCTTTATCTTTTTAATCAATGGACATAGTGGCCATCATTCGATGTCATTTGGCAATTTATGGCTTACAATATAGAGTATTTTGTGAAAGCCTCAACTCAATCTTACAACGAAATCGAAATGAAGATCGAATCGGAACAGTATTGAACCATTTGAGTGAAATGAAAATGATCGAATGATCGATCGATTCAAATGATGGAATCATTTTCGTTATCGATTGTTAAACGATTTGATCATTTGAAATGAACGATTTACACAGCTCTACACTGCAGTGCACAAGTTTATTCTTAAAGCAACCTCAGCATATAAAAATGCTTCCTTCAATTTTTTTCTCTTATATGAAGGTTAAGCTGCCTTAAACTCATATTTTCAGAGTTGTTTTGCTCCAGAAAATATGTTTAAGTAAGACACACTCTTCTTGAAAATCTTCCCCAAGATCAACCGTGGTTGAAGAGTGGTTGAATTTTTTCGAATTGCTTCTTCACTCATGTGATCAAGCTTAGGTACAAAAATAAAACCATTTGTTTTTGCTTCATAGGATGAATTTCTTCTCTTCAGCGCACTCAATAAATGGTCGCAAATAGGAATGAATGTATTTATTTTGAAATTTTCACGTCCACAAAAAAGAACCTCCTTTCGCGACACTCATCATCTCGTTTTTTCATCTTGACGATTCTTTTTTGGTCCATTTTGTAATTTTCAGATTTTTTACTTTTTCCCGTCTCTTCAAAAACATCAAAGCATTCTCGTATTTCTCTCACAAACGATATGAGTGCGTTGTAGAGCCTGGACACAGTTTCAACGTCTGTATCAACACCTTGAATTCTTTTTTGATACAATATTGAATTGCTTGAGTATACGAGTACAACCCCAAAATTAAGACAATATTTCTGTCTCAAGGGACTTCAATTGGGACAAGTGAGCACGTTACTAAAAAGATAAAATAGGTATTCGACGATTTTAACTTTAGTAAAATGTTAGAGATAGCATGATGCTAAATTTGATTAAAATTTTGCGCCAATAGTTTTTAAAATAATACCTATCCTTTTATTTATCCTTATTTCTTAAGTCGTTCGAAACTATTGACGAAGGGAAGGGTATTTGTATATAGGGACACGAGTCAGCCAAAACTAAAAAAAATTGAGGCATGATTTGCTAGGTATATAAAGATTAAAAATTTGTGTGTGACCTTATGTCTAGAATCCGGCTTGATGGATTTTTATAAATTTTTTTTAATAAAAAGGAACTTTTTGTAGATGGCTTAGAAAAAATTAAGATCCGTTCTAGCCCATTTTTGTAGAGCTACATAGCAACAAGTGTTTTTTTTTAGATAATGTTTTCGTTTCTTTGGAATTTGTTCCAAAGAATAGGTACATGTCTGTAAATATTTTTACTATGAATTTTCATTATACAAAATTGTTTATAAAGAATAAG
Source organism: Chrysotoxum bicinctum (assembly GCA_911387755.1). Classification (NCBI taxonomy): domain Eukaryota; kingdom Metazoa; phylum Arthropoda; class Insecta; order Diptera; family Syrphidae; genus Chrysotoxum; species Chrysotoxum bicinctum. Next base: position 27,998,336 of record OU426988.1, on the reverse strand, counting down.
AATAGTAACTGTTGAAAAAAGTGAGTGACATGTTACAGTGAACTCTCTCACAGCCGGACACTCACGGCACTGAAAAAATCGTCATGCTTGAAAAACTCAAAAAATCGCATTTTTTTTTAATCTTTGTATTTTTTGTTTATCCTTCAAAAACATTGTAAATTAGACAATTGTTATGGGCGGCATGCGCCCTTTTGTTTGTATGATTTGAAAGTTCAATCGCTTCAAAAAATATTATAAACTAGTCAATTTCTAGGGGCGGCTTGCGCCCTTTTGCTTGTATGTTTTGAAAGTTCAATCGCTTCAAAAAAAAGAGGCTGGGTGCGACCCACACTGATAACTTCCCATTTGTGGTCTTGAAAACTTTATATTTAGTTTTTTTTCAAATAACCAAATTTTTAGCGAAACAAACTTTAGCTGTATCTGTACTGTATCTGTGTGGTAATTGGTATGATACGAGTATTTTGTATACATACTTCGATCATAGAGCAGTAGATGGAAGATCGAAGTATTTAGATGGTTTCATAGTGTAATTGTTGTTGCGGTTTTTCCGGATTGAAAGGCTGTGATCTGCACTGGATATACAATGACTCCTGTTTTAAAAATCGATGATGCTTGTGACATACTATGATATTAGGAAATTTGCTTTGTTTTGTTGATGATGAGGATACTTAGTCGCCCATTTTATGTATTTTTTTTACAGAAAATGTGTTTAACTAATTTTAAACTTTTCTATTTAAAATTTTAAATTTCTTGTAATAATTACGAAGACTGAATTATAGATTTCCGTGTTTTTTAATATATCTGTGTTCCTACACCTAAGAAAACGTAGAGTAGAATTTTACATCTTTTTCATGGACAAAAAGATAAAAACATAAATTGTGACGTTTTCTTCAATTTTACCATAGCTATTAATGGAATTTGAATATGTGGGACTTGGGTACAACTGAACAACCTTATTCATATACGTATGTACAGTACATACATTCTTCTAAAAACTAAGTTGATAATAAAATTATAAAATTATGTATTATATTAGATATAGAAATTACTTAATTATTTCGGTTCCAAACATTTTAATTGAAAAAAAATTAAAAACGAAATATTCAAATGTAAAAGATATGTTTTGGTTATTGATGGAAGGGTACTTACAAAATATATCCGCTCTAAAACTAGATATATGTCAAATATAAACCATTTGTTAAAAATTGTATTATGTATAAAATTAAATAATGGCAAAGTCAATATCATTGCTCGTTCTCAAGATATTCTAGTCAAAAAACAAATATTACCACTTTTTAGTAGATTTTTGTTATATTTTTGTTAAAACTGTCAATTCGATACTTGTCAAAATTTAACCATAATGTTAATAATTGTATTATGTCGATACCCTCCCGTAAGAATGTACTAAGCGACACTTTTTTTCGAAAATGACTTTTTGATGAGGAAATATATGTAGGTAATATATGTTAAGGGCCACGTTTTGGCCTGGGTTTCACCATTGAGTTTATATACTCAATATATATATATATATACTCAAATATATAAACTCAATGGTTTCACCAACCTATTATGCATGAAAAGGAAACTAGAGTACAAATAAAGAAATTTATCAACTGCCATGTTTTCTCATTAAAATAATGTTGCCCCCTGAAATTTGTATTATCCGCCAAAAAAATTATGCTAAGCGACATTAATAAAGATCTCATTGTCGTGAGCAACAAAAAATTTTGTTATATGTCACTTAGTTTAACCAAAATTGTCTCTTAGCACACAATGATTCAACTAGAACTTTTTTCGTTTTTTTCGTTTCCTGAACAATTTTAGAAATGCCGCTTAGTATACTCGTACATTCTTACGGGAAGGTATCGATGTATAAAACAACATACTTTAGAAGGCACAATCGCTGTTCATTCCCAAGAAATTCGACTTGAAATACAATTTTAACTAGTTTTCACTAGAATTCTTAATAGTTTTTTTATTTAAAAAAAAAAACTATTAATTCAATATTTGTCAACATTTTACCAATTGTACAAAATTATACTATGTACGAGTATAAAATAAACTAAATTAGAAGTCAATACCACTACTAGTTCTCGAGAAATTGAGTCGAAAAACTATTTTTACCAATTTTCAATAGAATTTTATATAGTTTTTTATTTTTTGTAAAAAAACTGTAAACTGATTTTTTTTGAAATTTTCACCAGTTGTTAAACACATTATTTTTCGTAAAATAAAATTATTTTGAGTTTCAAATTGTTTTCCGTTCTTAGAATATCTGGGTTATGAAATTTTTTTTTTCAGTTTTTTTTATTTAAAAAAATAACGGTATGTTCATTTTTTTCCAAATTCATACCAAATCTGTATGACCTTATAATGAGTACATTAAATTTTATTTGAAGTCAATAGCATTATTTTTTCGTGAGATATTTGAAACTAACCAAAATTTTTACTTTTTTTTTAAACCGTTATAGTGAAAAAACTACTCACTAAATTTTAATAAACGCCCTTTCAGCCTCTTTCGAAGTTATTATCTATTGAATAAAATTTATTTGAAGTCGATATCTTTACTCGTTCTTGAGATATCGACGACGAAAAATGGTACAAGAACGTACAGACGTACGAACGTACGCACGTACGAACGTACGAACGTACGAACGTACGAACGTACGAACGTACGTACACACACACACACAGACATCTCTCTAAAAATGATTGATATAGCCTCTAGGGACCTTGAAACGTCGAGAAATGTCAAAAATTCCAATTTGACAAATCGGACCGATTACAATAACTCCCTATGGGAAGTTAAAAATATTATAAATTGGCCAAGCGCAAGCCGCCCCTAGCATCCTTGCCGCCCCGGGCTGTAGCCCTTTTAGCCCTAGGGTAAATACGCCCCTGCAATCTAGCATTTATCGTTTAGGAAAGGTTCAAAAGAGATTCACTAGGTTTGCTCTTTCGAACTATAAGTGTTCCATCCTATGAAGCTAGATGTATACTTATTGACTTAAAACCTCTTGTTTTGAGAAGACAAATTCAGTACTTTTTGCTTTTGATGTCTTGAATTGCGTCGTTGATTGTCCGGTTTTGTTATCCATGTTTAATATTTATGCACCTTCTCGTACTTTGCGTCCGAAATTTTTCAAATGTTCCTTATCATAGTACTAGCTACGCTCGCCAAAATCTTGTCACTAAAGATAGCAAAGGTTTTAATGAAAATTATGATTTTGGTATTGATTTTAATTTAAATAGATAAAGAGTACCTGAGTTAGTTTATTGTAATATTATTGATTGTTAAAATTATTGTATTTACAGATTTATTATTATCCTTAAATGTAGTTTAGGCAAAGTTTTGTAACTTTAAAGATAAATAAATAAATAAAAAAAACAGCATGACCGCCACGCAGGCCTTCAAAATTGAAGAACCTTTTATCATAAGAATCTGATGAATTTTGTCTTCGGATACTTTTTGGCAATTTTAATTCGTGACCTGGTCGAATATTTTTCAATATTCAATTTTACTTAACTTCCTCCTCTTATATGGCTAAAAATGAACGCACCTTTCTCAAGAGAAATAAAGTTGCGCACGTTTGCACTTATTCAACTATGTGAAGGAAAATCGAATCTCGATTTTAATTTAATAAATAAAATTTTACAAATATCTTCTTCTTAAAATTTTTTTTTTAGTACAGGATGGGCCATCTGGTGGTTTCTTTTTAAATCATAGGTTATTTTGACACTGACAGCTGCTGTTTTCCGCTCGAAATCTTGACAGAAAGTCAGTATCATACCTAACCTCGGCGGAACGAAATGAGTCGCTTTACTCTTGAACAACATTCGAAAATATTGAAAACTTATTTCAACTGAGCATAAGTTTGAGCAAAAAGTTCGTGAGACAACACTCATGGTCCCCGTCGTCGTACGCTGCTCATTTTCATTTTATTTTCTTCATTTTATTGTATTTTTAAAAAGAACTTATATTTGGCCCATAAAAGGTGGATTTCAGAAAATAAAAATAAGACAAAAAAAAAACAAGACATCCGAAAACCTTAAATTGATTAAGTGTATAACTGTGTTGCATTTAATGTAAATAAAAATTTTGTATTAAGTTTTGACCTTATATGAAGGTGATACGAAGTTCACCGGGTCATCTAGTTAAATTATAAAAATTGTTAGACTAGTTTTAGTGATAGTTAATTTCTTATATAAAAATATGTGTAGTCAACATTTGATGAAGAAAATTTTGGTACAATCCTTAATAAAAAAATAATAATAAAATAATTATATTAACTTGAAGCTTCATGTTTCAAAAAAATCGATTCCGTGACTTAGAGTATGTATGAAATATACCAATGTGAGTAGATATTCCATTATGATGAGTATGATACCATATGTATGTGAAAACAAGAAGACTTTTATGTTCTGTATTCTGGTAGTGTTTATTTCGATTAAAATCGTCTTGTTTTTGAAAAAAATAAGTCTTCAATACTTTCCATATTATTTTTTGTATATGATACCCGCACTCAAAAGGTTATGAATACCCTTATAATGTTAAGAACAGTGCGAGCAATTAGGAAAGTAGGAAAGGATTAGAAAAGAGATACCAATGTACATTGGTTTTGAATGTCTGCACATTGAAATGAATGGGAAATATTGAACAGGGTAAAGCATTCCACATTCGTGTAGAAATACACCATATAATATACAGGATTTCCCTTTATTCGTAAATAATATTTTAGGGTGTGATTCTTGGGTAAACTCTAAGAAAAAAATCGTTTGAAAGTAGGGACCTGTCTCCAATTTTTATATCATATATCCGGGATATAAGAAAAGACTTACTTTGGTGTAACCTAACCCATATGCTTACGGTTATTGCGCTGTTAGTTTTAATTATAGAAACTTCATTTAGGTCATTATTTTAAGAAGAAATACAAGCGTTTAAACAAATTTTATATCCCATCTTGGTCTTGATATATCCAGTTTCCATTTTTCCTGTCCATTCTAATTTTCTGGCTTTTGTAATAAACACACCGGCTTACTATTTTTTTGAATGAAAGTAACAAATAAAAATAAACCTCAATAACAAGTTTATGGGAAAACCTATAGATGGAGCAGGTAAAATTAAAAATGTATTTTTGATCTAAGCTCCAAAGGTTCTATGAATAAAAAATGATTTTGTGTGGGTTTTTTTGTTTTATGTGTCGACTAAAACAGTTACAATTTGTATGTATGTTAGAGGCCGCTTTTGGATTTCACTGCGAATAAATATTTATTGATGATAGCTTCTGCTTCACTTTTGATGACGCTTTGAGAATACAGTCTTCTAATTCAATTACTAAATTTGCTATTTCGGTTGAACAAAAAATTTCTTTCATTCTTACCCATACAAAGAAATCCAATACTGTAAGGTCAGGAGATCTTGCAGGTCAGTGAAACGGTCCATTTCTTCCTATCCAACGATTACCATAGTGGGCTGAGCGGCATCCTTATGAAAATGTATGATGCCGCTAGTTGGATAACAGAACCTATGCTTGGTTTAACGTGAGTGCCTGCCTATTATGGCTTAACCCCACGGAAGGCCTACCTCCATCGGAGTCAGATTGGGTCCTGACCATTAACCCCGACATAGCCGAAGCCATCTCGGTCGCAAAGCTGTGACATGTTGCAGGCATGAACACACCTCTTGCTTGGAGGCGAGGTCTATTTAACACCTCTTGAATCCAGGCACGCCTGGAAACCATATGTCTCCGCATTCGGAATAAACCAAGCCACTACGATACTCCCACTAGGGGGCCTACCTCATAGATAGTTTGAAGAAAGAGTGCACGCACGCGGCAGCTGTACTTCTCTATCCGAAGATAGAATAGGAGAGCCAGAAGACGGTTCCAGAATATAGCTTCCCGTCGAGCTTCGCCACCATGAAGGTCACTTACAGATGAAGTTCCTGCAAAACTTCAGGGCCTGTTAACCCCAGATACACACACCCAGCTGTTAGTCAAGGTAGAAACCATCAACCAAGAATGTGCACCCCTCTGGTGAGTTGTTGCAAACTCCCTTCCTACGTTAAGGACACCGTCCAGACTGTTCCTATCTAGTTAGTTCAGTAACTTACGTAACCTATCTACAGGCACCGCGAGGAGGTTGATAGGAAACGGAAGTGACGGCTTTGTGCAAGGTAGCAAAAGCGGCCCACCGACAAAGTCAGTGGACGAGCCCATCAGAACATCAAACCAGCATTACCGCTTCAGCACCCATACACGTAAGTTCATGGATCCGCATGCATCCGCAGCAATACCAGCAGAATTCAACAGAACCCCGGACATGCCTTAAATTACACAAGCACGCCATCACCCCCACCTGCGCTAGTTGGATAAGTGTAATGTCCTACAATAGTTCTGGTAAATCATTGCACAAAAACTCCAAATAGTCTTAGAATTCAGCTTGGGGGAACTTGAATGGCCGATTAATTTGTTTCCAATTACACCAGTCCGCGTTAGGTCATGTATTTGAAACTGCTCTCGTTTCTCGAAATCTTCGACATGTATTTCCAAATACTCGTAATTTAGGAAGTCGTCGCTTTGGTTTGGATAAAGTTCCTAGTATCTTTTGTTATTTAATATCAAAATTACCCCATAATACCCTAATTGTTATTGCCATCTGTGTAACAAATATGTAACTACATACAGTCAGTATTACCAACTAATGGATTAAACAGAATGTATACCTATAATCTATACTTATATATATGAATACTTAACCTTTTATACTTTACTTGTAATAAAGAAGTCTGTGCAGAATAACCAACGTGCTTTTTCATTAGGTTATGGGCCCAGACCCAATTCTTTTTGATAAAATTAAAAATTAAAAGTTGAGTTGCACAAGAATGGCTACTAATTACGTATTAAACGTACCTAAGCTAAAGGGACGAGAGAACTACGATGAGTGGGCTTTTGCTGCCCAGAATTTTCTCATCTTAGAGGGAATGCTAGACTGCATTACAGTTGGAAAAAGTGTTGTAATTGCCGAGGATGTAAAAGCTAAGGCCAAATTAATTTTAACAATTGATCCCTCGTTATATGTTCATATTAAAGATGCTACTAAATCCATAGATCTCTGGAACAAATTAAAAACCATGTTCGATGACTCAGGTTTTTCTCGGAGGATCAGTTTGCTGCGAAATCTCATCTCAATTCGACTGGAAAACTCTGATTCTATGACCAGCTACGTCACACAAATAATCGAGACTGGACAGAGATTAAGAGGCACTGGGTTTGACATAAATGATGAGTGGATAGCAGCATTGATGTTAGCAGGCCTGCCAGAACGATTTGCACCAATGATCATGGCGCTAGAGCACTCAGGAGCAACATACACCACGGATTCCATAAAAACAAAGCTGTTGGATATGGAGCCAGAAAGCGGTGGGTCTCAGGGTGGTGCGTTTGTGAGTAGGAGCTGGCAGAGGGGCAAGAAGATTGGAAAGAACGACTCTTTTAGCAATTCCAACGGCAAAACAATAAAATGCTACAAGTGCAAGCAAACAGGGCACTTTAAGAGTCAATGCCCAAATTCTTCTTCCTCCGACAGCAAACGAAAACAGTCCAATGCTTTTAGTGCTGTATTTCTAAATGGAAGATTTAGTAAGCACGATTGGTACATCGACTCGGGTGCCAGCGTGCACATGACTGCAAACAAAGATTGGATAAAAAATCCATGTTATCAAAATCAAATGCGAGAGATAATCGTTGCAAATGAATCAAAGGTACCAGTCTTGTGTGCTGGAGATGTCCAGATTACCACTGTAGGCAATAAATGCTCTTACGATATCACTGTGCGAGACGTTTTGTGTGTTCCATCACTTACGACAAACCTGTTATCAGTTAGTCAACTGATAAAGAATGGAAACAAAATAAAATTTCAATGTGATGCTTGTTATATTTACAACCAGAAAAATCAGCTTGTTGCTTCAGCTAATTTAGCAAATGGTGTTTACAAATTAAATATGACCACTTATGATTGCTTGCTTACTTCGGCTGTGGCTTCTGCCGAAGTGTGGCACAGAAGGTTAGGACACATAAACGCAGTAGACATGAAGAAGATGCAGAGCGGGGCTGTTGAAGGTATTTCGTACTTGAGCAATGCTAAAATAAGTAAGATGACATGTGCTGTGTGCTGTGAGGGAAAGCAGTCAAGGTTGCCATTTTCTCATGTTGGTACTAGAAGTGCTGACGTACTAGATGTGATACATGGAGATGTGTGTGGTCCAATGGAGACAAAGTCCATCAGTGGATCCATCTATTTTCTGCTCCTTGTAGATGATTACAGTCGAATGGCATTTGTGTATTTTCTAAAATCAAAAAGTGATGTGTTTAATTGCTTTAAAGAATTCAAAGTTATGGTTGAGAACCAAAAGAACAGACGAATCAAGGTATTCAGAACGGACAATGGTGGTGAATTCTGTGGAAAAGAATTTGATGCTTTCTTCAGAAGTACAGGGATTATTCATCAGAAAACCAACCCTTATACGCCAGAACAAAATGGTCTTTGTGAAAGGCTAAACCGTACCATCGTAGAGAAAGCGAGATGTTTGCTGTTTGATGCCAATCTGGAGAAGAGATTTTGGGCGGAGGCTGTCAACACGTCAGTGTATTTAAGGAACAGGTCAATTTCATCTGGGCTAGAAGATAAGACACCGTTTCAACTTTGGACTGGTTGCAAACCAGATGTGAGTAACCTTAGGATTTTTGGTAGCTGTGTGATGGTGCATGTTCCCAAAGAAACGAGGCTTAAATGGGACAAAAAATCCAAAAAGCACATCCTTGTTGGATACTCAGAAAATGTAAAAGGGTACAGAGTATATAATCCACAAAACAACAGAGTGACTACAAGCCGAGATGTTATTATTATGGAAGCTGAAGTTGAACAAACTGCAAGCGTATACATTAAAGACCAAGAGTTCCAGAAGGAAGAGAATTCAGATTCAGTGGGGGGCTTAGAACCGAAAACTAACAACTCTGATGTCAAGCCTGAAGATACATCACTCCAACACGAAGAGCAAGAGGATGCTGATTATTTCAATACGCCACAACATTCACCGAATGACGTAAGCGATTCAGAAGATTCCATGGAGATGCCGGAACCTACATCTACTATAAAGGAAAAGCGACCAACAAGACCGAAACGCGAACCTGAACGATTCGGTTATACAAATATGTGTGTTTCAAATCCTGCAGGCTTAAGTGGCTGTATAACGTTGAGTGAAGCTATGAATGGACCAGATAAAGACAATTGGTTGCAGGCGATGAAAGACGAGTTGATGTCTTTCGACCAAAACGATGCTTGGGAGCTGGTTTATGCATCTGCAGATGCAACAATTGTTCATTGTAAATGGGTCTTCAAAAAGAAGGTAGATTGCCAGAATCAGATTCGCTATAGAGCAAGATTGGTGGCGAAGGGATATACCCAAAAACCAGGTATTGATTTTGATGAGACGTTTTCGCCAGTAGTTCGACATTCAACATTAAGATTATTATTTGCTCTATCAACTAAATTAGATTTTGACATAACACATTTAGATGTAAAAACTGCTTTCTTAAATGGTGTTCTTGAGGAAGATGTATATATGTACAAACCAGAAGGTCTTGAAGTTTCAAATTGTAAGAAAGTTTTAAAATTGAAAAAGGCAATATATGGCCTTAAACAGTCCTCAAGAGCATGGTATAAGAAGGTTGACGAGAATCTTGAAGCATTAGGTTATAAAAAGTCAAAATTAGAGCCATGTTTATTTACGAAAATTGAAAAAAAATTTAAAACTATCGTGGCATTATGTTGATGATTTTTTCATTTTTTCAAATGATTCAAGTGAAACTAATAACTTAAAAAGAATATTGAATTCAAAATTTAACATTAAAGACTTAGGTCAAGTAAAACAATGTCTAGGAATGAGAGTAAACATTAATAAAAAACAAGGTGTTATAACATTAGATCAGGAACAGTATGTCCATGAGTTGTTGAGTAAATTTAATATGTCTGATTCCAAGATGGCTTTAACTCCAATGGAGACAAAATTGAATATATCTAAAGGAGACAAATGTGAATCTAGATTTCCATATCAACAACTCATTGGCAGCCTAATGTACTTAGCTGTTTTGACTAGACCTGATATTGCATTTTCAGTAAGTTTTTTAAGTCAATTTAATAATTGTTTCACAGAAATACATTGGAATTATGCTAAAAGAATATTAAGATATTTACAAAAAACTAAAAATTATGGATTAAAATATGTAAACGGAAATGCAGATTTAGAAGGATTTGTTGATGCTGATTGGGCAAGCAACACAGTAGACAGGAAGTCATATACTGGTTATTGTTTTAAGTTGAATAATTCTGCAATTTCGTGGGAAAGTAGAAAGCAAAAAACGGTTGCCTTATCGAGCACCGAAGCCGAATATATGGCTATATCTGAAGCTTCTAAAGAAGCTATATATTTAAGAAATTTATTAATTGAAATTAAACAAGAACCATGTACTGTGAAATTATATAATGATAATCAGAACGCACAGAAATTGTCGGCAAATCCTATCTTTCATAACAGATCTAAACATATAGATGTTAGACATCATTTTGTGAGAGAAATTATTGCAAACAAAATCATTGAAATTAGTTATTTGCCCACAAATGATATGCCCGCTGATTTACTAACGAAAAGCTTATGCAATCAAAAGCATTATAATTTTATTGAAAAACTAGGTATTATTGAATTGTAAAATTGATATAGTGGGGGTGTTATTTAATATCAAAATTACCCCATAATACCCTAATTGTTATTGCCATCTGTGTAACAAATATGTAACTACATACAGTCAGTATTACCAACTAATGGATTAAACAGAATGTATACCTATAATCTATACTTATATATATGAATACTTAACCTTTTATACTTTACTTGTAATAAAGAAGTCTGTGCAGAATAACCAACGTGCTTTTTCATTATCTTTGTCGCGCTCTAGTTGGAGTTCCATTGCACAGCCCATAATTTAAAAAAATTAATGTCTGCGTATTTTTGGTTGGTATATGTAGACATTTCAAACAGCGTTTCTAATCAACTGTTACTTTGGCGTTAAAAATTAAATTGATAAATTAATTTCTTTTCTAATCTTTTATACCATTTCTGTTAGATACATTTTCCAAATAGGCCTTCGTAACCCAAAACTTACTTTTTTTATGAGAACTCTTAGGGAAACGGGAAAGGAATTGAGGGTTTTGACAGGTACTCAAATAAACGATCACGTTTTAAAACTGCTATGCTATTTTGAAAAATATTGCAAAATTCTTGGAAAACCACTCTTATTGTCAACTGTTGTTGGAAACGTGTTTAAAATCAGAAAACCCTTTTTTGTACCTGCTGTAGGTTTTCCCCAAAAAAAAAAACTTTTTTTTTTAATTTTACATGTTTTAGGGTACTCCAAGTATCATAAGATCTATTGGTTTTTCGCAAACTTTTCATTGAGTTTTATTTTTATTATTATAATGTTCGTTAAAAAAAACGGTTTGTTTATTACGTATATTCCGAAGGAATTTCAGCCCAATTCTGAAAATCAGCATGGGTAGGAAAAACGGAACATGCTAGAAACAAGTCTGAGGTAGGATAGCAAGTTTGTTTACAAAGGCTTGTAATGCTTCTAAAAATAAAATTCTAAGTGTAGTTTCTATCATTACTACTAACAGGGTAATTAACATAAACATGGGTCAGGGTACACCACATTAAGCTTTTTCTTAGATCCCTGATATATATAAGATTCACAAATTGGAGAACGACTTTTTTCTTAGAATAAACCCAAGAATCACGCCGTAAAATACTATGCGTTTTTATGAAGAAATAAAGTTTGTTTTAAATTGGAAAATAATAATAAATAATCCTTTGTCTAACGAAACAGAGCAAGTTGAATTTATCAAGCCTATATGCGGAAACGGAATTAGTTGCAAATATATAAACCAGCGTCAATTAATACATATTTTTGATCTCACACCAATCGATTTCACATTCAACTGCAGTGATTGAAACATATCATATAGTTTGATTATGTTACACTTAGAAGCAGATTCGGTCTCCATAGTCGAATGCCACACAAGTTCACCGTCTATTGTCAATAAAAATGATGAATTGTTTTTAAAACGCGATTTAATTGATCAAGTCCGAGTGAATTAAATCATTAATTTTTTCTGAATCGTCCGATCTAAGGTTACCAGTTGGTTACGTAACATTTGTATCAGAATATGATGATATTTCCCGAATATTATGTTGAGAATGAAATGCAGAATGAATGATCTGTTAGCCGCTAATTTTACAAAAAAAAAAAAAAAAATAACACAATGGCAATACAAGTTTGTATAAGTTCCTATCAAACTTCTCGTATACCGCACTATTTTGCTATGGTTTTGAAAGTGAAGATATTCATATCATTTCAATTGGATTAATTCGAGTAAGAAAGCTTACCCTTAGGATACCACTTTATCACCGAGTTTTATTTAATCGGCTTCGTAAGGAAGTGAACTTTCAGGATTACACTTCCAGAAGATAAATAAAAATGAATAAAATCACTTCAATGCACTTGCATTTTGAAAAGTTCAACTATCCCAAAGAGCATTCAATTGAATATTACAACACAAAAACATAAAAATAAACAAGAATATGAACATCAACTCTGAGATATAATCTCTGATTTTGTAAAATAAAAATATACAAAAGTCGAAAGACATTTTCTTTTTTGTGCTTCCTTGGCTCTAACTCTATGTTGACTGCGGCAAACTGTTTTTATTCAACATTTTTTTTCCAAAGTGGCAAACCCCCTTTTTCGTGTTATCGCACAACTTTTTACAAGGATTACTCAAAAATTCACAAGAGAGTTGGAAGATCCTGTTCTGCATAATATGAACACTCCGCATTCATTGAATCTAGCTCTTGATAAATTGCTGATGGGAATTTGCACAGTATTTTTACAATCCCGTTAAATATTTCTAGTCTCGGGACTTGAGAATCAATCGAATTTTGTTCACATTTACAACATCTGGCAGGAGTTTTTCTCATGAGAATGTCAATACATCATTGATGTTTTCAGATGACTCGAAGGAGTGAACGAGAATGATATGTTATGTAATAATAATATCTTTATTCTTTTATTAATTTTATTTGAAAAAAAATTCTTATCAATACTATCCGGTATGATATGGTTTATTTTTCACACTAAAAATAAACCGTTTGACAAACATTTATTTAAAATAATAAAAGACAGAACATATCAAATGGACCTAAAGTTTAAATAGGCTCACGTATGACTTGACAGCGATCTGAAAAGATAAGTAGGGGAAAATCGAATTCATGAGAGAGAGGCCACGTTGCACAATGAGGCCATTTGTAAAGGAGATCGGAAAAAGTGCATAAAAACCGATTTGCATGAAATTTTATGAAATGAAACAAATTTTGGAAAGAAAGCATCACAATTAATTTGCACCCAATACCACGGCCATTTAAAAAAAAACTTTTGTTGACGGAAGTCGGTTATACAATTTTTCCACACCCTCTTTTTGATGTTTTTTAATCTTTTATTTTACTTTATTGTAATAGATACTTGTTTGGTATGGAGGCAGTCTTTAGTGAGATAAAATCGGAACCACCCAAATGATATAAATAAAACTAGCCGACCCAGTTCTCGAAATTCGAGCGCCAATTTATTTATTTAATTCATTATCATTCAATAAAAGACAGAGAATTCATGATTTTTTTTTAATTGTTGAATGCAATGAGAAGTACCTACTAAGCATTCAATTCTGGAATCCAAAGAAAACAGTTAATGGTAAACAAACTTTCAAACCTATACACATTTTTGACACATTAACAAGTTTTGTTTCGATTCTTTCATGTCACTGTCCTTCAGCTATTGTTATGGCCATAATATTGGAATCGAACCCACGTCGCCGAAGTGACGTCAAACTTTCACTCTCATCATTTTTTCATATCGCGGCAATACAAAAAATATTTATTATTCTATTGGGACTCGAACCCACGTCGTTGCAGTGACGTCAACCTGTGAATTTTGTGTTACATACATGTGAATTTTTTTTTAAATTTCACTCATCATTTTTTCATAACGCGCCTAAAGAAATATAGCTAAATTCAAAAACATAAACTCAATTTGCTTTTGTAAAACTTTTTTGTTTGCACATCGATCGGCCAGCTGTTTATTGTCAACAAAAAATGACATAAACGAGTATTTTGTATTCTCTTTTTTCGCAAATATTTAAAATTCAAATGCAGACAAATGTAAATAAGTTCTAAAAATAATTGACTTATACAAATACGCAGAGCTTACACTTTTGCATGAATACCCCTATTATTGTAAAGCCATAACTGCAATGAACTTGAAAAGTGAAAATGTTAAAAAAAATCTGCTCTCCTTTTCCAACTCAATTTAAAATTTTATCTCCCATCTCAAAAAACTAAAAAGTAAATGTTTCACTTTTTGAAAACACTAATACATTGAATAAATTGCTTCAGAAAATGACCGATAGATGTCGCCAGTGTTCGTGTGTATTCTTTTTCATTTTTTCACTTGTACACATTGTACTTTTTGCAAAAATTGCCAATTGCAGTTAACACTTGATGGTTTAAATGGTTCTACCTTTTTACTTTTTCACTTTTTAAAAACACTATTACATGGAATACATTTTTTCAGGAAATCACCGATAGATGTGTAAACTGAACTTGTATGGTGTAAATTATACGCTCTTTTCAGCAACAGATCTGGCTAGTGTATGTGTGTTTTCTTTTTCACTTTTTGCAAAAAGTGCCGATTGTAGTTAACGCTTAATGTTTCAACATTTTATTATAAGAGCTCAAATACTAAACAAACACATGCCTAATATTTATATTGATAATATTTCTTCATTTAGGGAGGTTCACATTCAACAACAACAACATTTTCATCAACTTCTGTCGTGTTGGCGGATTTGTGTAATGTGAACACCACTGTGAAGCCACCTTAATGTTTCGGGTTCTGGCTTTGGTTTTTGGGTTTTCGCTGAATGCTTTCATTTCTCATATTCTGGATTTGACATTTCTAATTATGTGTCAGTCGATTTGACATTTCTAATCGTTTTTGTTTTCCGGGCATTTTTTTTTGCAATTTATATTTATTGTTTTAAACAATTTCTGTGTAGTATATTTAAATAATTTTGGCATTCTGCACATCTATGCAAAAAATGCTTTCGTTTAATATGTAATTTACGCCCCTTCGGTTTTTGTGGGCCGCGAAAAGTGTACCACAAAAAACATGTTCGCCGTTTTATTATATGATTTGTAAATATTTTAAGGGATATTTTAAGAAATGGCAACAATATATTTTGCAACACTGATACGCCCACACAAAAGTTTATCTTAAATCCAAAGTTGGTAAATATGAAAATATTTTGAGTAGGTAATAAAAAAATATATTTTCGCGGAAAAAATCAAATAAGATGCTTATGCATGGAATTATTATGTATTTATCGGTTCAGACGTTCAGTGTTCACTACTGAAACTTGCAGAACCAAAAAAACAATGCACAAAATGTTGAATTTTGCAAAAGATTGAGTAAGCACTAGTACCATTTGTATATAAAAAAAAAATAAAATAAAATTTAAATTTATATGTATTAATATTAATTATCAGTCATTAAAAAAATTAATATAAGTTCGCCCACTTTACACTTAATTCTTACTGATGTGACATAACTCGTTT
Organism: Chrysotoxum bicinctum; assembly: GCA_911387755.1. Lineage (NCBI taxonomy): Eukaryota > Metazoa > Arthropoda > Insecta > Diptera > Syrphidae > Chrysotoxum > Chrysotoxum bicinctum. The sequence goes on along the minus strand of OU426988.1, from coordinate 27,982,558 downwards.
TTTTTTTAATAAAACGTTATTGTAATGTAATGGTTTCTGCAAGAATTCGAAACATTAAATCGGCTCACTGTGCGGATTCGCAGGGATTTACAGCTTTATTTTGTTTCAATGTAAACTTTGACGTGTCTACATTGAGAAAATACCCATCTTAGAAAGCAAGTAGGAGCTTTTTTTAAATGACAACAACTTTCCATTACTAAGGATTGAGTTTTATATTGTGCTACCGTAATTAAGTCAAATTTTGTTTGCTAAATTTGTTTGCTGTATTGTATTATTAGAGATCCCAAATAAGCAAAAACAAAAATCAGGTGGTACAAAAGTTGATACCCTATATGTCAATCTGGGTACAACGACTCCTGATTCATGTCTTCTTGACGTGTATTTTGTATCTGTTCACTTCGCAACTGTGAGAGTAGAATTGACATTTGCGCCATTTACAAAAATTAAAGCATCATCCAGTAGGTTGACAACTTTTGCCTCTCCTTGAATAAACAAAATGGTCAAGGTATAACAAAGTACAAAGTAAATATTTTCAAATTTAAATTAAGCTATTATATGCAGTTTATTTTGATTTAGAAGGAATAAGCTGATTTTTTTTTAATATGTATGGTTCTATATTTGTATGACAATGTTACATCTTTTTCACTAAATACACCTATAACAAAAATATAATGACCCATGTATAAAACTCAATAAAAATATCGCAGAAAGAAATATTTCGTTGCAGGGAGACTTAAAAAGTGTCTTACACTAATTAGATGATGAGGAGTGTAACATGGTGTTCAGTTTGCATACACCAAAGCAGTTTCATTTGCATATTCTTACAGGACACTTGGGTGCATTTTCTACATTCTTTTATAGTTTTCTTGTATAAGAACCTATACTTATATTTTTCTACTATCTTCGTTCTGTTAAAAATTGCGGAAGAGAAGTTCTTAAATTTTATGTCGCCAACATATGTTGAAATTATACTTTAAGAACACCGAGGAAAATGGCAAGGACAGAAGAACAAGATAAAGTCCTTCTTAATTGGTAAATGATTAAATTTACGAGCAGCAATCTGTAAAGGATGCAGGCTTCGTGAATCCATTCAATAAACTTCCTTTAAGACTTGTACTCGTTTTGTACCTAGCTTTATTGCATATCCCTTGATTGTGTGTCGTTTTTATTTTAGAAAAGTAAAAAACGAAACTGCACCCGTAAAGTGGCTGTCTTTTACAGGTGAGCTATGTGAGTTACTAAATGATGAGTGGGAGACCGGCTCTACCCTTAGGGAAGGATTTCTTATTGAATCAGGTTACATTGGCTAGCACCAATTGGGAGGTCAATAAATTTTCAAATAATGTGGCAAACTTAAAACAGAGTGTATATTGACGGAAAGGGTGGATGTGATGCATTACTGATGGGATGGGTCGCAGTTTGTTGCTGGCAATTGATTGATTTTTCGAAGGTTTCGAGAAAAATGTAGCTAGACTGGGTGCCTTGAAGGAGAAGTTCTTTGAATAGCCGCTGTATCCATTGAATGAATAAACAAAGAACTGAATGAAGTTCTTTAATTAGTTTCTGTCCATTGCAGGTGGATATTTTGTTCCCATGGATACATGGGGTCAATATTGAATGAATTAGAAGGAAATCTTTTCTATGTATTTAAAGTATAGGGCAAGCTACATTATACACATAGTCAATTACAAGTTGTATCTCGTGGCTAATTGGTTTTCATGTTACCTTGTGCGTGCATATGAAGGCCATAGATTTTTTTTGTGCAGACGATGCTTGAAAAGTTTTACTTATTAAATGATATGAAGGTAATTGGTAGTTTTATGAGCCGTGCAATTAATATACGACTAGAGGCGGTGTGAGGTGTGTTCGGTGCCATGGCACACGACCCCGCGTCACATCCAAAAATCTCCACTTCTTTAAATAATAAAATCAAGTAAACCACGAAATGACAAATTTAAAAAATATTTCAGAAGAAAAAAATTCTGAAATATTTCCGAAAGGTTTCTGAATTGTTTTTTTTAAACATATGGGAAAAAGCTATTTCATGAACTTTTGCACACATTTTCTGAAATATTTTTTTTTGGTAAGGACACACCTTAACAATTGCCAAGACTACTGACGAACTCCTTAGTTAAAGAAGCATGCAACATGTCTTTAATAATTGTGGACTTTCTTCTCAAACCTATTTTATATTGTTTAAAATTTTAACTTAATATTTATGATATTAAAAATATTTAATTAGAATTTTATCGGAGTTTAAAAAAAAAATAAAAAAAAGTCTTTAAATCTTGATGCAATGCAAAACGTTTGACATGCACAAAAAAAAATGCACGACTGGGTCGCACGAACTTGCTCCTATGTAAAAGACTAGGAATGTTAAAAGCGAAGGTTGTTAGAGAAAACTGTTCATATGGATAAAAATAATTTTTGAAATTTTGTTTAGTAGTAACACCATAAGAACAGAATGCTATGCAAATTATGCTACAACAAAAATTATAAGTCGTTGTAGTATTTTTTTTTTAATAAGCTTTTATATACAAAATTTTTAAGACATTTTTAAGAAAACAATTTGGTACGCCAACTTTAAGTTTTTATTATTGTATGAATTAAAATTAAATTTTCAAAAAAAAATAAAATAAAAAAGTTTTTGAGATATGGAATTTTTCAAAAAAAAAAAGACTCCAAAAATTCAAAAAAAATTGTTTTCTAATGTTTTGAAATGCAATATTTTTTAAACTTTTTAGAAGCATGTTTAGAAAAAATTTCATTAAAATGCGTTATTTCGATAGTGAGAAATTCAAAATTTGACAAAATAGTTCTATGGTGGGTACAAGCTGTAATATCTTAATTTCAATTTTTTTTTATTGAATTAAAGAGGATAAAAATTAATTGAAAGAAAAAAATTTTATCAAAATTCTAGGCGCCGTTTTCGAGAAAAATACGATTTTTGAAAACCATTTTTTAACATTTGTATGGTGGGTACCTTTATTTTTATATTAAATAATTTTTTTTCTCACATCTTGTAGATTAAATTGAGAAATTTTTATTTATAAATAAATAAAATAAATTTGGTGGTGCAACAGCTCGGAGTGAACCAGGACCTAGTGACTTACAACTCTCAACCATTCCTGTATGCGTGTTACCAGGAACGGAGGGGATCTACAATTTTTTGCCGATTCCGAACGGCTAACGAGCAGCACTTTCCATGACAAGAGATATCTACTCTTGGAGGATTTGTCAATTCTCGCAAGAGGCAGTACACCCCTGAAAAAAACTTTCTTGCAGCGGCTGAGAATCGAACTCGAGACCTTCCGCATGACAGTCTAACGCACTAACCATTATGCTAAGGGGTACTACTTTTATTTATCAAGTTTAAAAAAAATCTAGCTTGGTGTTTTCGAAATACTGAGTATTAAAAAAAAATTTGAAACAAAAAAAATTGGTTCCATTGGGGGTATCCCCAATAACCATTTTTCCGAATTTTTTTTTTCAACTATTTTCTATTTTTTAAATCTGCCGAACAGAGAAAGAAATACAGTCGACTCCCTCTAAGTCGAACTCCCTCTAAGTCGAAATTCCCTCTAACTCGAACTTTTTAGCCGTATTTTTGCATTCCCCTCAATTTTCCATACAAAAACTATCCTCTAAGTCGAACTCCCTCAAAAAAAAATCAAAAAAAATTTCTCAAATCGCAACTCGTTATTGTTTGTAATTCTTATTAAAAGCACACACTCAAACTCTTTGATTCTCTATGTTGCATCGCCTGCGCCGTCACCGTCATGTCAGTGTGCTGCGCTGCTATACCCGCAATTTACAATATTATCAAACACAAAAATCTCTTCCTAAAAAGATATTCATAAAAAAAATTGCAAGGCAATAAAAAAAGCATTTGTTGGTTGGATCCATTCCATTCCAACTTCAAAACATTTCTCAGAGGTCGTCGGAAAAGCTAAAGCTTCTGGTTATAGGAAAAAGCAAAAATCCTCGTTGTTTCAATAAAATTAAAACTTTGCCGGTGGACTATGTAGCAACCCATCGTTCTTGGATGACATCAGACTTTTTCACAAGTTGGCTTTTGAAACTTGATTCTAAATTTGGAAGATCAAAGCGCAAAGTGTTATTCATTATCGATAACTGCCCAGCTTACCCAAAACAAGTTAAGGATAAATTAAAGTTTATAAAGCTTGAGTATTTTCCCCCCCAATATGACCTCAATAATTCAGCCAATGGACATGGGTATAATACAAAATTTGAAAGTACACTATAATCGCCGTGTTCTCACCAAGATCTTAAGGGTTCGGGAAACCAAAAAAGAGCAATATAAAATATAACTTCTCGATTGTGTGCGCGAAATCCTAAAGGCATAGGGACGTTACTCCATTGATAATTGAAAATTGTTTAAAAAGGCCGAATTTAAGTCTGAGACGTGGGATGACGAAGATGATATTCCGCTTAACTTACTTAGATGTAACAAGGAAGACACCCAAAAAATCGAGATAATCTGGGAGAGGCTAACAGAAGCTCATTATAATGTTGAAGGCGTACATTGGAAGGACTATGTTGAAGTCGATGACGGCATCGTAGTCACTGAAATACCTGATAACAAGTCAATTATGGAAGCAAATGCTGATGATATTAATGACGGTGAAAATGGAGCTGAAGAAGAAGATGAAGCTGAAATAATAGACTTTGAAATACCAGACAAAAATTAAATTGAAAATGCAATTGGTAAATTGCAATCTGCATTTGAAATGAAAGAAGAAATTCAAAATTGCTTATTTAAAATAGATTTTTTTTTTAAAGGCGATCACTGATGACACGGGGACTGTGATGACTGTGATGTCTAAAATTACAATTTTTTTTAAATAATTAAGTTGAAAAAATATTTTTTTAATACATAATTATAGATTAATGAGCGACAAAAGCAAGAAGCTGATGTTTATTTATTTATTTTACTTGTTATTTAATTCAATAAATCATTAAATAAAAAACTCTCTCTAACTCGAATTTTTCTAAAACTCCCTAGAGGGTTAGAGTTAGAACTCGAACTAGTTTTGATATCCCGTGAAAGTTCGACTTAGAGGGAGTCGACTGTATATATAAAATTTCGAAAAAAATCGTACGGCAGGTACCGTTATTTTTGGTCTTTGGCCGAGCCGTTTAGGCTGTATAGTCGATCAGACAGATAGACAGAATTGCGAGACCCACTTTTTTAGTCTTCGCTGTCAACTTTGTCAACTTTGATCAAAATCTCGGTTTCGATTTTTGTCCTGAATGCATAACTTGCCTTATATAGTATCTATAAGTCGCAAGTAAAAACAAAGTAAAAGCATGAAGAAAGACGTTTATATGTAAAAGAAATTATTTATGCACTTTATAGAATACACAAAGTTACAACTCATGAAATGTAGAGAAAGTAAAAAAGTTGTTAAGTTATTCATCTGTCGTTGTATTGTACCCCAATTGCGATCCAATAAAAATTGAATTTGTTTGAAATAAAAAAAACTCGACTCAGACTTTTATTCTAAAAAAAATCATTTCATAGTTTCGGTTGGAAATCAAAATATTTATTTCTAAGAGAATATAGAGATAAGTTATTTCCTCTGCTAATAATAAAAAATATGAGGTCAAGTACCTGAGAGACCCTACTCACGTTGAACACATGTGTGCCAATATTTTGTACGACATCGACATCTGGCAGAATAGAAAACACTTCATCGTTCTTACTGATATTGTTAAAAATATTGGAGTATATCTTACAAACACATTAATGAAACAGCTGTAAATTCAGCGGTCTTTAGATCAATGAACCATCAACCAAATTGACAGTGTTGTTTTTGACCCCAGCCTGCTTCTTGTAATCTACGAAGTTTACGATTGGGAAACATACGAGTACACTCGGATCACTTACTTAGAAGAAGCTCGGACACGGGAGCGGAAGCGGATATCTAGCGCTGAACAAATGCTGTTATAAAGAACTGACTATGAAAAGATACTATCGCAAAAGACCGTATTGTCTGCTGGCTGCGTCTCTCTTAATCTCTTAGAAAATCCGCCACCATCATCAGATGCAAGAGATCAGTTACCACCAAGATGAAAAAGTGAGAATGCACTAGAAGCGATTGAGCGAGATAATGTTCGAAAGTTCTCTTATATAAAAGTTGAAATTATTTACCGAAGGAAGTAAATCCTAATTAACTTAACGCCTCACTTGGAAACTAGATCACCTCTCTCTTCTCTTTCACCAATTTCGTAAAGCATCTGATACTAGTAATTTGCAAGCAATATCTCCTACAACCAATTGATCTAAAAAATTTGTGTCTATATTTGTTGTATGCCGACAAGGAATAAAGGTGTTTTATCAGGACTGGAGATCAAATCGAGGTAATACACTGAAATATAAACTCTGAATGGAATTATTAAATCATCGCTTACTTATCACGGAACCATCAGCTTCATGGTGTAAATAAAGGAAGTAAAGTTTTTCAATTAAAAAAGGTCCGTATTCCGTGTTTTAATATAGGAAGTGCAGTATTGCTTTCTAACCAAGAAATAGCAAGCACTTTGGCTCATGAATTCTGTGCTGCTTATATTGAAAGTAGATTAATTTTTTATCACGGATAATATTACTTTAATTCCTTCTTTTAAAAATGTGAAAATTAAATCTATGTTATAATTAACAGATATTCATTAGGGATAAAATTAAAATCAATTATAATTTAGGTATTTTCAATATAAATAATAACTTCAATAAGCAAATTGCGGTGACTTAACATAAAAGAAACACACAATTCTAAAATTAGTTTAGTTATAGAAAAATTGAAGAACTTGTTGCAGAATACAGTACTATGGCATATACTATACATACAAAGAAACCAACTTCAAATGATTGCCTACTGATAGTATTGAAAAGTTTCTCACCGATGTTGTATGTTAAATGTAGAATACAATTATTATTTGGTTTTTTCCTTGCGTTAAAGGTACTTAAGTGCACGTTTCGATTTGAAAAAAAAATCGAACTATAGACTTTGATCAAAGTTGACACTACGGTCATAGAGACCACGAAAAAAATGGGTCCCAGAAAATACACGACTGGGTCGCACGAACTTGCTCTTAAGTAAAAGACTAAGAATTTCAAAATTTTTAATTTAATTTTGGTGGGTGCAAAACCCCCATTTATTCGGCTTAATACAAGCTAATTCTTAATCTAACTTAAAAACTAAGAACTTAAGCTAAGGTTAGTGAGGGGGAGGACGGTTCAGAAGCAGGAGTTTAAAGGAAGGAGTGCTCAGGTTAAAGTCGAAGTAGCATATGTTTAAATTAACAGCCCGTAGCATGCGAGAGACAGGTTCGTTGGAGCCGTAAGAGGTTCGGAGGGTGGGTATATAAAAGAGACGAGGGTTTCGTGTATTACGAGGATTAGTATTGAGAGAGAAGGAGTTGTAGAGCGACATGCAGTCAACGGAACCGGAGAGTAGTCGATGAATGAAGAGAATGTCTGATATCTCTCTTCGTTCTTCCAACGAATTCAGATTGATTAGTTTAAGTCGATCTAGATAGGGAGGCAGAATCAGAGGATTGTTCCATGATAGACCTCGAAGAGCAAAGCGTAGGAATCGACGTTGGATGCTTTCGATTCTGGAAATATGAGTAATTTGGTAAGGGCTCCAAAGTTGAGAGGCGTATTCTAGCAGTGGACGAACAAACGATATGTATAAGGACCGGGTTACATAGGGGTTGGAGAATCCTTTGGACCATATTTTGACGAAACCGAGCACTGAGTTTGCTTTGAGAATGATATCGTCTATGTGAGTGAGAAAATTAAGCTCTGGGTCACATAAAATGCCAAGGTCACGAATATTATCAACTGTGGGTATGGGTTGATTATGGAGCAGGTAGAGACGGGGAGGAGATTTGTTACGTTTGCGTGAAAAAGTAATTGATTAGCATTTGACGACATTAAGCTCCATGCAATTTTTTAGACACCAAACTGAAAAACTGTCTAGATCCTTTGAATAAGCGAAGAGCCATGTGTTGATCGTCGGCGTACAGAGAGACAGAAGAATGTTTGATGACCCTATCAATATCATTAATAGCAAGAATAAACGAAAGTGGGCCGAGGTGGCTGCCTTGGGGGACACCGGAGTTAGCTAAGAAAGGGCATGAGGTGGCAGATCTAAATCGAACGCTGTAATAACGGTTTTCAAGGTAAGAAGAGATCCACTGTAACAAAGAGGGTTCAAAGCCGAGAGTGGACAGTTTGAAAAGAATAAGCTTATGGGAAATTTTGTCGAAGGCCTTGCTGAAATCGGTTGAGATTACATCGACTTCGTAGCCTTTTTCTAAGGCTGAAAGGGTGACGGATACAAATTCAACAAGGTTAGTGGTTGTAGACCGGCATTTGAGAAAGCCATGTTGTGAGGCGGAGATAAGAGATTTGCAGTGGAAACTTAAGGTTTCATACAAAATACTTTCAAAGAGTTTGGGTATGTGTGAAAGTTTGGCAATGGGACGATAATTATTAACATCGCTCTTCGGACCCTTTTTGTGAATAGGGGTTATGAAAGATAATTTCCATATCTCAGGAAACTCTCCTTTATTTAGGGAAAGGCTGAAAATTTTTGAGAGAGGGAGAGAAAGGATGGAAGAGCATTTTTTTAGAAGTATGGCAGGGAGACCACCTGGAACAGGATTGAATTCATCGTTAAGTTGATTCAATTTATATTCGATGAGATGGGGATCGACGGAACGAGGGAGAAGCGGTCCAACAGAAAAACTTTGTAGATAATTGAAATAGGCTGAATCAGGAACAAAGCAGTCATCAGCAAAAGATTGTTTGAAGAATGTAGAAAATTGAATGTTAATAGAGAAAACCTGTTCATAGGTATAAAGCTTATAAGCCATGTGATCCAAGTAAATATTAGCTTATGCAAGAACAAATATTATAAGTCATTGTAGTGCTTGCTTAAAAAATAAGCTGTTATATACAAAATATTTAAGAAATTTTTATTATTTTTCATTATTTGAAATATTTTTTGTTTGATATGGATAGAAAATTGTCGCCTCTTCTACATATAAAACAGTTTTTTTACGTTCACTCTTTAATTTTCAAATAATAGGGACTCAAAGATGTAGTATTTTTAAAACCAAAACAAAATGGAATTTGAACGCTTTTTTGTAATTTGTTTTTCTCAGACCCTTTTTATGATTTCTTTTCAAAATAAATTTTGTAGGCATGCAATTGGTTCATTTAAACTTAAAAATTAAAAAAATCCTTGAAAAAAAATTGTTTTAGCCTTAAAAAAAACTGTTTTTGTGAGTATTTTTAAAAAATTCTAATTTCAGGTTTGAATATGATTTTAAGAAAATGCTCAAAAATGCTCGGTTTTTGGGTAGTCTTTAATGAATTGTGCACTTATTTAGAGTCATATTTTCAAAACATTGGATCCGACCGCATCCGACCGCGCTTCCTGGAGGGTTTTTAAAAATCTCCCTTAGAGCTGAGAACTCTTAAATAAAATAAGTTTGTTAACTGGAGAAGGGGGTAGGGGCATCTTTGCATTATAAATAATAATAAATAACATTAAGAATCTAAAACTATGAAACAGTGCATACATTGACATGAAAGAAAGAGGGAGGGGGTGCGGGATTCTCCTTTTATCAATTAAATCTTATTTGCTCTGGTTAAAGAGATTTTGTCTTTAGGTTATCATTATTTTATTTGTTATAGACTTAATGGCAAAACAGAGTATGGCTCTCATGCTCACGGTTATTTTTTTTCTCTTAATTAAAAAAAAAATGTAATCATGTGATTTTATAACAATGAATGCCATTTTTGTTTAGTTTTTTTTTTTTTTTTAACAAAGTGATCGTCTAGTATACACAAATAATAATTTTGACGTCTTCTACTAAGTTAAAATGGTTGTGTTTACTTACGAAGATCTTATCAACGATTTAAAGGCTAACGGACGTGACTTATCTGACTATAAATATTGTTATCCAAAAAGCGAAAGTAAAATCTCGGGAAAAAATTGGACTTGTTTGACTTTTTTCGCAAGTTTTGTTTGAAGCTGGAAACTGGATTTGTAGAATGCAGTAACAATAAAATGCGAGAAAACTGCTTAAAACGTGGCTTGAAACAGAATTTAACAAATTAACCTTTATAAAACCACCCCCATCAACCGCTAACAACACTAATGAACAGTTTGATAACTTAAGTGAGCGACAAAAACAGGCGTAAGACCGAAGCTTTACGTCAAAGTACATGCAGCACTACTCTTCTTTTAGCGGAAAAAATGAAGCTGAAAGGTGAAGATAAGCTTAATGCTTCAAAAGTAATAGATTTTTTAATACAATACCATCAAAAGGCAAAAGAAATTTTGTATTAAACATATATACGAGTATTTTTCTGAACAATAGTCAATATAAATAATATTTAAATTAAAATATGAACGATGTCTCGAAATACATATTTAAGAAAAAAGTGCAAAAATGCACATCAAACTTGTAATATGAATTAAGAGCAGTACATATTAATTGTTCTTCCTCCATAAAATTAATTTTATTTGCCTAAAGCTAAAATTTGAAAAGTTTCGGGGGTTATGTTAATTTTTTTTTTTGGAAAATTGCTTATTTTTTCAGAGTTTTTGAATTATAGTATGAAACTATAATTTTTCAAGTACAAAATAGTGAAAACCGTTTCAAAATCCATCCATAATTTCAAAAGTTACAGCCCGATGACCACTTTTTCGTGTTTTCGTTCCACTGTGCGCCGCCGGCCGTTCTCGAGAAAAATATGATTTTTGAAAGCAATTTTTTAACATTTGTACTATATCGTTATTTTTAAGTAAAATGAAAAATTTTTTCTCACATCTTGTAGATTATATTAGGTTACTTTTATTTATCAATTTCTTTCCAGGATTTTCGAAAAATTGAGTTATGAAAAAAAAAAATTGATTTTTTTTTAAATAAAAAAAAAATTTCGAAAATTTTAACACACTATTCTATTCAAACTTCTGGGGAGCTTTGATAAAATAAAAAAAAAATGGTTCCAAGGAATTATACAACTTCTTCGTTTCTTGATTTTATTTATAATGCTTAATTTCTTGTTGACAAAAATCAGTTCCTTAATTTATTTTCAATGTTTTTTATTTTTGGGAAAAACTAAAGTGTTTTTGAGAGTAAAGTGTTTTAGCTTTCGTAAAAATAAACAAACATTCATAAAAATAAAAATAAAAATATAATAAAAGGATATTATAAATAAAAGAGAACAATTGCACAACGCACTACTATTTAGCAATATCACTATATTAGACATTTTGTAAGTCAACATGACACACATTTTGGTTAATGGTCATGCATCTTAACTCATTGGTAGATTGAACATTGACAGGGTGTGGGCGTATGTCATTACCCACTCATTGATGTACCTATTTTGTATATATCACGGATATGGTTTGTTTCTATATACATACATATAGAACATGCAACTCCTCCCGACTTAGTATAAAAAATAAAAGTGAATGCTCATAATTTTGCTGCTGATTAGTGGTTACACGTACACTGGGGCGTATGTGGGCTCTTTTTTCAGATTTCTTTTTTGAATTTTAAATTTGAATATTTTGAAAATGTAAGTAATTTTTTTATGTTTTCAATTACTATTCTTAGAATTAAACAAGTTAACAATGTATATGTACATTATGATGAAAACAGTGATATGAAAATGACAAATTAACAAAAAATACATGAATAGTTATTTAATAAATATTAACAAAGCTTATAAAACATGTGGATATTGATTAAATAGTTCAAATTAAACGATTTTAGCAGAAATTTTGATTATTTTATTATTTTTTATGACAAAAAGTTCGTAAGATTTACAGTTTAGTTATATTTTGAAGAAATGATTTTTTTTGAATTTTGTATAGTTTCAATTACGACAAGTAAGCACAAAAATTAATGATGAAGTTAAATTTGGAATAATTTATTTATTAATTTAGCTCAAACTCGCAACAATGGGAAAAATTTCAATTTTGTTTAATTTTTTTTCGCTAAGAATAGTCTCTTACGGTTGATTTTGAATGAAATTCTACATTACTAGTTGGGTTTTGATACTTGTTTTTTCTTTTAACAATTTGTCTATCTCGTTTAATTTTGCCTTTAAAATTTTCCATTTTCCTTAACATCTTTTATTATATTATATATATTATATAGATATATTATATATCTTTTATTATATTTATATACCAATAAGTTTCTCCTTATTTTCTTGAACTCGAATTTTTAGTTTTGTTCAATCTGAATAATTTAAAAACTGAATTTTGGACATCATTTGGTTTGTTTTTGTAGTCGAATGCACACAATTGCATATTTCAATTGCCTTGAAAACTAATGTTTTGTTTTCTGTAAAACGAATTTTCATAAAGATTCATGAAAACAAAACTATTGTTGTGTACCACTACTTTGTAGTCAATATATGAAAAGAGAATAATATAAGTGAGAAAAATACCGTCTCATATAAGAGATCCTGTCGAGGGATCGTAAAAGAGAAGCAGCTCGGTACTGTGGTGGGTTGTCGTTTGAGTTCAGTTCGTTCGAGCAATCCATTCAGAGCGGTCGCGGTACCGAGTTAGCTATTTTCCGAAACTTTTTTAAACTGTCCTTTCACTTCTATGTCTTTGTTAAGTTTAAAAAATCTCATAATGTCCATTTAGAGTTAAATGAAATCGTTCTATTACAGAATTTCCTGTATGCGTATTCGGAGCAGTACTCAAGTAGTTTTTTATGTAAGCTGTATTGAATTCATTGCTATTATTTTTTTTGGTTTTCCGAGAATTGAAAATCTATGTTTTAAATTATCAACTATTGAAACTGAATTTCCGTCTGCTATTGGGTAACTTTATGCGTGTTTTGATCATTTGTCTATGATGATAAAAATATAATCTTTATTTAAGAATATAAAAAATATGAACTGTTTCAGTAGGCTTGATAGGGGTTTCTGAAATCATAATATTTTCTTTAATTAGATGCCGATCATACTTGCATTATTACAAAATATATAATTGTTTTTGAATTTATGTATTCCTAGTCTAATATGTGGGAAATAGTATAAATTTTTCAACTCTAAAGATGTTTCATCTATTCCCCTATGATTTTTTGCAATATGAGCTTTTCAATTATTTCTAATTAAGTGTCCTTATTATTCTTCATGAAACTTTGTGCAACAAAGCAACGGGTGAATTTGAAAATTATTTTACTATTTTTTTTTGTAATCTAATGAATATATTATATTCTTTACAGTAGATACCGATAGTTCTTTTTATTGGAAAGTTTCCCTTTAAAATTTCAAAACAAAGTCTTCATTGTAATCTGTTAGTGAAATAGTTACTTTTATATACAAATTTACTTGTATACGATGGAATTTTCGGCGGCCCAGAAATATTTTAAAATCGCTTCAAATATTTAATCTGATTTTTTAAAAAAATTAAATCTGATTAATACCTACCTGACCTAACAATATTATTAGGGTGACCTTATTTTATTTTATTCAAAAAATTCTTTAAAGTGTCTGATTCTCAGTCTCTTGACGTGTCCTCTTATGGATTATGTTTCTTATGTTAGCATTTTGAAAAAGACATTTGTGCAAGAAGTCGTGGATTGTCCGTTAAGTTTATCAGTCCTCTGGCGAGTTTTAACAAAACAAATTTGTATTTAAGTAGGCATCTTTGTTAGCAGAATAGTATAAGTTTATTAAAACTGTAATATTATATATATTTTTTGTTTTAAGTATAACCTAGATATGTTTTTTACGCAAAAACCATGAAAAAGCTCAGTCCGCTGGCTTATAAATGAACAAATGATATTCTATTCAGAAATTTTTAGTTATGTTGAACTTCGAACTTCATTGCGAATATTTTTTTAAAGAATATAATTTATTTAAAATTGATTCTATGTAAGTAGAAATAAAAAATTAACTACATAAAGTATGTTATATTCTTTTAATAAAATGCTAAGTTATATGTATTATCCATGAATCTGTATGTTTATGAAGACTAATTAAATTTAATTTCCATATTTCAATGTGTACCTAATGAGAAAATACAAAAAAAAAATAAAGATTTATTCAGTCCTCTTAGAAAAAAAACTCAGTCCCCTGAACATACTTTTTCAAAATATGTCTTTAAGATCCTCATTTTTTATTTTTTTGACTGGCCGTTTTCAACAATGCAAAGAGACGTTCTAATGACCAACTAGAACAACTCTTCCAACTTTTGGCTTCCAAAAGTATCGTGCCGAAATTTGTAACATTTTAGGATGTTGATGTTGATTTTGGCACAGAACTGCTCCTTGTGCTGCAATACTTGCGTCTGTTGATAAATTAAATATTTTAGACAAATCTGGGAATATTAAAACTGAGTAAATACATATAAGTGTCTTAAGCTTGTTTAAGGCTCAATCTACTGCGTATCTTTAATGTTAATTTTCGCACCAGTTTAAGACATGTGGTCATCGAAAGGGCTACTCGAGAGTAGTCTTTGATGAATTTTCGATAAAATCCGTTGACTCCTAAGAACGATTTGATCTGTTTTGTTGCGTGTGGCAATTCAATTTTCTGGATAATTTAAATTTTTTTTGGATTTGGCTTTATACCATCTTTCGAAATTATATGGCCCAAATATTCAGTTTCCCGTTTCAAAAAGTTGCACTTATCAATCTGAACTTTCAGATTAAACTGTTTTAATCTTTTAAATATTTTATTCAGCGAATCAGTGTGCTCTTGCAACGAAGTTGAAAAGATCAGAGTATCGTCAAGATAGACTACTCAGATTTTGTATATGTAGTCTGACAAAACTTCGTTCTTTGAAATCATGCGGGATCACTTTTCAACCCGAACGGCATTCGAGTGAACTCATAATGTCCATTTACAGTTGAAAATGTTGTCTTGTGCCTGTCTTCCTTGCTTATGGGGATTTGGTGAAAGCCCGTTGCATGGTCTAGGACTGAAAAAAATATTGCGCATTTCCCAATTTATTCCACAGATTTCTCAATCAGTTTTCTAAAATCGATGACAATTTTTGCAGGCCTGAATTATCGGTCTTTTTTGGAATAACCCATATAGGGACATTGTACGGACAATTAGATTTTGTTATTATTCCAGAATTAAGCATTTCTAAAATTTGGCCTACGGGGGGCAATAAATCTCAGCAAACAGCAGCTAATGAAGGGTCTTTTAAAGGATTTTAGGATGATTATTTGCAGGCAAGTAAGCACACCTATCGATGCAGGCATGCAGTTGAGGAAATGTGTTAGCTGCAAAAATTGTTCGAAAGTCAACAAGACATTGTACCAATCTTTAATAGGGTACTTAAATTTTATAAGCATCACAACACGCCTGATATTTCTCATTTGGTTATAAAATTATCTCAGTACAATATGAATCCTTAAATTGAACATCTTACTTCAGGAGCGCCTTATCTGCGTTTGATTAATGAAATGTAGAAAAGTATCAAAAAAAAATCAAACGACTGGAAGCCGGGAAGGTTTTTGTATATACACGGTGTAATTGGTAAGCTTTAACCTAAATAAACATAAAGATATGACAATAAGTGAAAATTTGACAAAAGACCAAAGTTAAGAATGTCAAAGAGAGCACAATTATGGAGATTTAATGTTAATCTTTTAAGTTGCTAGATGTCACAAGCGAAACAAAGACGATTTTGGGAAAGATTCCCGAAAGAACTAAAATAAACTGCAGTCGAAAATAAAAAAAAAAACAGTTCTATGACGGGTACCGTTAATAACATTTTTCCCAATTATTTTTTACCAAAATGTAGTCCATGCTCATATAAGCATACTTGATTTTTAAAAAAAGTGACTTCTTGACGGACTTCTTGACGGACTCCTCCCATTTAACCTAGCACTCACCATTATGTGTTGCGGCGGTATTCTGTCACTGTTAGAATGCGCAGCTCTTCGACTCTTTTCCGTTAGAAGCTCGCTCTGTAGTGGATTCCAATCCACTCTCTTATTTTAAAATATCGCTACTGGAAGGGATCATTCACAATGGAGTTCGCATAAGGAACGTACATATTCAGCGCATCTCCGTCCAATACTCCTAACTTGAAAAGCAAAAGGAAAATTCAATTTAACTCAACGTTCCCGTTCCGAACAGACTCAGACTAAGATGGAGAGAAATATCTTTAAAAGATACACTTCACCATTTATCAAGTTAAATGGTTAGAAATAGTTCAATTTCATGCGAAAATTAAAATCAACTAACATCGTAGAGCTTCGCGAGGATTACAAGAAACTAATTTAATGTTGGGCCTCGGCCATTCTCGTAGTTGGGCTCTTAGCCGTTTTTGAACGATGACGTTATCCACTGTCGTGCTATTGACGGAAGTTAAGTTCATAAAATTATTCCGAGGCGATTTTTGAAATTCTAGGAACTATTCGCAATCGTCAGACTGTGAGACAGATGTCTTTATCTACTATTCCAATTTTTTTCATATATGGCCTTAGCAAGGAAAGGCTCTTAAGCGATAGGAACATGTTCTTTCAACTTTAGAAAAGGCAAGAGTATTTTTTCTTTTTGCAAAAATACAAATGCAGTTGAATGAATGAAGTTTCAATGAGGGATCGTAAGTCCACTAATAACTAATTTATATACATATTATTTCGACACTACCGACAAACCTGATATGGACTATAAATTGATTAATTTGTTGAGTGGCAAGCGATAACTTAACAATCTTGTATTGTGTTTTCATTCACTATCCACTAGGTCCAGAGATACTCGTAATCTCACGAGCGCAGCCTTACAGTCAATTTCATTTAACGACAGCTTCAAAACAATAGCGATAAAAGAACAAAGGCTATTTCGATAAAACCAAGAACTTTGTCTTTGCTATTGTTTTGTCTCCTTTGTAGTCAATAGAGCTAATAGGATATATTTTGTGGTTACATACATACATAGATACTGAAGAAGGAAATGCTTCAAAAATAGTGGATAGTGCGAAGACATAAACTTGAAAATTGAAATTTTATTGAAAGGTAATATTAATTTTTTCTTACGCATTTCAATTCGCTTAAAATATAGGTAGTGCAAATGGAAATATTAATTAATTTCTGGTTTCCGCATAAGCTCCGAAGTTTTTAGATTTATACGTAGATATTATGTATTCTCTGCTCTTTTAGGAACACTTGCTCTCATGTTAAAGATACTTAGAATTTTATTTTTATTAGTAAAAAATATTCAGAAACACAAAATTAGTTTTTAAAATGCTAAAACTTTTTTTATTTGTCAATTTAAAATCGTGAAAATAAGTTTTTATATATACATATGTTATATCAGAGCCCACTTGTGCGCCCCCACAAACACTTGACTTTCAATTTCATAAACTTGATGATGCGATCGAAACCACTAATGTATACAAAGAAGAATAAAATTGCATATCAGCACTTTTTGCCCTAAGCAGCTTGTGTGAGAAATATTTCATAAATAAATTGAATCATCGCATCATCCGCAGTCAAACAAAGATTTGCTGCGTTAGCATTTAAATACTATAAAAAGAGATCATTTGATCGTACGCATCGCATTAATATTTCATCAGTCTCTTCGTATAAGCCAAAGATTTCCCCCCACCAGCGGTAAGGGATCTGAAGCTTCAGACATATATAACTAAAATAAAATTGCCTTTAAATAAAATAATTCAGTTTGTTTTATTTCCTATTCTCCGGTGGAGAATAGGTAAAATATATTTTTTGTTAATACGATAACATTAAAATAAAAGTGGCGCAGTCGGTAGGATTGACAACAAATAGAGCGAAAATCTATTAAAGCAAATGTCAGTCCGTGAAACGAACTATCATTAAATAAAGTGAAAAGTGAAAACTGTCGAACGAATATCGATGGTGCATTTAACAACATTTAGTGAAAAAAAAAAAAATAATTTTCGAACGGATACCGAAATTATTTTAAAACAAAAAGAAATTATTTAATAGCCAAAGCCAGTGCATATGGTTAATGCTATGAAACCTTATAGAGAGGAAATAATTTCTGAGAGTGAAAAGTGAAGAGTTAAGAAAACAAAAATATATTCAATCAAAAGAAAATTAAACAAAAAGTGAAACGAAAAAATAAAAACTAAATAAAAATAAAAAAGAGATCAATTAAAAATAAAAAGTGCTTAGTGCAAAATTCAAAGAACATAAAACAAAGAATTAAAATTAAAAGTGAAAAGTGAAAAGAACAGAAGGAGAAAGAATTAAAATTAAAAGTGAAAAGAACAGAAGGAGAAAAGAAAAGCAAAGACACAAAAAATAATACATATAAAAAAGAAAAAAAAGTTTAAAATATATTACAAACGTTTACAAAAGAAACATTTAAAAATAATTCATCGTGGAAGAAAGTGGCACGATCTAAAGCCCCAACGTGTTCTGTATGAAAGACATCTTTAATCGATTAAAACAATCGAAGTATAGCAGAAACCAACTATTTAATCAACAAAGGAACTTACAAGAGATCAACATGGATCCACCAGCCCAACAACAACAACAACAACAACAGCAGCAACAACGAATGCAACAACAACCATTAGTAGCAGCAGGTAATATAAGTTTAGTGTTAAATCCCCTTAAATATATAGAAAGATTACAAAATTTTGACGGAAGAACTGAAGATCTTCCAATATTCATTCAAAATGTCGATGACATTATTCCTACGTTACAAACGTACAATGACCAAAGTCAGAGAATGTGTATTAATTTGCTAAAATCTAAATTTATAGGAAGGGCTAGGCAAAGCATAGAAATTCATACCCACCTCACGAAGTGGACAGACATAAAATCTATGCTAATAGAAAATTTCGGTGGCTTTAAAAATAGCAACCAATTATATGAAGAATTGAGAAATTCTCAGTACAGAGGAGATGTATTAAAATTTTATAATTACATTCAAAAAACTCTGTCCCTATTAAATCAAAAATGTCTTCAAGAAAATAATTCTCTAGATATTCCTCACAATAACAGGACGGCACTTAATATCTTTAAAGAAAGATTGCCTACACATATGAGAACCATTCTCTATGCATTAAGACCTAATACCATGGAGCTAGCACTTCATGAATTAAATTCAGCAGGATTTGTCACAAGACAAAATAACGATGCTAGTAGTAGTAATGAAAAACAAAAATACTATAATAAAAAAATAGAAAATAAATATGACCATGCAAAAAATAGTAATAATTTTAAAAACCCCAATAACCCCTTCAGAAATAATAATAATAGAGAAAATAATTATTACAACAAATATAACAATAATAATTGGCAACCAAAGCCATACATACCAAAACAAAATTATAACAATTATAATTATAATAATAATCGAAATTATAATTCGGATCAGAATCAAAACTTTAACAGAAATTATAATCCAAATAATTATAGACAGTATCCCCAAAGATTTGAACCTATGGAAGAAGATCCTAGATCATCTCAAATAAAAAGATTAGATAAAACAACTAACTATGTAGAAGAAGAAAAAGATTATGAGAACGTAAATTTTCGTGTCTCAGCCTCGGATCAAAAACCAGTTTACCCTTTATTAAATTAACTAAAGAACACAAAACAATTCGTCTTTTAATTGATACTGGAGCTACAAATAGCCTTCTCAGAGAAGAGGATGCACCTGAAAATTTTATTAGATTTAGACAAAATCCATTAAACATAAGAACAGTAGGAAATCATATCACTATTAATAAAGACGTTATTATACCTAAAGAGAAATTTATTTATCCCGTAGTAGAAGATTGTGAGTTTCAATTGTATAACTTTAATGAAGAATACAACGGAATCCTTGGAAATAATATCCTTATCCCAAATAATGGCGAGATCTGTTATGCAAAAAGGATACTAAAATTAAATGGAACGGATATACCTCTGTTTCTCAACGCAAATGAGGAACGTGAGTATGAAGAGTCTATAAATTATTTTAGTAAAATTATTCCACAAATGTCAATCCTTGATTCAACAATGGAAAAAGACATAAGAACTACTCATTTAAATAAGGAAGAAAAAGTAAAACTTTTAGAAGTAATAAAGAATAATAAAAATGCATTTTATAAAAAGGGAGACGATTTGACATTCACAAATCATGTAAAACACAAAATACCCACAGAGGATAATTCTCCAATATATACAAGAATATATCGTTATCCAGAAATACATAAATCTGAAGTAAATAGGCAAATTAAGGAAATGTTAGAATCTAAAATTATTCAACACTCCACATCGCCATATAATGCACCAATTTGGGTAGTCCCAAAAAAAGAAGACAATGTAGGTAACAAAGAATGGCGTATAGTAATTGATTATAGAAAACTTAATTTAAAAACTAAAGAGGATAAATATCCTATTCCGAACATAGATTCTATTCTCGACAAATTAGGACATTGTAACTATTTTACTACTCTAGACCTAACCAAAGGTTTTCATCAAATAGAAGTAAAGGAAGATGATCGGGAAAAAACCGCATTTTCAACTCTTTCAGGACATTATGAATTCATTCGAATGCCCTTTGGCCTCAAAAACGCACCAGCAACATTCCAACGTTTAATGAATGAGGTTTTAAAAGAATATATAGGAAAAATTTGTCATGTTTATCTTGACGATATAATTATATTTAGTACTTCTCTAGAAGAACACGTATGTTCACTTAAGAAAATTTTAGGAGCTTTACAAAACGCAAATTTGAAAGTCTCTCTGAATAAATCTGAATTTATGAGAAAAGAAACAGAATTTTTAGGTCACGTAATTACACCTGATGGAATTAAACCTAATCCAAAAAAAATTGAAACCATTCAAAAATTTCCAATACCTACCACAATAAAAGAAATTCAATCCTTTCTTGGATTAACCGGGTATTACCGCAAGTTCATTTGTGACTATGCCGCAATTATAAAACCCATGACATTATGCCTTAAAAAAAACATAAAAATAAATATTAAAGATAAAAATTATATAGAATCATTTACAAAATTAAAAAATTTAATGGCAGACGATTTAATAAATAGGCATCCTGATTTCCAAAAAGAATTCACACTAACTACTGATGCCTCAAACTTCGCAATTGGAGCAGTATTAAGCCAATCCCATGGTCCCCTTTGTTTTGCTTCACGCACATTAAATAAACATGAGTGTAGTTACAGCACTATAGAAAAAGAATTATTAGCAATTGTTTGGGCTACCGCTCAATTCCGACACTATCTGTACGGAAGAAAATTCATTATTAAAACTGACCATAGGCCATTAGTATGGCTTAGTAATTTAAAAGAACCAAATAGCAAATTACAACGATGGAAAATAAAACTCGAAGAATATGACTTTGAGATACAATTTATACAGGGAAAAGAAAATAAAGTGGCAGACGCACTATCACGTATAAGAATAGAGAATAAAATAAACATGATGAATAACGATAATAATAATGATAATGATGAACATACTCAACATAGTGCTGAATCAGATAATACAAACCTTATTCCTATTAGTGAAAAGCCGATTAACTTTTATAATCGACAGATAATACTTGAAATCAACGAAAATGATTGTCAACAAATTATTTACCCACATATTGGAAAAAGAAGAGTTATTTTAACACGCAAAGAATTTAAAGAAGAAGATTTTATAGAAATAATAAAAGAAGTAGATACAACACAACTAAATTGTATATATGTCAAAGATGACAAGACATTTAATAACTTCCAAGACATATGGAAAGAAGAAAACAAATTAAATAACAAAATATTACATAGAAGCACAAAACTCTTGCAAGATCTTAGAATAGACGAAGCAAATGAAATAATATTAAAAACACACACAAATAATAACCATATAGGCATAGAAAAAGTGTACCTAGAGTTAAACAGAAAATACTATATACCAAATCTTAAAACTTTAATTAACAAACAAATAAATAATTGCGCAATATGTATGACAAAAATTGATAGAAATCCTATAAAACTTCCATATGAGAAGACACCCACACCAACAGGACCAAGACAACATTACCACATTGACATATGGTTTTTAAACAAGAAAAAGAAATACGTAACATGTATAGACAAATTTAGCAAGTACGCCGCAGCAGAACCTATAAAACATAAGACTCACATAGATACTATAAAAGCGTTAACAAAGATATTCTCCTATATGGGTACACCAAACCTTATAACTCTCGACAATGAAAATGCTTTCGTTTCAAATTCTCTAAACAATTACTTAGTAAATAAAGACATACAAATACATTATTGTACAGCCAATCGACATACAGGCAATTCAGATATTGAAAGATTGCATGGAACTCTTAACGAGCATTTGCGTATCCTAATTTCAATCGAACAATCTGGTGAACAAGTTGATCCAAGCGATCATACAGTCCAAGCTCTAATCGCTTATAATAATATTATTCATTTAACTACTCGAGAAAAACCTTTCGACATCCATTTTGGTGTCATAAATAAAGAAATAATTTTTAAACGAATAGAAGATAATAAAACGAAGGTAATTAATAAATTAAATGAAAAACGTAAGAATATTGAAATTAATGAACAATTTGTGAAAATAACAGATCCCGATAAAATAAAAAACAAGTTAACCCCTAAATATAAAAAAGTTAAAGTAATAAATAAAGAAGGAAAAAAATATACTCTTAAAGAAGGCAATAGGTTCAAAAAGAAACCCCATAGAATTTTGCATAAAGATCAGTTCCATAGACTAAAGAAATTTACAGAGAATATTCCTGTTCACAGGCATGACACTTCGTCAAAAGAAGCCACTTGCGGATCTTCATATGATCAACCCACTACTTCCAAAGGTATTCATCATATTGGTTTTCATTCTACCAATAATCTCAACCCAAGAAATACAAATAATTGACTACAACCACGGTAATGGTTTTACAATTATACAATTACAGCAGATAGAAATAATAGAAAACTATACTAAAATACTACATATTATAAATTTAACTAAGTACGAAACAAATTTAAAAATACTAGAAGACCATATACAACTTTTACCTGAACAAAACATCGAAATTATTAATTTAATGAAACATACTAGAAAAGAATTTGAAACTATAATACCACATGACAGACAGAAGAGAGGACTTATTAATATTTTAGGTACAGGTATGAAATTTTTATACGGAACCATGGATGACGACGATAGACAAGAAATAGAAGAAAGACTTAAATTAATAGAAACAAATACACACAATTTAATAGAAAATTCAAATTCACAAATACAAATTAATAATCATTTTAATGAGCAAATTGCATTACTAACTAATACTTTTAATAACAAAACTAAAAAATTTATCGACCATATAGAAAAATCTATTCGCACTCAACACGATTTAGAAAGAGATTTTAACAAATTGAAATTAGAAATAGAAATTAAAGACAATATAAAATATTTGACAAATGACATAGACAAAATTAAAGATATAATTTTAACATCGAGACTAGGAATCTTAAGCAAAGATATATTTTCAGAAACAGAACTTGACAAAAATAATATAACAATTGAAAAACTTTCACAAATCAAATTAGAACTTGCTTTATATAAAAACACTATCATATTTATAATCGAAATCCCAAACTTTACAAATGAAATATACAAACAAATATATATCCAACCCATACCAAATTTAGAAGATAGTCAACAATTAGATATTAGTAATAAAATGTTTTTGACTAAAGACCAAATAATTTATAACAATACCAAAATGAAAAAATATTTATCAGAAATAAAAGATGATTGTATTGAAAATATATTTAAAAATCAAATGAATTGTAAACTATTAAAAAATGTAAACGAAAAAATATTAGAAATAGGAAATAATAATCTTGTATTGATAAATGTAAAATTACAAGAAATAAATCAAAATTGTAATAATCAAAACATTACTGTTAAAGGTAACTACCTTATTAAATTTGAAAATTGTAAAATCGAAATAGACAATAAAATGTACGAAAGAAAAAATTATAAACACGAACCTTTAATTCCAAATACAATTGAAAATATAAATTATACCAAATCAAAAGATATAACTTTTCAAGAATTACATTATCAAAATATACAAAATTTAAAAGAAATTGAAGAATTAAAATACAAGCACAAACATACAAATTTAACTATGTACATGATAATTTTAATCATTACACTTATCGTAATCCTTTATATCTATTTAAAATGTAAAACTAAAAATAGGAAGATAATAAATAATGTAAATCTTCCAAAGGTCACTTTCCGACCATTAGAAGACTCTAAGGGGGGAGGTGTTATATCAGAGCCCACTTGTGCGCCCCCACAAACACTTGACTTTCAATTTCATAAACTTGATGATGCGATCGAAACCACTAATGTATACAAAGAAGAATAAAATTGCATATCAGCACTTTTTGCCCTAAGCAGCTTGTGTGAGAAATATTTCATAAATAAATTGAATCATCGCATCATCCGCAGTCAAACAAAGATTTGCTGCGTTAGCATTTAAATACTATAAAAAGAGATCATTTGATCGTACGCATCGCATTAATATTTCATCAGTCTCTTCGTATAAGCCAAAGATTTCCCCCCACCAGCGGTAAGGGATCTGAAGCTTCAGACATATATAACTAAAATAAAATTGCCTTTAAATAAAATAATTCAGTTTGTTTTATTTCCTATTCTCCGGTGGAGAATAGGTAAAATATATTTTTTGTTAATACGATAACATTAAAATAAAAGTCATATACATATCTATATAAATTAAAGCTTAATTTCGAAAAAAAATTATGACCCGTGTTTTGACAAGAAAAAAATGTTTTGAAATTATTTTCAAGAATTAAAAAAAAATCAAGTTAATATTATATTTAAAAATTTTTAGCTTTTAAGAAGCTGCTTTGTAAAAACTTCATTTTATAACTCGGCGATAGCTTAACGAGTATTTGTTTTCAAAGCGTCTTTCACATCCAAAATTAAATCGGCTATACCTATGAGAATTAATGGTGAAATGAAGTGAAGTCATAAGATTTAAATCTTCAATAATTTCACTAATGGCACCCATATACATATTTGTATAGAATTTTGCCTAGAGTACGCTCGAAAGACGATTTTGTCGATTGCAAATAATGCGCGAAATGTATTTACTAATCACTTTTTTGAAGTAAGTTTTCACAATTTTACGATTGACAAACTTTAAACTTAACATCAAAAGTCTCGGATGACAATTCAGTTTGGCGTACATATGTGATTTGAACAGGGATGTCCCATTCGCCTGGAATTGGAAGATTCTAAATTTGTGTATGTAGATATAGTTAGAACGTACCAAAAGCAATAAAATTGAGTATATTGCTCTGTGAAAGTTACAATCTGTACAAATTGCTTTAGTTATAAAATACAAATTTCAGGTTAAATTGTTGTCTAATATACTTTTCTCATATACCTTTCGGTATTTTTTTTATTTTATACGAATTAAAAAACCTGGGTTGTACGAGTATGTATTTATTTAGATATAAATTTCTTTATGATGTTTGGCCTTATTTGTCCAATTCACGTCACCACGTTCAGAGATAACGTTAGATACCCTCTAACCGTTCATGCAAAATGTTAATCGTGACGTTCGATGTGTGGCTCGTAGAGCCGTCCTAGTGGAACCACATGCCGTCTAGATCCATATGGTTTAATATCGACCTCAATAAATTATTATCATTGCTTTGTAGCTCTCGCAATTGACAGTGACGACCTCACGAATGCCGTTTTCGAAAAAAAATTACAATGACGCCGCCGCCCGCCGGCGCACAGTGGGGCAAAATGGCGAAAAGATGGCATTAAATCAACCAACTGGGCAAGAAACTTGAAATTTGGCACAAATACTACTGATACCAATGTTAATACATAGCCAAAGATTCTAATGGCCACGCCCATTTCTAGGGTTTCCACCCATACAAATTTCATTAGTTTACGAAACTACTCAAAAACGGTTCAAACGATTTAAATGAAACTCTGCGTGTATTGCATCCTTCGTGATTGTAATACAACTACATTTATAAAAAAAATTAAAAAAAAAAATTATAGGGTTACCATTTTGGGATATTTTGTGTTACTAATTTTTGTTTGCTAAACTTGGTATCCTTTCTCCAATAGAAATAAATTCTTTGCTTTTCAGCTACATGTACAATTCAAAAAAATTCAATTTTAATAGGTCTACAATATCTATTTGAGCTTGGACGTGAATTTTTGTATATTATTTTAACACCAGAAACTAAGCGAAGTGGAACAAGGCAAGTAAGAAAAACAATCGATTCTACCTGGTTCAATTCATAAAAGGCTTGCTTATTTGAATTGTGACCGAAACTCCCATCAAAGTTCCATTTAGAGTACAAGCATACATTTATCAATTCTTAGTGAAGTGAATCAATCTAGTCTTTTTGGAGAATAATTAAGCCTTTAACTGTTAAGTTTGACAAACTTTGTAAACTTGTACTCACAGAAGTTTTCGAAACAATGATATATGTTCAGGATCGGGATAGCAATTTTTTTAACACTCCTGAACTATTTTATACGAAGGAAATACTTAAGAAGCTTTTGATCTGATGATTTCACATTGAAATTTAGATAAGCCTGCTTCGAAAATTAACGCTAAAGCTTCTTCACCATTCATCGAAGTAGGTTAAATGGACTCTCTTAAAGCTTTCCTATACCGTTTGGCTTTTCTATGACTTTGGTGTACTTCGTGAATTAGTTTTGCAGCTACCAACTGCCCAAATGTTCTCAAACTAATTTCAGATGCATATTATGCCAATTCAGAAAGAATGTATGTCATTTCAAAAGTTACCCAAGTATTGAGTTTGCCTTACAATTTCTTCCTTTAAAAAATCCATCTGGCTATTAAATCCTTGGCAACTTGACTTCTTTTTTATATTAAAAAGATCTTGCCTCGTTATTGGTAGTATTTTTGATTTTGTTCGGCGTAAGAAATGTCAAAAATACAATAATATTGACGAAAAATATCTTTTTCTATAAAGTGACGTCACCAACAAATATGTACACAACACACAGGGGAGCAGATTGGAGCAAGAAAATTTTGCACATTCTGAAAAAAGAATGTACACTTAACAAAATGACATATAAAACTTATTGGCACCTTACGGCGAACACAACTAAACGTCTAAGGATTTTAGAGAAATGTAAAAAAACAAGCAATTTTTTAACTTTTTTTTATATTCAACTACGAATTAAAATAAAAATAATTTTTTTTTATAAAAAAAAAACATACAAAAATGCTTCTGAGCTTATTGATTCTATTGCAATTTAATTTTATTTGATACACACAATCATAGCTGGGCACCGTTAATCAAACAGTTAACTTCGTTAATCGTTAATCCGCTACTAAAAAAGTTAGCTTCGTTAAACGTTAAAGCGTTAAATTTTGGAAGAATTAACGCAAGTTAAAGTTAATCGTTAATCCGTTAACATGTGATAAAAATTGCATTTTTTATATTTTTTTTACTGTGAGCACCGGCGCTAAGTAATGCCGGTCGTCCACTAGGCGATCAACGCACAAATTTCGAATTCAACTCTAATATACGGTGCCTTCAATTCTGTTCAACCAACGGGTTAGATCTAGTTGTTGGCCGTTTCTCAACGAATTGCGCAAGAGCCCCTCTTTTAAAAATCGAGATGCCAGGGAATTGGCTTGGTCTCAAATTTCCTCGAAAATGCAATTGCCTAAACTTTAAATTCGAATTCACGGGCGCGGTGGGATCAATCGATTTTAATTTCTCATATATTTCATTGAAAAAACAATTTTCTTCGCGACTCAAGAAAAAATCATCTACCCAGAATCGTCTTGGCTGTTTTTTCTTCCTTTGTCGTTCATTTTCTAATATTATTAATGCGGCAGCCACTTTTTTTTTCTTAGAGGAAATCATACTCATACGGAACAAATTTAAGAATATTTTATAGCGAAGGCGTGCGTCGACAATAGTATGTACCGAACTGAAGTCAAAATTATTTCAGGTTTGACGTTTGAGTTTTTTGTTTATTGTGGTGCGTTCAACGTGTTCCCCAACGAGTGATCCTTGGTTAAGTGTACAAAGGCATCAACTCGTTCATCAACTGGTTGAGCAACAATATCGAAAACGCAGTTGATCAACTCGAAAAAAAATTTTGTCTGCCAAAATCGAACAAGTTTATCAACTAGTGTACGAGGTTATTCAACATTTGAGTGAGTTGGTCAACTAGGTGTACGGAGCTATTCAACACTGGAATAAGTTTTAAAAGTTGATCAACTAGGTGTGCGAGGTTAATCAACATATGGGAAAGTTGGTCAATTATGTGTACGGGGTTACAAACGCATTTTGTTCAACTTTAGTTGCTCAACGTAAATTACGTAAGTTGCTGCACTAGTGTAAGAAGTTGTAATATCGTTTATCCAACGAAAGAGTTGAATAAAAAGTTGAACGAAGTTGGTTGAACTTATCGCGCACATAGTGAACGACTGGCATAATGAAATGATCAAACGAAACGAATCTCTTCGCAGTTTTCTCACTCGCACGCGCCATCAAAATATAATACGTACCTAGCGGCACGCGCCGCACGGCACTTGTCTCATACTTGTCTGAACCTGTTTTTCGCGCCGCGAGGTAAATAGTAGGCATTGGATTAACGATTAACGGACTTAACGTGGATTAACGGATTTAACGTGTCCGTTAATATTTTTAAAAGTTAACTTAAAAGTTAATCCGTTAATCAAAATGTTAACTTCGTTAATTAACGATTAACGGATTAACGAGTTAATGCCCAGCTATGCACACAATAAATAATAAACTGCACACAATTTACTTAACCAACTCGAAATGACAAAAAGAGGTCTGCGATCGACTCAAAACGTGAACTTACTCTTGAGACGATCTGCAGAAGATTACGTGATTCAAATAAACTTTCTCTCTCTCATTTCTAATTCTCTATCATATTTGGAAGAGAAATAGAACGGTTATTTAAGACAAAGCTCGACTTCATAATTTGATTAAATGCCAGCTTTTTTACATTTTGCCCCATTGTGCGGCGTACAGAAGTCAAATATAGTCAATCAATCAATTTTTGTTGACGTTTGTATTTTTGTAATCTGGTATGAAATCAAATATCACTGTCCTTAATCTTAGTAATATTCATGGGTTAAATAAAAAAAGTGTAAATAAATTCCTCAATTTACCATCGATATACATAATTATAAAATAGAATTGAGACTGAATATTTTTTGTATAACATTATGTATGTATGTACATTATGTAGGTATGCGATACTAGGTTAATTAATTTCACTTTATTTATTATTAATTTACAGGAATTCCACAGAAACCACTCTTGTTTAATTTTAAACGTAAGAACAATTATTCAGGTGTCAGGTCCCAGAAAAAACACCATGTATGGGTTCGTGTACAGACCATATCAGACGTACATATATAGGGAATCATCTACATCAAGAACCACCTCAAAGTGGAAGAAGGACTTAAATGCGGTGTGCTATAAAATTCATTGATTTACGCCCAGTCCCCTGACTCCGCACCGCATCTGAATCATATTGACATTTATTTTCATGCGCCAACGCTGTTTTCTTGGTTTTTGGTTGATAATTTCCAGCAAATATCACTTAGTCGAGTTCTCAGGCCCGACCAGCCGACTGTTTATCATGGACTTTTTACAAAAGCCTTTTCTGGGTTAGCTCTTTCAACATGTAAGCACGACCGACGGTGTTGTTTTAATGCCATTAACAAGGTGACTCAGCCAGGACATCGGATCTACTAGAGAATGAGGGAAAAGTTGGCTGACAAACTGGGTGATTCGTATAAAATACGAGTATAAAAAGTTGAAAATTGGCAAAGAAAACCATTGGAAACTGATTCCACTGAATATTACAAAACACTTTAATTATTCAAACATAATCTCTACAATGAAGATATTTATTGATTTTATTTTTAATGTTAATGAATTTAAATAGATTCCAAATAATAAGCTTTCATAAGTTATGAAATGTCTACCTTGACCTCTTCACGAATCGTTTATTTGCTTATAAAACTTTTAGTCCGAGTAAATATATATTATTTAATATTTATATTTTTTTTTATGAATAATGAACACCAGTTGGGCAGCCATTTCTCAAATATTTTCTCTTGTCACCCTTCTTCTTGGATGTTTTTATACTAATCACCCTGTTCAGGCCACTAGATTGCATCCCAATCATACCGAAGCACCAAGGACCGGGAGACTCCTTTAAAGCAGATTTTATTGAGAGGAAAATTTTCACGGAAAATTGGCTTGTCATTCTGACTAACGAAAGGGAAAATTATTCACTCTGTGGGGTATTCGCTGGGAAAATATATGTTTATAGTGTAGGCTTTTGCTGGCTTGGAGTTTGGAGTCCTTCGTAGCACGTTTACCTATCATTAAAAGTACGCAACGATGCATAAATTTGGACGGATCCGGTATCCGATGAAGCTACCTATGTATATTTGAGATTCAGTGGGTTTTTTCTTTTACCGCTTGTGGATGTGGATGTGGATGGAGTTGTGATTTTATTTGGAAGGTGACTTTTTATTTCTTTTTTTTTTCTATAAAAAATATTGTTATTCTCGTTAAAAATCACTGCAAAACCCAATTGTTCGTTAATACCTACTGTTTATTTATGTTTGCTTGTGTGTATCATGACGTGCGTGTCTTTTTTTATTTAATTTTTTATGGAGGATAACGGCATATCTAAGGCTATAAATAATAAAGCGTTACATTAATGTAGGGGAGATGCGTCAGGCTTTTTCTGTATTTTATATGTAAGAGTTGCAGTAGGCTACACGAATATGTACATCAGTACATGTGTAATGAATTATTATTAAAATATATTATTTAAGCGGCAATCAAAATTGAAGCGATAGGCTAAGAATATATGTGCAGCGGTTCCCAGGAAAAATCGTTAACAAATTAGTCAACTAAATAGTACCTAACTATCGTCGCTTGCATAAAATATTGCATGAGCAAAATTAAGGTTTTGGTATTTAAAAGGAGTTTTGTCATTTTAAAAATTTCTCTTTAAGCCTGTGAAATCGGTTTTGGTCTTAGTTTTCAAGAATATTTTGGTATGTCACCAACGTTTCGGTAGTTATTTTGTCGTATGATAGATACATAGATATAGATAGATATATTTATTTGTTTATAAGCTTTGCTTTTACAAATTGATTGGAAATATGTACAGTACATATGTATCTGTTATATTATTTCATAAGGTAGGTGTAATATTATTTTAATTCATCTAACAGGACTATAAGGTAAGATATGAAGCAACAATAATAAAAAATACAGTACATAACGCTTATAAGAAACTCAAAAATTGCACAAGATTTGTTTCTTATAACCGAGTGTTTCTTATATTCATAGAACGGATATGAGAAACAAGTTTCTTATACGGATATAAGAAACAAGTTTCTTATACAAATATACCCAGCAGCGTTACCACTTCCGGAAAAAAAGTCGAAGTAGATTTGGAGAAAAAAGTGAAGTAAATTGAGAAAAATCGAAGCAGATTTTAAAATGACTCTGTACTTGGTTTTTGAAAAATTAGAACTCAAGATTTTTATCAATTGATATTACAACACGAAAAAGTAGAGATTCCGTCTGTCTGCAGATGTGTACCTCAACCTGCAGCCTAAATGAGAAATTGAAATGTTTTTTCTTTTTGCTCGTTTCCTACCATTATGAAATATCATATTTATTTCGAAGACGGCTCTAATGGTTTTTATAAAAAAAAAATCATGTTCAGATGCAGTCCGCATTTTTGTAAAAAAAAACGGTACCTGTCATAGATCCTTATTTTGATTTTCTACTTTCTCATTTCTGAGTCTACCGATTTCCATCAAAATTTTTATATATGAGTTTCTGTGATTTTAAAATAATATTGTATACAAAACATTTTTTATCCTTAAATATATGTTATTAAATATTTAAAATTGTCAGTACATTTCTTTTAATTTTAAAGAAATTTGTATAGCTATAAAGAATTTATATGAACGTTTTTATAATACGAATTCTATATACTACTGAAATAAATCAGCCAAGTAGAAGACTTAGCACTATTAATGGACTTGTTGAATTATTGATTCAAATTAGCTTTTTTGCCCTTTAGTCCACAAAAATTGGCGTTTCGTCCCGGCGATCTCACATGGACTCATCAGTTGACGAAACGCCAATTTTTGTCTACTAAAGGCCAAAAAAACTAATTTGTATAAAGAATTTATTTATTAACACTGAACACTGAACTAAAATTCTCTTCAAATGTCGAATTGAAATAACATTTGCATACCTAGGTTGCTTTGAATTTTTCTCAAAGGTCTGTTCAAGTTTTTTGAGTTTCGTGATTTTTTTGAAAGTTTCTTAAATCCAACCAACTTTACATTGAAAAAAGAAAGTTCGTGGTTGAAGAAATGTTTGTTTTATCAGTGTTTTTCTTATAAGCGTGTTTCTTATAAACACACAATTCAACATTAAAATATATGGGAAAGTACACGGTGCTTTTGTTCAAGTTTCTTGTAAGCGAGGTTTTCTTATAAGCGTGTTTCTTATAAGCGATAAATACTGTAATATAAAATAATTACTTTTATTACTTGAAATGAAACCTGAATTTATCTTTCGTTAAGGATAAAAGCTCTTAAGTTAAGTGAGTTTCTAACATATTTATAAATATTCAGTACAACATTTTGATCTTCAACTGTCATTATACTATTCATGTCAGTTAAGTTCATAGAGGATAGGAAGTGGTTTCTAACTGCAACACGTATGTGCAACACAACATTATATGTGAGTACTTATGTACATAAATGACAAAATGAAGACATAAGACAGTTTTTAATATAAAACCAATTTTTTTTAAATTCGTTTTATCGATAGTTAATATTTATACAAATGATTTAAAAATTAACAAAAAATGCAAATGTATACTTTCGAATTTACCTAAAACCTACTTAAAAATAAATATAAAACACCGATTAAATGAGATTGCATGTTCCAATGCATAAAATTATTATTATATAGAAATTTCCTTAACATTTTTCAAGAAAAAAATTTCTGATGCAAATTTTAAGTATTTAGTAATAGATCTAAGGAAATTATTTAAAAAAATAATAGTTTACACGTTTTGAAGATATTGATTTTTCAAAAATAAAACAAAAATTTAAATTTTTTCAAAAACCCAAAAAAAAAAATAAAAATATTTTTTCGAATATTTTATACACAATACCTACTTATTATTTTAAATTTAAATTTAAGTAAAAGTTGTCTTATAAGTACAATGGATTTGTTACTTTTCACTGGCTTCTTTGCCGAAATTAGTTCCCGTTCATCGAAATTATGTTGGGTTCTGAAAAAAGATGATGGTTAAAGTGATCTTGACGAAATTGCACCTGGAAAATTGTTGGTTGAATATACATATACAAATACATGTGTCTATTTTAGTTCTTACGGTTTTTCAGAGAAACAAAGAAGCTCCTAACTTTATTGAGCACAATTGTTAAGTCCCAAGTTAACTCGAAGTGACTCTTTGAAGTTTGACTGCCTCTGGTCCTTGACGGTTTCTTAAAGCAGACAATTCCCAATTTGGACTTAGACTTTAGAACTCGAAGAGTTTCTTGATATGAGTAACTTGCCGAATAGCTATAAATGGTGATGTCACACTTGCATATGTCAGATGGTGGGATGATAGTGTTTTTACTTCATTACCTCTTAAGTATAATATTTTGATATTTTAAGGGAGACATATAGGACTATAGCTAGCCTGGAAGCCAACGATCTTTTGTGTTTTCCCCTTATGGGGGAAGGAGGAGTTCTCAATGCAGTTTTTTTAGATGAGTCTCAGAAGAATCCTCACTCTTTGTTGATGCGATTGTTGAGCATAAAGCCGATTTTTTTATATTTCGAATTATCTATAATCTCTCTGAATCGCCCAGCTGCTAGCTATAAGTTGCTGCATTACAGTAGTTGAATCTCACCTAGTGCTTAGCTCAGTTGATAATTGTTTTAACACATATTTCGAATAAACCTTTTGAATGGTTACTTTTATCATTATGTGTCAAAAATGTTTGTGATATGTGTTTGAGTAGAGCCAATTGGAAATTTAAAGATTTATTGAAACTTTAAGAAAAAAAGTTAGGTTATTTTAACAAGAAATTTTAAAATGGAAAGTGAATACAAAGAGGAATGATAAAGTCAGAGTTACAAATGATAAAAATAAAATAAAATGTGGTAGGAATTCTTGGGCATAAATTGGCAGATTGATTGGCTGATAAATAATTTCGGTGAAAGCGTAACATTTGTTATGTTTGGTCTGGGATGAGATATAATTTTCCATATACAGAGAGTTGTGAGCACTTTAAATCTACGGCTGCTTCAGTCCGGGGTGGGTTTTTACTCCGCGGTTCACCAAACTATACAAAAAAATACGTGCTCAACTAATAAAAGGAAAAGGGATGTGAATACTAATGTGGGTCTATCCTGAATGAGCTTGAGACTAAGGTGTTTCTTAGGTCTCACATTTCCCTCCCAACCGTGCACATTCGAAATGTTTTTGAATGGCCCAAATAAAAAACTTGAAACTCTTTTTTTTCCGGTGTATACCCTACTTTACTAACGTTCATTCACTATTCATTTTCATTTTTTTTTTTTTTTTACATATAAAACTTAAATTTCATTTTATTCAAATTTAGAATTTTTAGTATAAAAATTTAATAACCAAACAAATATGGCCAAGCATAGACCTAAAACGGTCAAAAGACTTGATCTCCCTGAGCAGACAAAATATAAGCTCTACAATCGGAGTTATAACAGAACACTGCCTCATAGGTAGACATGCTTTGAGGCTAGGAGTCTACACAAATGACTTCTGTAGAAGCTGCATGGACGAGGAGGAAGAGGAAACAGTCCAACACCTTCTATGTACATGTCCAGCACTCTCCAATAGAAGGAATAACTATCTCGGTAATCCCTTCTTCGATAATACCAGTGAACTGCCAACGATCGACACAAAATGTCTCTCCAACTTTATTAAAAGCACGAAATAGTTTGTTTAAATTCATTACTCTCCCATGAGTATTTTCTTTAGTGGTATCACAACGGATTCTTGAGGTCTAAGTGAGTCAACAACAACTAGACAGCCACTCCAACCTACCTACCTACCTATTCGCAATAAGCACACTTATTTAGGATACAAACCGCTTTTTAGGTTTTTAATTTATATAAAAGTGATGGATTAATCCAATTTCTTTTCTTTGCATTAAATTTTTAAATCACTAAAGGGATTCACTTTTAACCAACAGGTGATTTATATTTTCTCTTTTTTTATAAGAGGTTAAAATGACTGGTGTTAATTCGCTGAGAATTATTGTGCAACTGACTTTTATTTTATAACTATCACAATTCGATGGTTCGATTTCTCGCTTTAACTCATAATCATACGATTTAACCGTTACCGTTTTGAGTTCTTATGTAAAAGGAATGCAATTGAATGCTGGATAATTGCGGTAGCTTTTTTTTTCTCTTCTACTCCTACACAATTGCAAGAGAGAATACGGTTATTCTTGTTAATAACAAACTGAGTTATTCGGCAAATCAAAAATAGTCATGGGCATTGGCGAAAAAAAAATGTTGATGCAGGGGCATCAAAAATAGCACATTACACATTCCATATCCGCAAAATGTTCCTCTTGTAAGAAAGTGATAAATCATCCAAGAATATCTTTTTTATGCAAAAGTATAAAATCTAGGTTCTCGCCTTTCCTGTACAGATGAACACATAAATGATTGAAAATATTAAGTAACTACACCTTGGTTCTCCACAAGCTGTCTGGATCCCTCAATTTTTCTTAATGAATCAAACCGTAGGTGGAGCAGTTTAACTAACTTCATTATATCGAAACAAATTTGGATCACCTATAATAAATCCCGAACACTGATATGCAGACACAGGCAAGACACAGTCAGGATCGTAGCTATACCTGTAACAGACACTGGTCAATACGACAGCATGCAGCGAAGATTATAATTCAACTATCATTGGAACCATCCTCGATTTCAAAGGAATACTTTCTGATACAACAGAAATGCAATTCTTTCTTAATGAATATGAAGAAGAGTATAAAAAAAATACCAGAATTAAAAATCTACCACAACATCACATATCAGTATCGAATCCCTCGACGATGAAGAAAAACAAAGATATAACATACCTTATTTCCCAGTACCTACCCGAATATTTTCTGCTAAGAGGGAAGTGACTTATCTTTTACCAATGCATGAAACATAGTCAACAATATCCCCATCTGCACGAACAAATAACAATACTCTGAAATTAATAAAGCGGAGGTACATATCTGAAAAATAAACAAAATGTTCAAACAAGGTATCTTACGTCCAAGTAAATCTCTATCTGCACATCTGGGTCATTCCGAACAAGCAAGACGTATCTGGGAAAAGAAATGAAGAATAGTCATTGTTTATCGATTATTATATCTTAATGAACGAAGTTTCATAAATTTTCAATTTGGTGAAAGTCGATTCTCGATTTGGCTAGGGGTTTCCACTAAATAGAGATAGAGTTGGAAGAACTTAGAATAAGAATAAGAATTTATAAGACACATGTGCTTAGTATATCTAGATGATAGATATTATTGTTTTCTCAACATCCTTAGAGAAATATTAAAGCGGTCAAAATAGGTCAGATTAAAAAACCGTTGGACAAAACTGAATTCCCATAGAAGAAAACGGAATTTTCGGAACAAGTCGTCACTACAGAGGCCTCAAATAAAATCATTTCTAGACATAACCGTAAACGGTAAACGCCTGACTGTTTTCTTTTTTTCTAAAAAATCAGTGGGAAAGATTGACGTATGTAAATAACCCAGAATACTCGTATATCAATAGCTTCGAAGAATTGAAAAATTAAATACATCTGATTCAGTTCTAAAATCCCTGACTTACCTCAAATTATGCAATCGGTGCGGTACTATCTTCCAGCCGTCCACTCTATGACCGTGACACCAAATACTCCACGGTTAAGTAGGAGGTACTGGACATAGTATGGGCAGCGCAGTATTTTAAACCTCTTCTTTTATGGAGCGAAATTTGTAGAACTGACTATCGATCCTTATTTAAGCTAAGTTGACTTAAGCAACCGAATACTAAACTGAAAAGGTGGAAAGTTCATTGCGAAGAATAACACTTTGACATCGATTATGTCAAAGGAAAAAATAGCCAGGCCGCTGATGGTCCATCATATCAAATGTAAAAATGGGTACTTTTAAAATTTTTAAATTGCTTACAGAAGTATTAAAGAACCACCAAAATACCGATTTAATGCCTTAAAAACAAACATTTCTACAAGTATTAAAGAAGTATTAAAAAAAACATCGATTTCAAAAATTACAATTGAAGAAGTATTTAAGAATGCTTTAAGTGAAATTGATTACACCAATTCAATTTCTTGAAGGAAAAAGAATATATAAATTGGCATCCCAATTAGAAATTGATGTGATACAAAAATTGTACTATTTCGTTCTATTTTTGCAAGGTTTATAGAATATCAGTTGCAGCCGCATCTTTCAAAATATCATTC
This sequence comes from Chrysotoxum bicinctum, assembly GCA_911387755.1. NCBI lineage: Eukaryota > Metazoa > Arthropoda > Insecta > Diptera > Syrphidae > Chrysotoxum > Chrysotoxum bicinctum. The sequence continues at coordinate 27,944,866 of OU426988.1, read as the reverse complement.
CTTTGACACTGTGAAGTGCTTATGATTTTGAATAGAACATTGTCTTCGAAAACCTGTAAGCTACTTTTCTGGGATTAAAATGTACCTGTAACAATATCAAAATTGTTAACTTCACCAATGGGGTCAAGGTCAGTTATTGTAAGCATACTTCGTTCTCAAAGTCATTTCCCGACAATTTTTCTTAAATTTGTGTATGTCTCCCAGAATTGTTTCACTATTTATTTGCACGAAAACAGAACATAAAATTGTTGTTATAATTCGAGGAACATACAACGTTTTTCTAAGGCATAATGTTGTTACAAACTATTCGTTTTTGAACAAAACGTGAAGATTTTGGTAAAACAAAGTAAGCACGCGCTGGGTTATTTATAACACTATACCTACGGGTATTCTCAAACCCTTAAGTGCGCGCTTATTATAAAATAAAACTATACCTATACGTTTACTATTGGCATTTATGCACTTGTATGTATACTTAAAATAAAAGTCACTAAAGGAAAACAGGGACCCTTAACCTATGATTTTTATCAAACCCAAATTTATGTCAAAAAAGTTGTTTCACAGATTCACGTTTGACATAGCTGACAAAAGAGCACTCGCAGCATACACCCGGTTACAAGGTTTGTAAAATAATAGCTCTCACTGTTTTGACAACCTAAGAAAAAAAGATTTTTTACAAATAATTTGTAATGAACTTAGGTATTCAAAATTTTGATTTAATTTTAATGGTCGGTTAAATAATTTTATATTCACAATATTCAAATGCCCTTGTCTATTGATCATTTATTTTAACAAAAAAATAAAATGTCTTTCATTAGGAAGCATTCTTGTAATCAACAAAAACTTCATGTTGGAGAATTCCAAATTGAATTTTTCTGAAACAATCAAAATATAACTTCCTCTCACGATTTGCATTCCATATACATGCATATGTATGTTCTTAGAAATCCCTGTCCTTTAACGCAAGACAAAACCAGTGAATTTCTCTCATTCAGATTTAGATTACTTTTAAGCTTCTATATGGTCTTACATTTCCTTTTAATTTCAATTTTTTATATTTCATGAGCCTTTTGTCATCAAGAATAATTTCAATTTCTCAAATTATCCTCCAAACCATGTTGGATCCTCGTAGGATATAATTCATCTCTAATAAAAAAAAACACCACTCTTCTGCCTCCAGGCGATTTGCCTTGAAAAACTTTCATCCCACCACCAGCAGACCGCGCGATGTCTTTTAAATTACATTCCCAAGCTCATCCATATGCAGAGCATGCAGATGTGACACGGAATATGTGATTTCTTCTTCATTTTCTTTTTTAGAAGAAATAAGGACTCTTCTTCGACAAAAGCATACACGAAGCGAGATGAAAATTCTCAGCTTCACTTTCAGGCAAAAGAATAGCAAATAAAGTATACGAAAACGGAACTACCCTACACACACACATACGCTAATAAAGCTCCTAGTTTGCAGGATGATGATAGAAGTCCTTGTGGAACATGATACGGGATGTGAAGGAATACAAAATAACAGAAGATAAGGATGCAGACTTTTATCTATACTGGGATGAATGGAAAAAAATATTTGAAGAAACAGTTCAACAAAAAGCTTCCTCTTTCGCTCTTTTTTTGTTGCTCGTAGTCCTCTTTTACCGCTTCAGGTCATGCTTTAATGGAACTAAATCCGTATGGCTTAGGGAACGAAAATTGCATAAGGTTGGAAGTGAAAAGTCATCGAACTAGCTAGTCCGATATTTAAGCCGGTAAATACAAGGCGTATAGTAGTAGAACGATACCTTCCCTCTACCTATTATTATTATCTAAGGAAAAAGTTCAGCGGAGATCCTTTTTTGTCTTGATTCATTATGCTATTTGATACACTGAACTCTTTTGTTGTTGGTGAATATCCTTTGTTTTGTTCTTCTTTTTCGATAAATATCCGTTTTGTTCCTCTAGAGATTTTCTTTGCACAAAAGGATGTTTCTGAATTATTGTGATGTAAGAGAAAACTTTACCGAATGATTCCGAGCAAAAAAGTTTTTCCAGATCCACAAGTTACATATATACTCGTACATATACGAGCATGTGTATGTATGTATGTATATATGCAAAATGAAGGTATCTTCATATCTTTAATTTTCTGATTTATTTTTGAAAATACAAATGAATACAATATATGCACATACATACATATGTACATGCCACACTTTTCATCATATTTTACCCGAAATCAAAGGATTTTCGGCTGGGAGTCTTTTTATGTGTTGATAAAGTTTTAAACAAACTCTTGAATTGTTCGCTTTATTTAGTTGAACTAAAATATAAATACGGAGTGTGAGTTTTTGAAACTCTAAGAACTTCTTCATTTAACAAAAGAAAATAACATTCTACTGTGCACAAATCCATAAAAAGTAAGTTCAGTTTTTAAACAAACTTATTTTATATGCATACTTACGGAAATATAAGATACACATTTTTCTCTTGTGTTGGGAACTTCAAGTGGGAAATATTTAGCCATACTGTTGAGATATAACTTTCCAAATAATCTGAAAGACTAACAATTGAATTAAAAATATCGTTACCTGATACATACTTTATATTCCAAGTAATTTGAAAGATAAATCAAGGAACTTCACTCTGGCAGATTTGGTCTCAATGAAACATTAACAACTGTGACAAAACGTAAAATTGAATTGCTAATTTTGCTTGTGGCCCCTGACATTGTTCCTATATGAAGGTTTATTATAATGCAAACTGTACATGAATGCCAGGTAAAAGGCAAAATTTCCAGCTATAACTAATTATGGAGAATTTTAATCTTGGAGATATGTATATTTGAATAGTAAATGTCTTGGCAAGACATTATAGCAATTTTTGTTATAAAAAAGTAAAATCGAGGGAAATTACACTTATCATACAGAAGTTTGGTCATAATTCCCAGTACTACTTCGAATTCTCAGTTAAGCGGCTGAGGAACTAGGCGATGGCACTGAATAATGATTAGATTTTTCTTTTCTTCGAGTTTATACAGTGTTCGTATGAGTACCCCAGTCAGAGATAAGCGCACGTGGCGGGCTTATAAAAGCACTTGCGCTGATGCTCGCTCTACTCTGATGTGGTACAACCAAAAATAGAAGCAGTGCTGCCATAAAATATTTTTGGAAATCGGGAGATTTCCATATTAGAAATCGGGGAATTAGAAGTTGAAATAATCTTACCTACTTTAAAAAAAAAATATTGTTCGTCATTTTATTTTATTTTATTTTATTTAAGTTCATATTATTTGAACACAGTAAGTTCTTTGAATTAAAAATAAATATTTCTCCTCTAAAACAAGTGGTCTTGTATATGGGTAGCTTATAAAAAACTTTAACATTAAGTTCTTCTAGCTTACAAAGAAAAAAATACTAAATAAGCGTTTAATTTATTTGTTTTAACTGAATTTTCTGAATAATCAATCAGAAACCTTAAGGTTCAAGCAATTACACTCCTTATACTTCAAGAAGTTCTTAGATAGTAAAATTCCTTATTAAGTTCCAACATCAAGGCGATTTCTGAGTTTTGTTTTATTTAAATTTATTTGAGAACAAGTTCTCTCAATATTAGCTGCATAGTTTGGTACTGTTAATATCGATGAAATAAAGTTAGCCATCACTGGAAAGGCCAAACTTTGATTGGTCCTTTTGATTGAACAAACAATTTTCCAAAATATTTCTCCCTTAGTATTTTTAAATTGACGTCACAAGCTGCCTATGTACGGAGGATAAAAAGATAAGGAAGCAAAATTAAAAACATGTTTGGATTTGTATTTATTTATGTAATTTTTATTAAGCTGTCCTTACTTCACATTCACATATTTTTGACCGCTTTCTCCTGCCTGTTTCATTAGTCCTATGACTTGTCGAAATCCATTTACGACCTTTCGTATTTGTCATTTTTTTTTAAACTGCTTAGCTTCCAAAGCAAATTTATTGACAAATCGTTAAGACACGCACGTTGCACTTTTGTTTAATTTTTTTGATAAAATAAAGCAAGTTTGACAATTTTATTTCTTATTCCTTCGCTAAACTACCTACTTTGGTGGTGTAGCTTAATCATAGTTAGTAAACGTCACATTTTGTTTATTTATGAAATTTCACACTTAGTCCAGGACTTAACGATAAACTCTCACTAAACCATCTTTATTAATATGGGTGTAAGAATTTAAGATATAATTCATTAGCAGGATCTTCTTAATACTTAAAAATAACTTTTCCCCTTTCAAGATTATCTACTTTGGCTTCAAATGCAAAGTACCTACATTTTGAGAGGTTCGTATAATTCTAAAATCCGGGAAACAACACATTCTTATGATAAACAACGAGTTTATGATGGATGAAGCAGCCATAATAATTTTAAAAATTCTTGATATTTCGCTACTCTTTTTGACTGTTTTGAATATGTGTACATAGTTATATATACATATATCGCGACACATTATTTTAAGAAGTTGAATTGAATTGAAATTGAAGTTTGAAGCAGGCATATGATGTACAGATGGTAAAAGAATTGCAGATGCATTTCAAAACTACGAGTATAATGTTCGGGCAATCACCCTTTGAAAATGAAGCAACACAGATTTTATACTATCTGACAAATTATTTTTTGCTACATCCGCCGCAAAACCGATTACATTTTCTTCGATATTAAGAACGGTCTTCAGCAGGGAGCGGTGAACTCGCCGATTCTATTCAGTATTTACACCAGTGATCTGATAAGTAGTCTAACTCAGGCAATTGCGTATGCCGATGATCTAATAGCGTACAGAACAGCTCCAAAAGTTGAGGTCATCAGAATTCTTTTGCAGCGTGACTTCGACAAGATTCAGCGATATTGTGATGACTGGAAGTTGAAAATCAACTTTCAGAAATGTGAAACAATTCTGTTCAGGACTCCGTTGGCTGAAGCCCCTAGGGATACTAAAAAGAACTGGCGCAAGCTGGTGATCGTTGGGCCGCACCAGCAACCACTGGCGAGTAAAAGTGTAGTAAAGTACCTTGGCATCTGGTTGGATCAGTATTTGTATTTAGACATACATATAAATGCTGCTCTGAACAAGGCTAGGGGAGCCTTTGCCCTGACGAAACGGTTGTTTTACAGCAGCCGGCTTGACACCAGAGTGAAGGTGATTTGCTACGTGGCCCTCATCCGGCCGATGATTGCCTATGGGTGCCCGGTGTGGTTCAACGTTGCCTCATCTCAAATGGAAAAGATTCGGGTGTTTTAGAGGCAGTATCTTAGACGTTGCCTTGGATTACACAGAACACCAGAGTCGTAGTACAAACATTATTATTCCAACGAGGTTCTATACAACGGGGCCAACATTAACAGAATTGATAATTTTTTTATAAAGCTGATTCGGGGTCACATTGCAAGAGCGATGTCCTCGACTAACAACCTAATTTTTGGGGCTTACCCAAACAACGATTATTATGAGAGTGTACGTACAAGCGGCTTTATCCCACCCGATGCATTTCTCTACTTAGACAGTCGAGGGCTGATCCAGGATAGAATGGCGATTCCGCTAATCTACCACGTCAGCCGGAGTTTTATATATAAAATTTGAAAAACAAGTTCAGAATCCGAGTTTTTTACATTTTCTCGAGAAAACAAAAAAGTGTATATACATAATTTAAATTAAAAATAGTCTTTAGGCCGAAAGGTAGTAGAATTAAGATACAATTTAGCTTAGAGCGCCTGCATACGGCCAGTAAGTTAGTTTTAAGCTATTGGATAATTAGGCTAGTTTTTAGGAATTTTTGTCTAGCTTTAAGATAGTTTTAAAATTAATAAAAATAAAAATGAATTAAAAAAAAAAAAAAAAAACCGATTACATTTTCTTTGTAATGTATTTTCATATCAAAAAAGTTGCTATTAATAGTTAAAAGCAAATTTAAGTTATGTAAGATGTTACAAACTTTTTGATAAAATAATAAATTATTTTCATTCAAGAGTGGAGAATATATGAACTTTTTTGAAATATGAAAATCGGGAGAAAGTGCACTATTTATCGGTGTATCGGAAATAGGTTTAGAAATCGGGAGAAATACGATAAATCGGTGTTTCTCTGGCAACACTGAATAGAAGGTTTAGCTGGACAGCCTCTATATAAATTAATTGGCGAACGGATCACACTTGACTGTAAAACGATTAGAATAATTTGTCTACTTCGATATTTTTACTTGCGATAGGTATCTACTATAGGGCAAGTTCTGCATTTGGAAAAAAATCGAACTCGAGAGTTAGGTCAAAGTTGACATTACGATGATAGCGAAGACGAATAAAGTCGGTCCGACAATTCCGTCTGTCTGTCTGTATGTCTGTACCTCGATCTACAGCCTAAGCCACTAGAGCTATTTCCTTCAAACTCGGTACTTAAAGGTCTTCGGTGATTCCTTAGAGGGGAAATTGCATTTTTTTTTAGCTCTAAAACTAACGGTACCCTCCATGCACCTGTAATGCATAATCTTATTTATCTCGAAAACGGCTCTAACGGCTCTAAGGTGTGATATTATAGACATGGGCTACATTTTGGTCAAACAAAAATTTGGGGCAAAATGTTATTAACGGTAACTGTCATAGAACCGTTTTTGTTTTTATTTTCGAATTTCTCATCATCGGCTCTAACGATTTTAACCAAAATTTTTATGCAGGAGCTCCTTTGCATTTTAAAAAATATAATCTAATTTTTTTTTCGAAAAAATAGTTTTTGGATTTTTAAAAAAATAATACCTACAATTTTTTTTTTTAAATTTAATGTCTTGAAAACGGATATAAAATTTAATTTTTGAATAACCTTTTAAAGTGCATTTTATTGAATACTAACAATTTGCATATCAATTTTTTATTAAAAATTTAAAGGAAAATTTAGTACACAAAAAACATGATTCAGTTTATCTACATATATGTCTGTATATCTCCCCACAACCTAAGCCACTGGACCTATTTTCTTCAATCTTGGTAGTTAAGGGTTTTCGGTGATTCCCTAGAGGGGAAACTGAAATTTTGTTTAGCTTCAAAACCAACGGTACCCCCATATACCCGTAATGCAAAATCTTATTTTGCCAAACAGCTGTAACGATTTTGATAAGAAAATTGGGTGTGATATTATGGACATGGACTACATTTTGGTCAAAACAAAATTTTAGGCAAAATGTTACTAACGGTACCTGTCATAGATCCGTTTTTTAACGGCTCTAACGATTTTAACCGAAAATTTTCAGCAGGAGCCCCCTTAAAATTGAAATAGTATTGTATATTAAAATATTCAAAAAAATATTTATTGGGTTTTTTGAAAAAAAAATCCAAGTTTTTTTTTTTTATATCTTTAAAACGTGTGATCGATTATTTTTTGAAATTATGTATTTCACTACTAAATACTTAAAATTGGCATCCTAAATTTTGTTCTCAAAAATTTTAAAGAAATTTGTTATATAAAAAATTACTTTAATAATAAAACGACTTTTAAGCTTTTTTTATGTACATAAATTCATGCTTTTTCGGAAATCAGACGGCAATTCCATGCATTTGAACATTTTTATCTCATTAAATCCATGTTTTATATTTATAAAATGTATTTTAAATTCCAAAGTACTTTTAAATAAGAGCAAGTTCGTGCGATCGAGTCGGGCACTTTATTTTCATTTGTTTTCCAATTTTTGGGATCGGGAAATAAAAATAAAAAGCAAACGAAAACACGCTTACCCTTAAAAATTAAAATAGAAATTAAATTTTGTTTGCATACAAATGTTTCGGATCAATATATTTATTGATTTTGCCTTTCAAGCACTTCAAAACCAACGTTGACAATTTCAGTGATGAAAAACCGGATATCTGTAATTGACGCCTTATAAATACACACCACCAGTATCAGCTTATAGAAATTGGGCTTTTTACCTTTCAACTGTTTTGGGCAGATTATTCTTTTCCTGTTAACCTTTGTCTTCTTAATGTTTCTTTCATCAACATTCATTTTTGTGTATGCTTTTCCATTATACATGTTTTTTCAATTTCAAGGTTCCTATTTCTATATATACAAAAAACCAATAATATATATATGTGTATGTATGCACATACACTCCGCAACAAATCAGAAAGAATTATTCAAAAAGTACCGTTATTTTTTCTCTCGCTCTCTTGCAAAGCGTTCCATATGGAAAAATGCAGATTTTTTTTGCGTCAACTGAATAGGTACACGATCATTATCGATCATTATCTTCATTGTTAATGAGAGTTTTGAGATGATTGACACATTTAATCAAAATTTGAAGTGTTTTAAATGAGATTTAGCCGTTTAATTGAAATTAAAAAAAAAATGGGTAGATCAAAAGCCTTAAATAGTGTCGAAAGAGCTAAAACCGATTTGTTAAAAGAACAAGGACTAACTGGGCGTGCTAAAGCTACCAAAAATGAACAAAGTTTTAGTGTTGTTTATTCCCACCTAAGAAATAAAAGTTTATAAGGGAAAAACATGAAAGGAAGTAAAAAAACGGCAACTGCACTTGATCGAAAAGCAATTAAGATGTGTTTCTGATTCGTGTGACTTTGCGGTAAAATTAAAACAAAAAGCCGGTGTAACTGCAAGCGTTTCAACATTCCGTAGAGTAATAAACAGTGCAAATCATTTAAAACGATTGAAACTTCAAAAGAAACCAACACTAAACGAGCAAAGAAAAGGTATGCGTTTAGAATTTTTTAGACTCCATATGAGTTGAAAAAATGAATGGCACCACGTCTTTTTTTCTGATGAGAAAAAGTTCAAATTTCATGGCTCTGATAGCTCAAATTATTATTTCCACGATGTGAGAAAAGAAGAACGATTTTTAGCGCGGCATCATAGTCGAGAAGGTCGAGTTATGGTATGGGGTTCAGTTAACTACTATGAGACTGTTGAGCTTGCAGTTCAAAAGTCAAGAATGTCTGCATTTACCCACAAAGGAATCTTGAAAAGAAATTTTCCTACATTTGCGGATATTTAAGGACCCATTAACTGGACTTTCCAACAGGACAACGCCCCCATCCACACCGCGCGCATTGTCCAAAATTGGATATAGGACCAGAATGTGGAATTGCTTCGATAGGCGCCGTACTCTCCCGACCTGAACCTAATAGAAAATGTATGGGGATGGTTGGTACGAAAAGTTTATGAGTCTATCCATCAGTTTGAGGGCAGAGAATCCCGTATTGCAGCCATTAAATTAGCCTGGAGGGAAATTTTGCTGAACTGCTTAAAGAACATGCGGGACCGAATTCATAAAGTAATTACCAATAAAGGTGTCAGTACCCACTACTAGAAATAACCAATAAACAAATATTTAAAGGAAAAACTTGTTTTATTTCATTCCATTAGCTTTTATTTCCAATTTTGATTCTTGTACCTATTCAGTTGACCAAAAAAATTCTGCATTTTTCGATATGGAACGCTTTGTAAGAGAGCGAGAGAAAAAATAACGGTACTTTTTGAATTATTCTTTCTGATTTGTTTTATCAACATTACAAGCAAACAGTAAGCATCATCAAATGATACATTAAGGCCCAAAGTTTGAAAAAAATTAACAACATACCTTAAAAAAACTTTGTACGTATTCAGTTGAAGCGGAGTGTATATAGATACCTAACAGTCTATAAAAATGTTAACAATAGGTGTGTTTTATTTTGCCCTTGATCTGATCCGGATTGGATTTTGTTTTCAAAATAACATGTAAAACAACAAATACAAACAAAACTGGGCCTTGTGTTGTTTTTGTTATACATGTAATTTTGAATGGAGATCCAATCTGGATCAGATCTGGGGGAAAATAAAACACAGCTAATATCATCATTATGAAAACGCATTTTTGTGGATTAAATTATTATAATTTAATAAATTATAGAAACATCAAATTTCTGATAGCATTTTAAACGTAAAACCATTAATTATTATTTTTTGAAAATACAGCAACTCTTCGTTAAAAGATTAAGATTCGAGTATGTAGTAGATGAATTCTGACGAATTCGGTAATAGGCTCATGTATGGATGAGTACCAACGGTGGTGTTTAAGACATCCATGAAACTTTTGAATGTTTCCTCTGCGACCTTTCCCTTTGACGGCTCGAGATTTTTTCGGAGCGATATCGTTGTTACTTTCATTGGCATGACCAACATCATTTTCCGGCTAAATTCGAGGAGTCGAATTATGCATCTGACCGTTCTTTTCAATTGTCTAAAATTTTGCAACAACACATCTTAATCCATATGACGGGTACGGGTACTTACTTATAATGAGCGAGGGAATGATAAAGTCAAGACAATCATAGTACTCCCATTTTTCATCTGGCTGCCCTGCCAGAAATAAAAGAAGTCATACTTCTCTGGTCACGTGATAAGCGATCGATACTTACATATAATTATTTTGAACTAAAAAATACAAATTAAATAATTTAAATTATTCTTTTTTTGAAGCATTACATACTACATACTTCCACCACTGAGCATGTATAATGGCTGGATTATGAACAAAAAATTGAAGTTGTGATATATATACATAAGTTTATCTACCATGGTTCATGTCCAGCGGACGTGGCACATGTTAGGTTTGAATTTTTGCGGATTTTATCCCATGTGGCAGCTCTTTTTGCGGTATTTTTGTATGACCAAGATTTGGTGCTAGAATCGTGTTCCTTTACCAGGTAAATGAGACATTCTTCCCCACACAAATATTTATTTTTCCAAAAATAATAATTTAATTCTCAACAACAATTTTCGATTTTCAAACGAAGCGCAAACAAAAAAGCAACTAAAACATTCATAGCATCAAAAAGTAGAAAATATTTTTACTTTTAAGCGGAAACCACAAAGCTACTTGTATGTTACGTTTATTTGCTTGCGTCAAATTTAAAGTTGTATTATGATAGATTGTAAGCTATTCCTATGGTTCAACTTTAGACGTCATTCAGCGCTAGCAAAAAAGTGGCTTTGTGATTTCCGAATTCAGTGTCTCACAAAAAACCCTTGAGCACGTGGGAATAATAATAAAATATTACAACTGTAAATTCTGATGAAATATTTTCGATTGGCATAATGTGTATGTTGAAATATTGAAAACAGCATCTATGTATGTATTTGTGGCACGTTGGTCTTATATTTGTGTCCAGTTATCAGTCGTTCGATGTATAACCTTGATTTAATTCTTTTTTCAATTATAGGAAAACCATTTAAATGAAAAATCCGGTTGCTTAAAATTTTTCTTTTTAATTTATATAATCGGATTGGATGATTTTACGTATTCCAAATCAGGACAAAACAAGAAGGAGTCTACCCAACTTCAAAATAAAATCTAATGCCCAAATAGGTCGCATGAACTAAATTTTACAGTTAAAGTAGCTTATACATTTTAATACTTTATATATGTAGAAAATGTGCAAGGAACAAAAATATTAAAAGGTAAGAAATTCGTATTTTTAAATGCTAAAAGAACTTTTCAATATTTTTGAAGCCAAAAACCAAATACCTTATGATTTAAAAAATGAATCTGAATTTTTGGAAACATAAATCAAAAATCTGATATACAATATTCATACTAATGTATTACTGTGTTACTACTAATATTCAAGTTTTGTATTCGAAAATTTAATCAACCTCGGGAGTTCAATCGCACCTGTAATTTATCACAAAATCCAGGGTACTGTAATCGGTGCCGTGAAATAAGGCCAAGTGAAATAAGGCCAACTTTTAAAAATTGGCCTTATTGCACTTTTATAAAGTGAAATTAGGCCAATTTTCAGCAGTTGGTCTTATTGCACTTTTACAAAGTGAAGTAAGGCCAAATTGGTCTTATTTCACTTTCAACAGTTGCTTTTATTGCACTTTGACAAAGCGAAATAAGGCCGAACTGCATTTTTATATTTATTTCATAAAAAAAAATTGACCTTATGTCACTTTACAAAAGCGACATAAGGCTAAATTTTAGGACTTGGTCTTATGTCGCTTTTACAAAGTGACATAAGGCCAAATCTGTTTGTGACTTAAGGCCAAGCATAAAATGTTTCGTTAAAAATAAAAAAAGTAGTTTTTGCCGTTAGATTCGTATAATACATAATTGATTATCGGGGGCCAACGTTCTTGGTTTTCTTGGATAAAAGTACTTTGGGTGGCCGGCTTCGCGGGTTTTCAGGATTTTAATTCACTTTTCGGGGCTCACACCCGCTCACGCAACTCCGTTGCTCCGCTTAGGGTATGTTCAGTCGCCAGGCAGGCGCCTGTAGCAACAGTTTTGTATTTTATATTAATTGGAGTAAACAACTAACAGTTCTGTACTGTTGCCAAAGAAAAACTGTTGCTACAGGCGCCTGCCTGGCGACTGAACATACCCTAAGCGGAGCAACGGAGTTGCGTGAGTGGGTGTGAGCCCCGAAAAGGGAGTTAAAATCCTGAAAACCCGCGAAGCGGGCCACCCAAAGTACTGTTGCCCAAGAAAACCCAGAACGTCGGCCCCCGATAAACGGCACCATCACATTCAGTTGCTCTTATTACGCTTTCAAAAAGTGAAATAAGACTAATTTGGTCTTAATTCTCAAAATCATTTGGCCTTATTTCACTTTGTCAAAGTGAAATAAGACCAACTACTGAAAATTGGCCTTATTTCACTTTATCAAAGTGCAATAAGGCCAATTTTCGAAAGTTGGCCTTATTTCACTTGGCCTTATTTCACGGCACCACTGTAATCCTGTCCGTTTGGCTGTGTGCATGTATGTATATAAATAATTCTACAAGTCTGTAAATGTATGTCTGTATTTTTGTACGTTTGATCAAAAATAGTTCGGCCGTTAACGAGAATATTTATTCGCGTGTTATAAGGCAAGTCGTTGTTTGCAGTCGTTCTTCTAAGAACTTCGAAAACAATTGTGTGTTCAAATTTTCTAACACCATCTAAAAGATAGAATGTTTCTTTATTGAAACATAACGGTATCTAGCAAACAAATATTAATAAACCGTATACAAAAAATATCAATTTTTTGGAAAGAGTCTCCAAGTATTTTTAAAACATTTCTTCTGTATTGCCTAATTTCTACGGTTCGTCATTCAATAAATAAAATTTTAAATTAAGGCATTTAACAACAGATCGATAGTTGTCTACACAAACAAAACTAACATAATGAATACGATTTAAATTATAATATTCTAGGGGAATTCGGTTAAAATCAGACAAACAGAAAATAAAGCCCGTATAGTTTGGCTGACGTAAGAAAAGTGGAAAACCAAAAAATGTAAGAAAATATAATTTTTGTTTGCCTGCACTGCACTGTATTGAATAATTCACAAGAACTAAAACAAAAACTATAATTTTTCATATTTTTCGCCTTTCTCCTTCTTATGTCAGAAAGACGATGGGCATTATTTTCTTGATGTTTGAATTTAACATTAACATTTTTATCTAATACTAACATAAATTTTGTATAGAAATATTTTTAAATTCTAACTCTCTTAAACATAAAATCCATGAAAACATATTACTTTTCAAAAATCAACATACAAACATACAAAAATACAGACATACATACATCTACAGACTTGTTGACTTTTTTATATATGTACATTCACACAGCCAAACGGACAGGATTGCAGTTCCCCGTTTTTTTGTGATAAATGACAGGTGTGCTCACAAAACTGATTATGACTTTGATAGTGGCTCCCTTGAATTCGACTTCAAGAAAACGAACTTTCCTTTACTCAATGAACTAATTACAAACATTGACTTTGACTTACTTTTGAATGGGAGCATTGATGTGATGGTTTCCAATTTCTACTTAAGTATCTTTGAATGTTTCATTGCATCTGTACCTGTAAAAAAATCGAGACACTCGGCCCTAACAACACCCCCCTGGTACACTCATGAGCTTCGTAGTCTACGTAACTTAAGAAATAGAACATGGAAAAAGTACCTAATATCTAATAAATTGGATGATTACAACAGTTATTTATCGTTATATGAAGAATTCCAATCATTATGCAAAATCCTCTATGATTCTTATATGTTATAAATGTGTTCTTCACTTCTTGTTGACCCCAAACTTTTTTGGAAATTTGTTAATAGCAAGAAAAAATCTGACGGATATCCATCTACTATGAAGTACTTGGATGCATCCAACAACAACCCTCTTGTTATTTGCAATATGTTTTCTTCCTTCTTTAAACTTTCGTTTTGTCATGATGATTTTGAACCTTGTGAGAGTAATTTTACTCATTTGAATAGCTTTTCTCAAAGCTCAATGAGTGATATTGTTATCACAGTTGAGGATGTATTAGACCATCTTTCGGGCTTAGACCACGACACGTCCAGTGGACCTGATGGAATTCCGGCGTATATTTTAAAAAATTGTTGCAAACCTCTGGCAAGACCCCTAACGTTTTTATTTCAAAACTCCCTAAAACAAGCTGTTTTCCCTAAAATTTGGAAAAATTCATTCATTATACCTATTCACAAAAAAGGAAATTGCGGTGATATTTCTAATTATAGACCAATAGCCAAACTTTCTTGCTTACCGAAACTATTCGAAGCTATCATATTTAAGAGTTTTTATTTCAGCTGCAAGCCTTTCCTTGCGAGCGAGCAACATGGGATTATGAAAAAGAAATCTACTGTTACTAATCTCGTTGAATTCACGTCGTTTACAAATAAAACTATCGAGGATGGTCATCAAGTTGACTGCATTTATACAGATTTCAGTAAAGCCTTCGACACGTTGTCTTATAGTCTAATATTATTTAAGCTTTCATCTCTTGGATTCCCTTCTGCATTCGTTCAATGGATCAGGTCTTATTTGAAGGGAAGGACATACCAAGTTCTTTTTAGAGGAATCGTTTCTGATCCAATTAATGCTGACTCTGGTGTTCCACAAGGTAGTCACCTTGGTCCACTTCTTTTCATAGTATCAATCAATGATGTTGTTTCAATTGTAAAATCATGTGACCCAAATCATCTTCCTCCATACAGCAGTCGCCTTCTTCTTTTAAACATGAATTCTCTAGAAAAACGCCGGAAAGTCAGCGATGTTATGTTTTTATACCAGCTCTTGGTTGGTTCCATAGATTCACCGGTTCTTCTAGAACAAATTCATTTTAAAGCTATAGAAGCCACAGTTCTCGGAACTCTGAAATTTTTCACATAGACTTCCACCGTACCAATTATGGTCTCAATGAGCCTTTGACACGTATGAAACATGAGGCTAATATAAACCATGATGTTTTCGACTTAAGTTACTCAAAGCTTACACTTAAGCACAGGTTGTATGGGCGTTCTCATTAAGTATTGGAAACTACTCGTAACGTTATTGTTTTTATAGCAAGTAGTATTTGACTTGTAGTTATTTTTGTAGCTACAGATAGTAGATTAATATTTATTATTTCTTTGTTTGTCATATTTGTTCGTTTTTTAGTAGAGTGTTAGGCTATATGTATGTATATCTATTTACTAACAACTAACACCACGCTAAATGATGACTGTGACAAGCTGATGTTTCCCAGTATCTAAAGGTGAAAAAATCCGAAGAGAAAAGAAATATTGTTACAAATGCTTGCATTAAGCAGTACTGATGGTGATTGAACTCTCGAGGTTGATTTAATTTACGAATTCAAAACTTGATACATTTTATAAAATCATGAACATTAGTCCAATGAACTTATCATTATTAAAAATAATGACAGAAACTTCATCTCTAAAGCCTTTCAGATCTTATATCTTCGAAACACTGACACCGAAATTTTAGTACGCAACAAATCCCACAGTTGTCAGATAAACTGCCAGCCGTAAATTGTGTAACTGTGACACAATTCGCTATGAAACTCTATAGTATTTTTTTGAATACGAAAACACAAAGGACTCTTTCCCTGAATGGATTCAACACATGTCTCCATATTGTAAAATGAAAGTATAAAATATAAACAGTTTTTCTGACGATATAAAATATAGCACTAAAGGGATACACTACTCCCAAAGTCATAAAGCCGCTAAGCGATTTTGGGTCATGCACTGAGAGAAACAAGTCTGAGATTTTTTTTAATTAATAGAGCCGATATTTTAAATACATACTGACGACGACGAACGACGAATGAAAATGCGACGCCACTTTTTAAAGGCTCTTGAATTATTGTTCAAAATGCCGTATTCGAGAAAAATACGATTTTTGAAAACCATTTCTTAACATTTGTATGGCGGGTACCGTTATATCAGATAAGATAACAATTTACTACATCTTGCCAAATTTGATGCATGTTTACAGTACTTACATAAGATAGAAATACAGCTTAAACGTTTGGAAATAATTAGCTTCCAATGATAATTGTTGGTTGGGGCTCCTGTATATATTCCTTGCTGTTGTTGAGAATGCTTTAGATAAGTTATGAGTGTATACTTATTGATCTACTTTAGAAATTACATCTACAAACATAGGCCGCCATTCCTGCACATTTGACTCCAATAAAGATAGCTTACCCCCATGGGAAAGAACTAGCCGATTCCATTCATTGAAAGGTCAAGCGTTTGTACCTAACATGAAAGATATTTGTGAAAACTTGTTTCGTTACGGTTCATCACTTTCGTATAAGTATTATCTATATATTCCGATTTCCGAGGTGTTCTTAAGATGTTTGATATAATTCGGCGATATACCGGACTAAACATAGATTGTATAATTTGGTGTTAAGTTTGGTAATCTGAATAAACGGTTTAAGAAATGTCTTCAAATAGCATCAAATGCATCATGTATTGACCGAGGCGTGGAAAACACGATACGAGTATTTAGATACCAGATAATCATGATCTTGGTTTTCCTGTTATTGACACTTAAGCCTGCAGTCTCGCAAAAGGAACTGAGTCTCTTTTATTAAAACTGATAAGCGAAAGGATTTTCCTGTACAGTAAAATTTATAGTTGAATATCAGCGAAGAGTATTCCTCCTGGAAGTACATTCTAAATATTATCTATACATATCGCATGCTTAATGGAATACTGACCTAACTAGAAAAAACGATTTTTGGGAAGTTGCAAAAAAAGATCTTGCTATGAGGATTTGTCCTACTTGTTGACGGATAAAATTAAAAATAATTCATGAATAATTCATGAATACTGGTATTCTTAAAGTATGATAAACTATTCATGAGATCTGAGGCTCGCAAAAGCCTGTATCTGTACGTAACTCAATTTTGACATATCTTCTAATGGGTCAGTATTCCATTAAGCATGCGATATATTGAAAGCGAAAGTATTGGGCTAAAGAAACATTCTTAAGGTAAACCAGAGGTAGGTCGTTTCGAATTATTCTGAAATAAAAAAGGTTTTTTTTAAAAATTATGGACGAGTTCGTAATTGCAATGTTTGTTACCCCTGCCCCGCCTAAAACATGCTTCGAATACATTTATGAACACAATTACAACAGCATGTGTGCAGTCATCATACTTTGTTAAAAATGAGTTCGTAATTGCCAAAATAGTTCGATATCAGCATCGGACCAGATTTTGGCCTCCTATTCAATCCTGTTGATGGATAGTTATTAATTTCTTATCAAAGATTTACAAATCAATATTTGAACGATTATAAATTAATTTCAAAAAAAATTACTCACATTTGATCCTCTGCCATTTTCCTGCAAATTCAGCAACATAAAAAAAACACATGCCAAATTGACCGCATATTGACTGTAAGTTTACTTTTATGAACAAATGTTGTCATGCTCATGCAGAGATGATGCTGTTTGTTTACAATTATGAACGCAATTTTTGCAGGACTGCGGCAGTTTTGCAATTACGAACTCAGCCTATTTTTCCCGCTTGTAAGACCAATAATAACATTTTCTCTTTTTCTCTGGTCACATTTCATTTTAAAGGTCAAATAAATCTCCTTGTTTGTGGAAACACTCCAAGACTAATTTTAAATCTCTTGCCTTAAATCTCGGATTACCTTTTGGTGAAAACGTAGTATAAGTCACTAGGCTTAGGCCATTGGCCTCTTATATATTTATTTAAATTGTTGTTAGGAGTACCGATAAATGTGTAAATTATACTATATTTATGTTTAATAGCATTAATTTATAAATAATGAAATTGTAAGTCTGATACATTAATTAATTTGAAAATTAAAAGAAAAACACTTGTGTACATATATGACAGTTTTAAGCTTTCACTATTGTCGAAATTTTCCTTGACTGCCTTTGTTTGTTAATAAAATAAACTACTTCATCCTTAGTCAAATAGTTGCTCATTACTTTGTGTAGTTGATGATTTGGTGAAGATCAACTATAAAAGTATCATTTTTTGATAAGAATAATTTTATCTAAGATGTCAAGTGCCCAATCGTACTTTCCGATGAAAGTAATAAATAGTACAAAAAAAAAGAATTCGGCTACATAAATATTAAAAAACCAAATAAAAAAAAAACATGAATTTTTTGTATATTTTTCGATGGGCCGCAATTTCGCACAGAGATACTTTCTTTAGTAATCTATACCGTCAATAAAATATCAGTCATCATAGTTATAGGATTTTGTATGTATTCACAAATACGTAAGCCTAAACACCAATTGTACATATTTCTGCCTGCAGGGTTCTACAATATACTTCACCAAAATAATCTAGATTGATCACCATCAGCGTTTATCTCTACTAACTCGATAGAAATAAAATAACAGATGAAGACTTCATTGAAGAGAATGAAATCCATACATATATGTACCTACAGGGTGATTTGCATAAGGTGTGACAAAAAGCTTGGGCGTGTAGGTTGGACTTAGACAAGAAAAAAATCGTATGGGAGGGGGGGGTCTATTTCCCCCCGTTTAGGCGGGAGGTGCAATTTAAGAAAAAAATCACTTAAAACAGAAAAAAATTATTAAAAAATAACGGTGACACCTACAGAGTAATGCTATAGCATTTTGAAAAGCCAGAAATACATTCTTTAATTTTGTTTTTAAATAAAGTTGTTCGAGTGAACAGTTTTTGAAAAATTAATTTTCAAAATCAAAATTTTGAAAAAAAATGAAAATTTTGTTTTTAAACAATTTTTTTTTCAAAATTTTATGTAATTAAGTATTATTTTTTTATTCAATATTCAATGCTCTTATTAATTTTTGATCAAACGCAAAAAACCGGATGTCAAAATGTTTTGTAGTTTTTGGGAAAATCAAAAATAATAAAAACTACTTTTTTTCTAAGAAAAGCCCTTTATTTTAGTTTTTACGTTTTTGGATTCTTAGGTGGGTCCTTATTCGGAATTCCCCCTCCACCAAAATGCACTTTTTCTTAATGAATCGATAAAAAAAGTGTGCTGTTGATAAAAATCATCAAATTATGGAGGAGAAACACTTTTTCATGGTAAAAAAGTGAAGTATAAAAAAATTAAATGGGTAGGCCATAGGGTAAATTCAAAGTTTCTTTAAATCCAGATTCTGTAAATGCAAAAGAAACCTTGCATACACCCAACCTCGCACCTACCCCAAATCCTATAGTGTGCCCAAGCAGGGGCACGCCGTAATACGTAAGCAAGCAAGAAAAGCAAATATCCCATACAAAAGTAGTTTTAGTTATAGTACTGTGGGTGGTCCGCTTATACTTCACTCTTTTACCATAAAAAAGTGTTTCTCCGCCATAATTTGATGTTTTTTATCAACAGCAAACACTCTTTTATCGATTCGTTAAAAAAAAGTTAATTTTGGTGGGGGGGAATTCCGAATAAGGTTCCTTAGGTGAATTTACGATTGAAGGATTAACTTTCTTTTTACTATTTTTTTAATTATCGTCTTATAAGCATACAATAATGTGACAAAGTACTGGATTAACCATATTTCACACATTTTTTTATTGAGAACACCTGCGTGAGAGCATTGGTTTAAAATTGACCTGCCACTTTTTTATAATCTTTGCCTTCTACAAAATGGGGATCATATCGAAAATTTTTTGTAATAAGCTTTAGTTCAAAAATAGTTAAAAATTTAAATAAACAGTAATTTTGTATTTTATCTAAATATGCATGTATTTCTTATTTTAATTGATTTCAAGATTCAGGAACATTTTTGTTCTTATTTCGCAATTGCATTTTTCTGTCACTAGTTAGGGCGTGTAACGTTGCATTATTTAAAAAACATTCGCAGGTCAATATTAAACCAATGCTCTCACGCAGGTGTTCTCAATGAAAAAATGTGTGAAATATGGTTAATCCAGTACTTTGTCACATTATTGTATGCTAATAAGACGATAATTAAAAAAATAGTAAAAAGAAAGTTAATCCTTTCGATCGTAAATTCACCTAAGAATCCAAAAACGTAAAAACTAAAATAAAAGGCTTTTCTTAGAACAAAAGTAGTTTTTTGTTATTTTTGATTTTCTCAAAAACTACAAAACATTTTGACATCCGGTTTTTTGCGTTTGATCAAAAATTAATAAGAGCATTGAATATTGAATAAAAAAATAATACTTAATTACGTAAAATTTTGAAAAAAAATTGTTTAAAAACAAAATTTTCATTTTTTTTTCAAAATTTTGATTTTGAAAATTAATTTTTCAAAAACTGTTCACTCGAACAACTTTATTTAAAAACAAAATTAAAGAATGTATTTCTGGCTTTTCAAAATGCTATAGCATTACTCTGTAGCTATCACCGTTATTTTTTAATAATTTTTTTCTGTTTTAAGTGATTTTTTTTTAAATTGCCCCTCCCGCCTAAACGGGGGGAAATAGACCCCCCCTCCCGTACGATTTTTTTCTTGTCTAAGTCCAACCTACACGCCCTAGCTTTTTGTCACACCTTATGCAAATCACCCAGTATAACATTGACTTGACTATTATTTAAAAGTATAACTCACTTAAATATCACAAACTGACTGGACGTGAAGGCAATGCAACTTTACGCCCTGGTATCGCATTCTGTAGTTAACGCCAAATGACGTACCTATTCATTAATTGACCTCAAAGCCATAAAAAGAATATTAAATACGAAAAGCAAATACAAAAATTTAACAAGTTAAATCTTTTCGTAAATTTTTGATAGATTGACTCTATGATGCTTAAGAAGCTTTGTCTGGAGTTCTATTAATCCAATCGTAAAGACTAAGGCTTTTTTTAAGCTTATGGAAAATGAGAGAGCATTATTTGCTGTTTTTACTTGCATTAGGTACTATAGTAACTTCGGGCAAGTTCCGCATTTGAAAAAAAAAAATCGAACTCGAGATTTTAAACAAAGTTAACATTACGTTGATAGAGAACACAAAAAAGTGGTTCCGACAATGTCTGTACCTCTCCATACAGCCTAAACCACTGGAGCTATTTCCTTCAAACTCGGTACCTAATACTTTTCGGTGATTCCCTAGAGGAGAAATTGAATTTTTTTTTTTAGCTGTAAAACTACGGGTACCTGCAAAATCTTATTTATCTCGAAAACGACTTAAACGATTTTGATAAAAAAATATTGTAGAAAAGGAACTCATTTGAATCTTAAGTAATATTGTATATAAAAATATTCGAAAAAATATTTTTTGGGTTTTTGAAAATAAAAATCCCAATTTTTTGATAAATCAACATCTTCAGAACGTGTGAAAGATTATTTTTTGAAATTATTTCCTAAAATTTTTTTCCCAATTACTTAAAACTGATACATTTTTTCTTGAAAAATCTTAAAGAAATTTCTTATATAAAAATTAATTTGATAATAAGACGATTTTTAAACTTTGCTTGCATAAATTAATACTTTTCTCGAATTCAGACGACAATTTTATGTATTTGAACATTTTTATCTCATTAAATTCATGTTTTATATTTGCTTAAAAACAATTTTTAAGTTCTAAAGTAGGGAAAGTATGTCCAATATGACATACCATAAGATGAATACAAAATACCCATGATAGGAGTATACTTGTATATGTATATTGCTAACTTTATATTTTTAATTCAATTTAATTTCATTTTATTAGGAACATAATTATGTTATTTTCGAAAACAAAAAAATAATAAAATTTTAATATAATTAATGTTTTTTTAAAAAAGTAGGAAAATTGATTTTGTCCATAAAGTATGGACAAAATGACATACCCGCGTTACATATTCGCAGCCAAATAGAAAAAAATTCATGAATCCGTATGTCATAATTATGGTATGTCATTTTGTCCATATGGTTGTTTTAACAATTTTTTTAAACACTGTTTAAAACTGTTTTATGAAATTTTATAAAAATTCGGAAAAGTTGTAACGAGTTTAAAAATAAATTTTAAAGACAAATTTCGAAAGAAAAGTTAAAGTATACTTACCGACCATATCTGCCAAGAATCTGCAAACTTACCCTATATAAGAAAACATCGTTCATATTGGTAAAATTTCAACATTACTACTCGTATAAGCGAAGTGCCTACCAATTTACCGACCATTTTTCTATTTCATTCCAAAATGTAGCCATATCCGGTACAAATGGAAGTAGAATTTCTTTTCGCGACATAGTCGCCATTATTTCGTTCTTTCTATTAAGTTTGCCAGCCCAAACGGACACGCGCCCGAGAAGTGGTAAGAAAAAAAAAGAATAAAGTTCTCTAATAGGTATCTAGTTATTAAATCACAATTGTGTATTATATTAAAAGGTAGAAGAAAAGTGGCAAATGGATTAAAGCCCAGAACGCATCCACGCACTATGAAAATTCATTTACAACCTATCAAGCAGAAATAAAATAAGAATTTTTACCCGTGAGCCCAGAAATCTTGTGGGCAAAAGCACTATAACGTGCAGAAAATTATAATCCATCATCCAGCCTTCATAAGGTAAGAAAAGAATAAAAAAATAAGATAGAAAATTGAAAGTTTAAAGTAGGTTTCATTTGTCAGGACAAGTTTTAACCCCAAAATCCAAAAATCCGAAGTACCTACATAGGGAATCGGCAAGAAGCAGGAAGAGACGAATGCAAAAACATTTGGGTACGGGCAACAGGGGAATAAACAAAATCCTTTTCCCCAAGCATGAGGAACCAAATCGTCCCAAAGGTATTCACTCACCCCTATATAGTAGTGACGTCACGCCTGCGGAGTTATGCGGATTGATGTAGCGAAACTTGACGGCGACGGCGCGAAGGGGTAGTAGGAAAAAGAAAAAACAGAAAATATAAAAATGTGCACCGGGATAATATAAAAAAAACAGAGAAATAAGATAAAAGAATACGAAGAAAAGACGAGTGGAAAAGTTTCAAGGAAAATAAAATAATAAGAAAAAAGAAAGAATAAGAAATAGTTCAAGGGCAAAGGCCAATTCAGTTATAGTAGTAAACAAACCAAAGACGACGTTTTCGCGGACAGTTCCGTCTAACCATTTTCCGTAACAAAAAAAAGGAATATATAAAAAGTAATGTAAACCATTTAAAATAAAAAAAAAGAGAGATCTTAAAGCAACCAAAAAACAAAAAAAAAGAGAAAAAGAAAAGTATATTTAGTGCAGAAAGAATACCTACATACATAGTTATGCAGACGTATAATTAAGTGAGATTAATCAGAAGCCAAGGACTTAGTTAATAAGTTTTTAATATAAATAAATGTAAATCCTTTCGCTTCTTTTCGAAAATTTAAAAGCGCGAGTGTTATGTGGTGTGTTTTACGGGGCATAGCAAAGCCTTTCAAGAAAAATTTAGAAAGTGTTAATTCTATAATCCTTTTTTTTAGTGATTTAACAAGATCATCGATCACCTAAAGAGAAGTGCACTTCAACGAGGGAAAGATCGGGTGAGTGGTACTTATTTGTTTTTCTTTTTTTTTGTCAAAATATTATAGTAAAGCATTTTCTAAAGATTCTCATTAACTAATCATAACACCAATAACAATATAAGGAAGAAGAAGCGGGAGTATGTAATTAAGTTATAGGGTTAAATTTAGTTAAGAAAAAAAAAAGAGATAAGTTGTATTTTTTTTTTTACAAAACAAAAAAAAGTAACAATACGAATATTAATAAATTATCCAATTGAACGGAATTACTTATATACCAATCGGTGTTTCAAGTATTTATTTTGGTTTGGGTTCGGATAATGAATATAAGAAATTTGTATGTTGGGATATTTTGAGGAGGTCTAACCGACGATGATGAGATAAAAAGGTAACCAAGGGGGAGGGGGGAGAAAAGAAGATAGAAATGGAGAAGCGCCGAAGGAAGAGTTAAGAGATAGGTTATTATTATTATCCTCATATTAGGGGGTTTCTTACAAAAAAAAAATAAAACGCGCCGTTTAAGAAACCGCAGCAGGAGTATATTGAACTGAGTTCAATATATCTTAAGGGAGGGTTAGGCTAAGGGAGACGTTAACTGCTGAGTCTCCATTTATTTTGAGATCGCTTGTGTCGTTTATTCGAAACAAAAAAAAAAAAAAAAACAAAAAGATAAGAGAAGATTGACTTTGCAACTTAGGGTCCAACAATCATTTATAATAAGAAATTCGGTTCAGAACATCAGAACTTTTAGGTCTGGAAAAAAAAAGTAACACCGTCCCACTCTTTACAAGAACCACCCCCAATACGACGAGCTAAGTGATCGAGCAACGAGCAGACCTAGCGTGGCCGTAGAGTGAGGACAACCTAGAAGCATCTCTGCTTGGATGTGCCCGAATGTACGTAGGGTACTAAAAGTGAAGATGTAACTAGGAAGTAGATTCCTTGAGATAGTTAAATGAGATTAAGATTAAGTTTAGCTGCTTTTATGTCAGCTTCCCTATGTAAGTTACTCATAATCTTCTGAGTTTTCTGGCGATTTTTTTTAGGATCTGTTCGAGGATTTAGATGCGAGTTATAAGAATCTTTTTTTTTGTTAATTAAGCAATCCTATAGGTGACTAGTAGGTTGCATGGTTAGTATCCGAAGGGAAATTCTACGGTTTGGTGTGTAGTTGTTTATGAGTATGTGTAATAACGGAACATATTCGAAATAATGAGGGATACAGAATGATCAATAGTTATCACAAGGATTCGGCGTGAATTTAAGTAACTATTGGTCGTATGGAACCCTTCATATCTCTGTAAAGGAATTAATATAACGTTACAAAGTATTTGTATTTGATTTTCTAAAAAACAATACAACCGATTTAAATCAAGTTTTTTGTGCTAAAGCTTGGATAGTATTGTATATTCAAATTAATATTTTTACGATCTATAATTTTATAAACAAAACTGAAACTAAGATACATATTACTGACTGTTCCATAGAAAGAAGATATTTTTTCGAATTTTGCATTATCGGCATAATGAATTTTAATGAAATTTTTTTACAGGGAAGCTTCTAAAAACTTGAAGAAACATTGTATTACAAAACATAAAAAAATATTTTTTAATTAAATTTTGTTCGTACACAAATAAAAATTTAAAATTGCAGAACCAACATTTTTTATTAAAAATGTTTTAAAATTTTGTAAATAAAAGCTTGTTTCTTATGAAACCACTACAGCGATCAATAATTTTGGTTTTTGCATTAATTCATATTTGTTTAAAAAATAACATGGCATTCTTTTTTTATCTCGATCTACTAAAAGAGATTAAAAAATGAATTTTATGCTTGTTCATACGCATAAGCATGAACATTTTGTTCTAATAACATTGGCGCAACTTTTTAAACGTGGCTTTACTTAATGTAGTCGTCTAGTTTGGAGACTTTGTCTTAGTTTTTCATAGTTTTAAAAATGTTAAACAACTCTTTTTACTTATGTGGGCTTCGCAACAGAACCTAAGTAAATTTGCGTTGAACAACCCTAAATTTAACAGATAAAGAACTCAAAAAATAAATTAAAAAGAACACAAACAACTTCAAACCCAATATTTTTCACGCCGAAAGAAGTACATTTTATATCTATTATACTTAGATACAGATTTTTATTGTTTATACGATATTAACATTATTTTAGATAGATATGTAGTATACATATATTGCTAGTTCACAAAATAAAAACTCCATTTTGTTGTTGCACGGTGTTACTTCATATGATACTCGTACATGCATACATAATATGCATTCTAATATTTAGTCTATTTATAAAGCACATATTTTGAAAAGTCAAATAAAAGATCAGTAAACATTTTAACTTTTATTTGCTTTGGTATGAAATGACCATTGTCAATATGTCAATATTGATTAAAAGATAAAGTAGCTATTTGCTACTGTTAAAGTTAGACGAGCTATATAACGTTAAAGTATAGTTTATGCATGTCATTTAAAATTAACAAAAAGTCGGTTCTCCATTTAAACATAATATTTAGAGTCGACTCCCATTTTAAAATTGATTTAGAGCCGGTTTTAAATTTTTAAAATTTTGCGAAATTTTTAAATCACAACAATACCGTTGGTCGAATAAAAACACATTTTTCGGCTATAACTTTGTGACAAGCTCTGTTCTACTTTTGCAATCTTATTTTCTCTCAGTGTACATGCTCTATGTTTACTCATACATTCAGTTGATTTCGGTTTGTAGGAGTGTTTTTGTTTATATAACATTTTTTATCCTTCTCGTCCTGGCACATTGCCGAGCCCGACTCATTAGTCTGTTGGAGCAACAAATATATACATCGCCGTAAATAAAAGAAAAAAAGAATCCAAGTCAATGAATGTAAAGAATACAAGTACATATACCTAACTGTGGGGAGTTGAAATCGCGTTGGAGTTAAAACTAGTCCAAGGCAAACGCGAATGATGATAAAAATTTTCGAATCCATTCTACGTTTTTTTTTTAATTTTCAGATATGCGTGGAATTACGTGAAGCTATTTTTTCTATTTCTTCGCCCTGATTTTTCTTCTTTGCTTTCTGTCATTCTTATTTTGTTTCTGACATTGGTTAAAATTTTTTTGACATTCATTGTTGGGAGATTTTGTTTTTTTTTTGTATTGCAAAGATAGATGAAATCGATAATTGAACATGAGAGTTTGACGTTGGCAATCAAATTTGAAACGGCATTAGATTATAATATTCCCTTGATTCGGAAGAAAAATTGTTAACTTAAATTATTGAACAAAATTTGATTCCTAAACTGTTTAATTGAAAGTTAACTTGTTGACTTTTTCATCAAGAACAAACAAGTAACTTTTGTCTATAGAGTACATTCTCGTAGTGTAATGAAAACTCAATACGCAATTAATTTTCGAAGCTGTGATACCTCTCGTAAATACACCATGTTTAATGAAATTTACATAAATGTTTTAAGTTCCATTCATACAGACACAACAAACTACAATAATTCTTGCGCTTATGTTTAAGACCGTGTCGAAGCCGAAAAAGTGCAAGATTTAAAAAATTAAAACGTTCTCTAAATCAATTTTAAAATGGAAAAATTTAAACCTCCTCTAAATAAATTTTAGAATGGGAGTCGACTTTTAATATTATGTATAAAACTAGAACCGACTTTTTGTTAGTTTTAAATTACATAAACTTTACTTTAACGTTAAAGAGTTTGAAGTTATTTATGTGTTATTTTAAATTTGTATTGTGTATTTGTGTTTGAGTTCTTTATCTTTAGCATTTAGGCTTGTTCAACCTAAATTTGCGTAGGTCCTGTTGTGAAACTCATATTAGTTAGAAGAGTTATCTAACGTGTTTAAAATTATGAAAAAGTTAGACCAATTCTTCAAACTAAACGACTGTTTTAAGTAGAGTCGGTTTTATTCCTTAAACGAGCGACCGGGAGCAGGTAAAACTGCTAAGGTAATTAAATAAATTTACTAAGGCTGAAAATCGTTATACAAGTTTTGTATTGTATAGGGTGTTTGTTTTTTAGTGGCGTGGAGCTTTGGATTGACAACCTAGGTTTTTGTGACTAGTAATTCAATTATGAAATTCATTATGAAAAGTCTCACGGCGGAACAACGCAACGTTTGCAAATTTTTCAAATTTATTTTGAAAGTCATGGTTCAATCCAAGAAACACATTTGGCGTTACGTGCGTTTTACTGTACCCACAATCTTCCGTCAACAATTAACTAGAAGAATTATGAAAATTTTTTGCTATACGTTAACTCTAAACGATAATACGCATCCTGTAAGACGTCGCGTCGTAGAGTGCGCACAGAACAAGCGATTGCTTGTGATCAAAATGTCTCAATTCGTCAGCGGGCTCAACAATTAAAATCGTGGCGCCCTACATTTGGTGAATAGACCGAGCCGAAGGGAACATTGCCATTGAACCAGAATTTTATTTGAGAGTTCTGTTTAGCGCCGAACCCACACTTTTGGGTACATGGCTGCGCCAACAAACAGAATTTCTGCATTTGAAGCAATGAATGAACGACATTTAAGCCAGAAAAAGTCATCGTTTGGTGCGCTTTATAAGCCGGTGCAATAATTGTTCCATATGTCTTAAGAAATGATGATGGCAGAACGTTACAGTCAACGTTAAACGGAAAAGATTACTAACTTTTTCATGTTTCAATTGAAAAGCATAATATTGCCGACATGGCGTTTTCGTTGAACGGTCGACGCACGCCACATGCCACACATTACGCGATACAATTAATTTTCTGAAAGACACTCTTTTAACTGGTCATCTTGCAATTTGTCATCATTACCTACATTACTTTCTTTGGGGACATGTCTACGCTGATAAACCAGACAAAAATGAGCAATGGAAGCCATCGTTCAACGCGTTAGTGCCGAATACAGCCTTTAAATAAAGCCAACTGCATATATGTAGATACGTATTATAAAGTCTTTTGTGTTTGTGTTTGTTTCAATTATATTATTTACCTATGTATGTACACAAAATAAGTCTGTGCAATTACTCAATTTGTTTTCAACACTTCAGAATTTGTGTGTTGGTATAAATTGTCATATTAAATATAATCAAAATGGTCAATCATCGACTTTAATTCCAAACTTCGAATCTATTTAAGTTGTTTAAATAATCACTGTTTTTCATTGTTCCACGTCCACCAACATGGCGTTAACACCTTCACTTCAAATATTAATCTTATTTTCGATTGAAAACTATTTGCTTTTGTATATATCATTATGTTAAATACTGAGAAGCAATTTAATTTAATTAAAGTAGCTAAATTAATTTTGAATGTTTTTGCAATTGTATTTGGAACTGCTTGTTCATTTTTGTCGAATTTCTACTACCATTGACTTCAAAAGTTAACTTTGATTAAATTAATAATCTGCTTATACAGGGAAAATTGTTATTGAACATTAAATTTAATCAAAAGCCTTCATAAAAGTAAAGTGTAAGCTAGAGAAATAGGGAAAAATATAAGGGTGATTCTACCAATGGAATAAAATGATACAAATTTCGGCACGACATTTTTGGATTCCAAAAGTCGTAAGAGTTGTTCTAGATGATCATTAGAACGTCCCTTTACGTTGTTGAAAGCGGCCAGTTAAAAAAATAAAAAAATGACGTTTTTAAGGACATTTTTTGGAAAAGGATGTACAGTAGGGTGGCTCGATTTTTTTTTTTAAATCGAGTTTTCGGGCACTACCCAAAAGTTGTATTTATATGTCATGATGTCAGGTAAATTAAAGTTTTGGAAAAATATTGCGATCTTCTACTGCCCCAAGGTCATAGAATCTTCTCATGAAACCAAAAACAACCTAGAAAAAAGAAAAAATTGTCCGTACCAAAAAAAAAAACAAATTTTTTGAAGTTCAGTGGTATTAAAATTTATTATTGATGATAATGAAGAATGTTTAAAGCAAAAACTAAAAATGAAATATAAAAAAGTTAAAACAAACATTTAAAAAAGTGAAAGTTTTAAAAAACAGTTACAAAATTTTGAAATCGTTTTTATAAATAAAAAAAAACGGCATTTTTTTCGCTATTCAATTCTTGTTCTTATGAATTCATCACGTCTCATCGGACTACAGACAGCAGCTGAAGCTTCAGTTACAATTTTAACGCAACGCTCCGTCGCTTGTGTATGACAAGGGTAATCCTTAATGCACGGTAAAATAATAGTTTAAATCAATTTAGGATTTTGTATGCAATCACTTATGACATCCAAACTAATGTTTCTTAATATTGGTGGATCACATAAAATACCAACATTCCAGTCGATTATGTCAATGTAGTCCTCAGCATTAAAGTTGAACTTCGGCAAAACGAAAGACCGCACCGAATTTGAAGATGTTCCAAGCTGCTCTCGTGCTTTCTTAACTCTTCTTAAAGCTAAAACTCGAATTGTTTCTCTCTCATCTGCAATCATTGCTATCATAATATTTTCCGGATGTCCGAAGAAGCCATTTCTCTGAATAACAGGATCAACTATTGATTTTAAATTTTGAGGCAGGTATCTGGTCAACATTATAGTTTTGTGAAGGTGTCGAGCGCCATCAATACAGTAAGGTCTAGTATCTTTTAATTAATATTTACAATAAAAATTCACATTTAATCAATTCCAGCAATGACAATGTAAAATCAATTAACTTAAAGAAAATATTTTTGTTTTAAATAACCCATAAATGTATATTAGATGTAAGTTTCTCTCTTTTTTTTGTTACAAT
This sequence comes from Chrysotoxum bicinctum, assembly GCA_911387755.1. Lineage (NCBI taxonomy): Eukaryota > Metazoa > Arthropoda > Insecta > Diptera > Syrphidae > Chrysotoxum > Chrysotoxum bicinctum. Next base: position 27,914,375 of record OU426988.1, on the reverse strand, counting down.
TATAATTAAAAAAAAAAAAATATGTACCTTTAGTATTTAATTTAAAATATGTACCGTTAGTATTTAACGAAATAAATAAATAATGACTTTTTTTTCTTTTAAGGCTTTCTGAAATCTGCTTTGTGACTTTGACATCGACATTACTTATTACCATTTTCAGTTCGGTTCGTTGGTCCAACAAAAATTGTCTCTTTCGTACTGGAACTTTGAATTGTTTTTCACCCGCTTCTTATTGAAATTGCTTAGCCTACTAGCTAAAATGATAAAAGCCCGCTGGAAACTGAAATTGGTAAGTCTTCTTAATAAAACGTTTATTTTTTGCATACGTTTGGGTTTCTTCGATTTGTATTTTTAATTATTCTATTCAGTAGGTATAACGGAATAATGGATTTTAAAATGCATTTGGAGCAATATGTAATCCCATAGGTTTTTCCAGGAAATTTGTTCCAAAGAGAAGGGCGGGGAAGGGGCAAACAATAGATTCTAACAGAAAAAAACAAAAACCAGTCGAAATTTTCAAAACATTGTAAAACATTGTTTTAAATGTGGTATTTTCCTGAGCCAGGGGAGGGGGCAACTTGCCCCCTTGCAACTTGCCCCTTTTAAGTGGGCGCCTTTGGATAAGCCTGCTTATTTTTTTTTTTCTTATTTTCTCTTGGGTACACATTGAAATATAGAAATTATAGAAATTAAATTAAATTATTCTTCATAAACATAAAAATTCATGGTAAATAAATATTATTTAGCATTTTATTAAGAGAATATAATATATTATAATTAATTATATATTAATATTATAATTATATATTCTTTTTAAAAAATTTAAAAATATTTCGCAATGAAGTTCGAAATTCAATATAATTAAAATTTCTCAGGTTTCTAAATAAAATATCATTTGCTCATTTATAAACCAGGGGACTGAGGCCATTGAACTGAGGTTTTTCATAGTTTTTGCGCAAAAAGGTATTTAGGTTTTACTTTAAAAAATAAAAATATATATATAATATTACAGTTTTATTAAACCTATACTATACTTCTAACAAATATGCCTTCTTACATACAAATTTGTTTTGTAAGACCCCACCAGAGGACTGATAATCTAAAGGGACAATACACGACTTCTTGCACAAATGTCTTTTTCACAATACTAACATAAGAAACAGAATCGATTTGCACCACAATTTTATTGTAAGGAAATTTGGCACTTCAAATTGCCAGTGCTGGACATTCGATCGATAACCTAGTTATTGATTTTTCAACTGTTTCAATATGCCAGGGGACTGATACAAAAAGCGGGGGACAAAGTTTAATTAAGTTTTTTTGTAATAAAATAAATTACTAAAAAATATTTATCTATTTCGTAGCAAAGATTGGTTATTTTCCGTAACTTTGGTGAAATTCATCTAAGCATGAGACCTGAAATAAGAGAACGGTAATAATTTTTCTTTGCGAAAACGCACTGAGGACACGTCAGGGGACTGAGAATCAGACACTTTGAAGAATTTTTTGAGCAAGATAAAATAAGGTCAACCTAATAATATTGTTATGCCAGGTAGATATCAACAAGATTTAATTTTATAAAAAATAAAATGCACGACTGGGTCGCACGAACTTGCTCCTATGTAATCGACTGGGAATTTTAAAAACGAATGTTATTGAGAAAATTGTTCATAAGGATAAAATTAATTTTTAAATTCTTTTAGTAGTAACAGAATGCTATGCAAATATGAATTTATGCAAGAACAAAAATTATAAGTCCTTGTAGTGGTTTCTTTAAAAGAAGCTTTTATATACAAACTTTTTAAAAGCTTTTTAGGAAACAATTTTGGTACGCTTATTTAAAGTTTTTATTATTGTTCGAATAAAAATTAAATTTACGAAAAGAAATATTGACCCATTTCGGAGATATCGAATTTTCAAAAAAAAGAAAAAATAGATTTTTTTTTTTTCAAAATTCAAAAAATATTTATTTTAAAGTTTTGAAATACAATGTATTTAAGACTTTTTAGAAGCTTCTCTATAAAAATTTTCATTAAGATCCGTTATGTGGATAATGAGAAATTCAAAATTCGAAAAAATGGTTCTATGGTAGGTACAAGCTGTAATATCTTAATTTCAAAATTTTTTTTATTAAATTAAAGATCGTAAAAATTAATTGAAAGAAAAAAAAATTTATCGAAATTCTAGGTGCCGTTTTCGAGAAAAATACGATTTTTGAAAACCATTTTTTTTAATTTTTTAGCATTTGTATGGTAGGTACCTTAATTTTTAGGTAAAATAAAAAATTTTGTTTCACATCTTGTAGATCATATTGAGAAACTTTTATTTATCAAGTTTAAAAAAAAATTTTTTTGAAAATTTGAGTACACAATTCTATTTATGTTTTTGGGGAGCTTTAGCAAAAAAAAAAATGATCAAAATCGGTTGAACCGTTTTTGAGAAAATCAAAAACAAAAAAAATGGTTCCATGGGGGGTACCCTCAATAACCATTTTTCGGAAAATTTTTTTCAACCAATACCTAGATTTAATTAAATGAAATTTTTCTGTATCTTTATTTTTAAAATCTGTTGAACAGTTTTTGAGAAAAAAAAATGTTTATAAAATTTCGAAAAAAATTCGTATGGGGGGTACCGTTATTTTTGGTCTTAAAAAAAAAAAGAAAAAAACGTGTGGGGGGAAAAAATTAAAAATGATATGTACCAAGTTTAAAGAAAATCGGCCGAGTCGTTTAGCCTGTAGTCGAACAGACAGACAGACAGACAGACAGACAGAATTGCGAGACCCACTTTTTTAGTCTTCGCTATCATCGTAATGTCAACTTTGATCAAAATCTCGAGTTCGATTTTTTTTACGAATGCATAACTTGCCTTATAGTACCTATAAGTCGCAAGTAAAAATCAGATTAAATAATTGAACGGACTTTAAAATATTTCTTGGGCCACCGAAAATTCCATCGTTTGTAGAATCACCCATAAATTCTTAGTCTTTTATTAATTATAACTGTGTCTGTGTGTGTATATGTGACTTAAGCCAAGTATCAGAATAATAAATTCAAAGTTAATTAACATGACTTTGGAACTGGTGGGCAAAACGTAAATTAGTAAGTATTTCGTTATATATAACCGAGGCCAGTTTACCTTATTCAGCAGTAAAATTTATTTATGAATTTGTTTGTCGAAGAAATTCCTGCCTTTGACAAGAAAAAAAAACCGTCTTACATTTCCCACAAATATTCTCTCCCCTCCATTCGATAAATATAACGGAAAATAAATTGGCTTTCATGACAACAATTTTTTGTTGGCTCCTGTCGAAAGGTATGTTAATATGGTATTCAGTTTTCCTCAGAGCTAATATTATAGATGTTATCTATCCGTCAGCTCAACTTATCACCATAGAAGTCTACCTAAACACCCGTGCCTTATGAGAAAGATGGTAAACAACCGCATCTTGTGTCTTCAATATTCCACTAACGGAATTTACTCTTATTCCCAGATCCCAGATCATCGTAAACTGGTTTCTTATTAAAAAGATTAAATGGGAAACAAAATAAGGAAAATTGGTTGACATTTTTCTCTTTACTCCCTCAAAGTCTGCACAAGGATAGTACTCTATCTCTAACATTGTGATTATTATTTTTTACTTGCGACATATACAAGCGACATGGAAAGCTATGCATTATATATCGTACATTACAGGGATAGAGAAGATTGGGTCTCGCAATTCTGTCTCTCTGTCTGTTCGACTACAGCCTAAATTTGGTAAATAGCATTTTAAAATTGCCCCCCACACTTTTTTTTACTTGCGACTTAAAGGTACTATATAAGGCAAGTTATACATTCGTAAAAAAAATTTGAACTCGAGGTTTTGATCAAACTTGACATTACGATGATAGCGAAGACCAAAAAAGTGGGTCTCGCAATTCTGTCTGTCTTTCTGTTTGTCTGTTCGACTACAGCCTGAACGGTTCGGCCGATTTTCTTCAAACTTGGTAGATATGGGTTTCAATTTTTTTCCCCCGGATGTTTTTTTCTTTTTTTTATGACCAAAAATAACGAAAAAAAATGGTTCCAAGGGGGGTTACAAAAATAATAATTTTTTGGAAATTTTTTTTCAACCATTACCTAGCTTTAACTAAATGAACTTTTTTGAATTGTCCTTTAAAAAATCTGTGGGACAGTTTTTGAGAAAAAAAAATATTTACTATATTTCGAAAAAAAATCGTATGTCTGGTACCGTTATTTTTGGTCTTAAAAAAAAAGAAAAAAACATCCGGGGGAAAAAAAATTGAAACCCATATCTACCAAGTTTGAAGAAAATCGGCCGAGCCGATTAGCTGTAGTCGCATAAGTTGCCTTATAAATAATAGTACCTATAAGTCGCAAGTAAATATAACAACTTACATACATACGAGTATGTACATATGTACATTCATAGATACGCAATGTCATATATATATTTAAGCTTGCAAGGAGAATTTTAGTTTTCGTCCAGGTTTCCCGCGTTCTTCTAATTTTTGTCATGAAGTCATTCTGATGGTTAGTCTGAATACGATTTTGTGTTCTAAAATGTTTCAGATTGATATCAAACATCTATTTATTCTCAGGGTTTATCCTCAAAAATAGTTTGACTTTTATTAAATTAAATTACTGCGGTTGAATTAATAAAAATACTTGAGTTAAGATTATTTAACACGAGGATTGGAACAGATTTAAGATTAAATTTGTTAAAACTTTTTTATAAATACAAAATATTTCCGTCCTGTGGAAATACTGAGTCATTGACACTTTTTTTTCTGGTAAAGGACGAATTTTCCAAAATTCTAAAAACTATTTTTTTTAATTTAGTAAATAAAATACCAACAAATTAAAATTAATGTACATGTAATGTAATGTAAAATTATGTACATTTTTAAATGCGTTAGAAGACAAATATTTATTTTTTCCTTCTAAACGCGAAAAATAATTGAAAAATGCTATATTTCTTCCCACTTAAAATAAACTATATCAATAGAAAAAAGAATTAAAGTAACTTTGGATATCTATAGTTCATTTTACTTCGTTACTCTTATAACTTTAGAAGTTTAATAAAGTTGTGAATTTATTTATTTATTTGGCTGAATACAAAAAACTAAACAATAAACTTAGACAATGTAAACTTATTCTAACTAAAAAACTAAAATGGTGCAAGTTTGTGAGAAGTTGAGGGATCTTCAAAGAAATAAAACGCTTAGATTAAAATCTATAAGACAATGGGCATTATTTGAGAGCTGTAACATTTTGGAGATAGATTCAATATGACCATAGTTAGTTCGGTGGACATGAAAGTAAAAAAGAGTGAAAGATCTGAGACTACCTACAATGTAGGTCCTACATGTGTTAAAACCAAAAGGCTTTAAGTTTAAAGTTGATAATTTGGTGAGGGAATTTATCAAACGCTGTTCTGTAGTCAGTATTGATAACATACACTTCATTACCTCCTTGTAAAGCACGAAGGGACAAATTCGGTTAAGTTGGTGATAGTAGACCTTCCCTTGAGAAAACCATGCTGCAGAGGCGAAATTATTGATTTACAGTAGAAGTATATGGAGTCGTAGATAATACTTTTAAAAAGCTTGGGGATAGAAGACAGCTTAGTTATAGCACGATAATTGGATAGGTCAATTTTAGTGCCTTCTTATTAATTGGAAAGAGTTCTTCCTTGATTTTGTTTTGTCTCTTATATACTTTGACCAAGGAGACCAAGGAGGTTTGCCGACAGCTCAAAAGGTATCTAAAATAATCAGAGTCAGGTTGTTGATCCCGAACACTGAAAGAAGAATAGAAAAAGATCTCGAAGAGGTTTGCTTATATGTACATATTTAAGAATCGATAGAAGTTGTATTGAGAACTTAAGAGTAGAAGGAAACCCATCGAATTTTCTTTGATAAAACGGTGGATCTATTATCAAAATGTTTAGAAAAAAATTGTAGATCATCTTTACATTAAATTTTAAACAAATAACTTTTGCCTCATATTGAGGCTTTTAACTTGCGATATAGGTACTATAGGGTAAATTCTGCATTTGGAAAAAAATCGAACTTGAGATTTTGATCAAAGGTGACATTACGATAATAGCGAAGCCGAAAAAAGTGTGTCCGGCAATTCCGTCCGCTGTCTGTATGTCTGTACCTCGATCTATAGCCTAAATTTAGTACTTGAGGGTCTTCGGTGATTCCCTAGATGGGAAATTTAAATTTTGTTTTTGCTGATTTGATTTCGAATAATTCAATCTCCGAAAAAGAAATTCTATTCACTGACCGTCTTCAAGCTTTCGGCCAGATTCAGATGTTCAGATAAGCAATGTTAAAAATAACTTATCAAGACAGCTAGATTACATTTTTCATCAGATGCCGTTAACACTGCAGCTTCGAATAGCAGTCATCTTCTTATACCAAACTTGATTGCTACCATCCTTCAATCTCAATAGTTTTCGCATAGGTTACCAACAATATTAATCCTGACGTATTAACACAGCGTAAATTCAACTTCCGTAAAGCTTATTTTGAAAAACTGAACTATCTTATTGGTAGGATAAATTTCGATTTTATATCTGATTATATTCCACATATCGACTTAAATATCGTACTTTTTACGCGCATATTTTTGACCGTTGTTCCCAATCGATCCCAATACTTTATCAAAAAAACTAAACTTCTTCTCCTCCATGGTATAACAAAGAACTTCGCTCTCTTCACAATAAGCTTAATAACTTTCGCAAACATTTTTAAAGTCCAAATCTGAGTCTGATTTCTCTAACTACACCTTAGCTTATAATAACTTCTCGGTTTTGTGTGAATACCTATACACAAAATATCTTTCTCAAATACAGACTGATCCTATCTCCAATCCAAAATTGTTTTATCAGTATCATTAAGTAAACAAAAATTTGATGGTTACATCTCTGTATTAAAATTATACGATTCTTCTTCAATGGATCCAAAAACTATATCCAATCTTTTTGCAGAAGTGTTTTCGTTATGTTTAATATTGACATATCATCCGTGATAAATAAAATGAATCTGCTTAAAGATGATTTTTCTTTTGGTCCTGGTGGTCTTCCTTCTGTTTTGTTCAAAAAAATGTACTGCCAACTTAGCCCAGCCGGGCCACTTACTGCACGCTTCCAAAAGTCCATTTTAACAGGAGTTTTCCCCCAGCTTTCGAAAGATGCTTTTTTTTATACCTGTTGATAACAAAGGATCTAAAAATGATATATGTAGTTAACTAAAGACATATCGCAAAGCTTTCATGCACACCGAAACTCTTTGAGACTATATATATGACATTATGTTCTTTTTTTTTAAGCCGATTTTTTCAACTAAACAACATTGTTTCCTTAAAGGCAGGTGCACTACCACTAATCTGGTAGATCTTGTATCCACTATCCTGTGTGCTTTGAAAGTAGGAAAAGAAGTCGATGCGATAGCTACTGACTTTAGCAATGCTTTCGACAAAATATCCCATAACATAATATTATTTAAGTTAAATCAACTCGGCTTTTCGCCTTTGATGATTTCATGGATTCAATCATATTTTTCGGATCGACAATACAATCTTATATTCAGGTCGAGTATATAAGCCTCCATCTGTGCAACGTCTGGAGTTCCACAAGGTAGCCACCTACGACCATTTATTTTCGTCTTAACCCCTAATGACGTTGAAAAAATATTTTCGAACTCTGATCTGTTAATCTACGCAGATGACATGATAATATGCAGAAATCCAAATCTCTGCAAATTGACTTGGACAAATTCTACATTTGGTGCCAAAAAAACGTTAAAACGTTAAAAAGTGTCAAGCCATAACATTTACCCGTAAGCGTCCTCCATTAGTTCAAAGGCAATATTTTATAAATGACGAACACATTTCCATTGTTACTTCGTTACTTCGATCCGTGATTTAGGTTTATTATGCTACTCCCAACTGAACTTTCGCTCTCATATTGATAACATTATATACAAAGCTAACTCTTCTCTTGATTTATTAAACGCTGGTCAAAAGAATTCTCCGATCCCTATGTCACAAAATCCCTCTACATGACTTTTGTCAGACCTCTTTTAGAATGTGCATCTCAGGTCTGGTCGCCATATTATCAAGTTCACTTTAATTGTATTGAAACCATCCAACGACGATTTTTAGGTTTTGCCTTGCGTGGACTTATGAATTGAAAAAAATTTAAATCATAAGCTTCTTAGTGACTTATGAAATAAAAAAAATTAATTCAGAACCTACTAAGTGACTTATGAATTAAAAAAATTTAAGTCATGGGCCAGTTAGTGACTTAATAATTAAGAAAAAATTTATTCAAAAGTTACCTAGTGACTTATGAATTTAAAAAAAATTAATTCATAACCTAATGGATAAATTCTGATTAAAAAATTATTAATTGGAAAATTTATAAGCTAGCATGATAATTTTATGACACACAAAAGCTTGAAATCTACTTTCGTTAGTAATTAAATAATTATGTAGTCAAAACAAGCTTAGATATTTCCAATCTACCAACTAGCTTATGAATTAATTTTGTTTTTAATTCATAAGTCACTTATAGGTAGTGAATTAATTTTTTTTAATTCATAAGTCACATATATGTAGGTAGTGAATTAATTTTTTTTAATTCATAATTCACTTATAGGTAGTAAAATAATTTTTTTTTAATTCATAAGTCACTTAGTAGTTTGTGAATCAATTTTTTATTTATAAGTCACTTAGTAGCTTATGAATTAATTTTTTTTTTAAATCATAAGTCACTAACTAACTTATGAATTAGATTTTTTTTAAATCATAAATCATCAACAGACTTATGACTTATGGTTTTCTTAATTCAAAAATTCGCAACCCTGTTTAGAAGAGTCCTAATTCTGTTTGCCAAAGCCCAACAAATCCTTATTACCACAATATTTACCACCTGATTCATCTATTTTCCACATAAAAAACCGAAATATTATGTTTCAGTACAGCTGATGAATGTCTTAATGTATATCAAACTATCCCTTTTTCTATTTTCCAATGCCACCCAAAACTTTCACACAAAGGTTAATTTAAAGGTTCAAAATTAAACAAATTCATCTTCTTAGTTTCCTTTGTTATCAAATCCCATATAAAAATTATTTTTGTATTCATTTGGACCGAGCGTAGTAGTCTTTTTTATGCTTGGTTTTGCCCATAACCTTAATAACCTTAACTAAGATAACTTCTGTTAAAAGATTTTGCCTTCGTAACTTTCGCCAAAGGCGCTTAAAACTTTTAAGCTTTATTCAAAAATTGAAATCGCCTGCACATACAAAAAAAAAGGTTTCAAATAGCCGGATATTCTTTCATAGCATAACTGTGTCTCTGTCTAATGATGTTTTTGATTTGGTTTGTTCATAAAAAAGAGCCAGACTCACCTTCTCAGAACTGCCAGTAAAAGTCTCAGTGTGATGGCCATTCATTCACACCCCTTCTTTTGTGTATATTCCAACAGCGGATTTTTGTAGAAAACATTTGCAGCTACATATCCAGGGTGCCAATTTTAAGACGCTTCTTTAAATTAGAAATATATTAATAAGAAAGATGTTGAGAGATGGCTTTGAATTGACCTTTAGCTACGAGTATAAGGAAAGCCTCCAAACATAGTGCCAATCATCTTCTTGCATTGTTTCGAAATTTCAATTAATCCCTTACTTTCCTAGTTTTGGAACTTCATGTTTATTCAGAAAATGTGGATTTACAAATCCGCCTCTGTTTAAAAATTTTCTAGTGAAAACCCACACCACCAGTACATTCCATTCGTTTTAAAAGTTATGGTCTTCTATAGAATTTTGTAGAATTTTAGCTACTTCTGCTTCCTTTTTTAACTTTTGTTTTGTACCATAACATCTCATCTCATTACTGACGGCTATTCGCTTTGAAAAGTGATAAATATTTTATTTCGTTTCGCCTCAAATTGTGGACGATGCTGTTTTTGTTAGCGTTTTGAATTTGTTTCGCTTTTTAAAATTTTTGTTTGTTTTATATTCTGACTCCCGAATGAAATAAAGTCCTGGTCGTGCTTACTTGCTGTTATATATGGATAAATGGTCATATTTGATAAAAGCTGTTGTTACAAAAGTGTAAAGCCTTCTAATCATATATTTATACAAACGCATAACTAGCCATAGTAGTTCTGACTATAGCAAACACTTTCCACCCATTTTGATTCCGGCTACGAGTCATCCAGACATCCAATTGCTCTGGCAATCTCGATTGCCGGTCATAAAGCCAGAGTTTCGGTCTTTCGGCGACTTTCTTTGCTTCAGGAAATTTGTCGATGTATTTTGGAATTTTGGATAGCATTCAGATCTGTGTATGGCTCATTGAGTTGTAAAAAGTTAAATCAAAGCGTTACGAAGCCTTTTTATGTTGCAAGGATTCACAGTATCACTGCTTATTATATGTAGTTATTAAATATTTGTTTAAGCTAATAATTGTAAGCAGAGGTGTTGAACAGAAGTGGCGGGGAAAAAGCTAAGAATAAAATGTCTTGCATTAGCTTATTTTTAATCAGTGCATTTTTCATGATTTTTTTTACCACACATTTGGTTATATCTTGACATCCAAAGCGGGTTTTTTGTCTACACATCAAAGGTTAGTGACGCATCCACAAGTGACCCACCACTTATTTTTGTACTAAATACATTGCAGCAGCGGAGGCAGCTTCTTGGTCTGAATAAAATCATAGTGGAAGGTCATTGCCATTGTTGGGACGCAACCATTGCACAGCCGTCTTATTGACCATCTGATGTCATCATCAATGGCACATCTTTAAGGGGAGCTATTAGACGGCTCCCCTGTTTTTCAAAAGTATTCTTAATAATTTCAAATCGATAAACATAGTGGCGCAAAATTTTTATTGAATTAGTACGATGCTAAAGCTGCTTTAGTATGATACCAGGTTTAAACAACGAATTTGCCAATTTTAATCGAATATAGCATCATACTTTCTCTACCCTTTTATTAAAGTTAAAATCATCGAATACTTAGTTTATTTTTTTAGTATCGTGCTAGCTTCATATGACTCTTTGGCATTAACAAACATCAAAAAAAAGAAATGTCATTGTTTTAGGTGTGTTGAGAAGCAATTTATTAAGAAAATTCTTTTAGTACGATACTAGTTAGAAAATGTTTAAAATTAAGAATGAGTTAGTAAACTACCATAAAGTTAGCAAATTGTTAAGTAGTATCATAATAATAAAATTTTGCTCCAGTATTTTTATTTTTAAATAAAATATCTACTACAATTTCTTGAATGATCTTCTGCGCAGTTTTTTTCGAAGTGGCAACGCTGCGTAGGGGTCAATCAGAGTGATGTGTTGATTGAGTAAGAGGAAAGAGTAAAAATGTAAGCAATGGATTTAAACAAATGAAGTGAAAGGAAAGCACACAGAGTACAACCAACGCAACGATGTCGCAGGCCTTTACGAAAGTGTAACACATTTTTTTAAGAATTCGTACCAAAAGCAGAAATATTGTAACAAATTAAAAAAAAAAAAAAACATTGCCTGCAGCAACGTACCCATGATAGAAGTGAAACTTCTTAAAAAATTTAAGAATACAAGAATTATATTTAATTTCAATTCGATGCATGTAGGTATCAGTGTTGCCCCCCCTAACTGATTGAAAGTTTAGTGTTTAGGAAAAATAAGTGTAGTAAAAACGTAGTACAAAATAAACCAAATACTTTTACAAATTTTGTAATCCTTTAATTCACTTTTGAATATACAATACATACATAAGTATAAAAAACTATATGTTTACACAACTCATAAAAAATTCGTTTATGATAGTAAATAAACTATTTACATCTTTAAAAACCAAAAATATACATTTAAGGATTCATTTTTTCTATAACATTGTGCTAATTGAATTTGTGTGCAAAATTTATTAATTTTGCGGGTGGCTCGAAAATTCCCTCTAAGTCTTTCAAGAGTTCTTTTGATTGAATTGCATCAGTTGTTGTTCTGATGTTCCGATGTAAAAAAAAGTGTAGTGCTTGGAGGAGCGTGCGTAGTGTATGCTTTTGAAAAAAGTGTAGTAAAAACACAACAATTGTAGCAGGGGGGCAACGTGGAACAAATGAGTGGAACGCTCTGCAGCATCGGTTGACCTGTGCTTTATTGCTCTACTTTTCTCTTGTTCACTCTCCATTCCAGTCTGAGTGCACACTTATTTTTCGGAATCGGCCCAAAATTGTCAATCCCAGATTGGGATTGGGATTTTACAATAAGACATAATCAAACAAACGCCACATAATTGGGATATGGGACCTACTATGGACCATACATAACCCTACTTTCTTTCAGCACTGCGTCTTGTGTTGATAATACTTGATAAAATGTTTGATAAGTAAAGACTTAATTTGATTAAGAAACTGTTTTTACAGTCAATAAAACAATTTCTTTTTAATACCCATTGGCAAAAGGTGTATTGTCTTGGACTGTCACGCAGAGGTTCTTGGGTTGGATTCTTTAGCCGCTACAAAAAAGTTTCGGGATGTTCTGGCTCTTGCGAGGAATTGACAAATTCTTTAAGTGTACAATTATACATCTATTGTAATGAAAAGTGCTGCTCCTTATTCGTCCGGAGTCGGCTGAAAATTGTAGGTACTAAGTACCCTCCATTCCGTTTCTGCTAACTCGCGCACAGGAATCGTTGAAAGTTGTAAGTCTCTAGATTCTGGTTCTCTTCGATACATCTCTTTCATGATGTCATCTAACCTTAATTATTGAATATAAAACCACATCTCAAGCATAATTTAATTAAATGCATATAAACGTATGTGATAGGAAATTTAGAAAACTATGATATTACAACTAAATATTTTTTTTTAATGAAGGCATTACTAACCCTTATACATAGCTCCTATGTAACAAGTTAAAAAAAAAGTCTGCGATGCCCTTTAAAACTTTTTTGCAATGAATATGTAATTGAGGTTGAAAAATATAAAATGGGGTGAGATCTGGCAGAATAATTTAGTGTTACGTGGTTAATTGCTCGAAAGGAAATTATGTGGAAATAAGCACCACGAAACGACAAGAAGGCGATGATGAGTGAGAGAAGAGCGAACGAGTCAGTTTGGAATCCATTGAAGCAAATTTTATTTCGTTCATTCGTATACTTTTTTTTTCAGTACAATACAAACTAATGGGGTAAAACGTGTTTTCGCTAGGGTTAATGACTTTTGGAATAAGGCATAAAACCTCGCTTAGAACTGAATTGGCGTTAATTACATGGTGTTAATGGAGGGAGTTATAAGGGTTTAAGTAAGTGAAAAATGTTGCGTATACGCCAGAATAAATGGTAATGTTGGATTATAATAAAAGTTTTTTGGTGTTAATTTTTTTGTATTAAACAAGGGGCCATTGCTGGAATGTTGAAGAGCATGAACTTTAAGGAATTAAACACACATTTTTACATAAAAGTAGAGGAATTTTGTAATAATTTACATGGTCTGATGCGAATTTATCCTTGAAGAACTTAAAAGAATTAGATAAAAGTGTTTAAAACAAGAATTTCAAAATAAATTTCTAAGCTGGTAATGGCAATAAAGGGCTTTATATTTATAAAGAGTGGGCCAAATTCAAGTTTCTAATGGTCCGCCATGTATTTACCTTTAATATTATAAATTTAACAGTACGAAATTCAACAAATCTCATTCAATCAAATAATATTTTGAGTTTCTTTAAGCTATGAATGTTAATTGCTTTTAATAAAGTTTATAAGCTTCAAGCTAGAAAAAACAACAAAATGTTTCTTAAATCTAAAATCAACTAAAAGATAATAGGGGGATGGAAATAGCTACAGAAAAGGTCTATCAGTTTAGTTTTTTTTAGCGAGTTTACCAACATACACATATAAGTAATAGGGTTGAAGGTATTTTAATTTCGTATATTATAATGTTAGCGTCTAACAAAATGCTAGTGTTTAGGTAAAATGGAGAGAATTTGAAAGGAGATGTCGATTCACATTGGTCTTGAAAGGGGGAAAAATAAGAGTATGCCACTTTCTGGTAGTTCGGATAAAGAAAGAACCTCTAAATTGAGAGTACATTCGAAGTTCAAGAGAAACAAAGGTTTTCGTAATGGATGTATCTAATCAAAGTTTTGGGGCTCTATTCTGAATATTACTCAGAGATGGTCGGATTTTCAGTTTCTTTGATGTAAGTCCCATTCATGGATGATGGTATGGGTGGAAATAAACAACCCGACAGAAGACAGCTTTGTGTTTTAAATTCCACACAGTTGTTATTACCCTATTGTATAACGCTGTCAACATCAGAATCTTATGAGCTTAGCATAGCCGAGAACAGGGTCGTGAGTCTAGAAACTAATATGAAAAACTGAGGGTGTTGTCGTCAGTGTTGTTTCAGACAAAAGGTCATTTCTGAAGTTAAAGAAGAGAGTCGAAGACAAAACGAAGCCTTAGGGTACACCAGCATTTATTTTATAGATATCAGACTTGAAACCGTGCGGTCCGAAAGGTAATTTTTAATCCAAGGAAGAAGAGATTCTTTCATATCAAACGCATGCATCTTCGATTAAAAAGCTTCGTGCCAAACTCTATTAAATAATATAGATATTTCAAGCAATAACCTTTGTTTGCTCAAGATGATGTAATGATTGGTTTCATTTTTCAGTGAAATATGTCATCAGATCACCAGTGGACCCATTGCTGACTGGACAAATGTCATTTTACAAAAGACCAAAAGTCTTACTAACTTTGGGACACTGTAGTATTTTTTGACGTATATTTTGTTCTTCTGAATATGAGCGGTGCAGGAAGGAAAACCGGCCTATACTTTTTCGGTTTTGTTTTGAAGCATCGGATGCTTAACTCTCTCAACCTGATATCTTCTTTAGAGCCATAATCGTTCAAAGAATTCTCTTTGGAGCTATCCCCGTTAGTCCTGTTAAGTATAAAAGTTTGCATTCCATGAGAATAATGCCTGTTACCTTATCAGCACCGAGTCAGCATATCAAAGTTATGAAAGAAGTTGTTAAGACCGTCCAAGAGGATTTTTTTCTTAAACTGTGTTGGTGGAGCATGAGAAATTTGCTTATATAAGCCAGTGGTCCGACGTGCCTAGAGGTGTTAGGCTGAAAACACACCGGATAAAGCAAAACATGTTTTTTTGTTTCGCGAAACAAGAGAACATTGTTTCTTATGAGACTAAACACACCAAAGAAAACGAAACAAAACACATGTTTTTGTTTTGTAGTGTTAAGATGGTGGTTGTCGAAAATACATGCTATTGTATACGAGCAACACACACCGAATGCAACAAAACTGTTTCGAACAAGAGTCGTTGACGATAATTGCATACTTTCTTATGGCGCAACGCACACCAAATGAAACAAAACATAAAAACAAAAGCAAAACAGAAAAACATGTTTCGTTGTCGATAGGTGACCTATTGTTTTTTGCAAAACAAAATTTTGACTCCGTTGTTTTTATTTTCTTCTTTCGTTGCACTTTACAGATTTATTTGCTTCTACGTTTACTCTGTACGCAAATTTTAAATAAATATGAAATATGTAGATGGAGAGAAGTTAATTTTTTTTAATTAAGGCAAGAAACCCTATCTATAATTATAAAGATAAAGAACATGCCAATAAACTTACTATTGATAAGCTGTGGATTGCTACTTCCTACTATGACATTTGGAGATTGGCAAGATTAAAGGCTTTTCTCTTTTCTTACAAATAAACACATAATGTATGTTTTGTAAACACAAAATTGTTATTTGTGTTTACACAAAATTGTTATTTGTGTTTACTTGCCGTAGAGTTATAATCTTTCAGCCGGAGTTAAGCTTTTACGATAGTT
The DNA here is from genome assembly GCA_911387755.1 of Chrysotoxum bicinctum. Classification (NCBI taxonomy): domain Eukaryota; kingdom Metazoa; phylum Arthropoda; class Insecta; order Diptera; family Syrphidae; genus Chrysotoxum; species Chrysotoxum bicinctum. The sequence continues at coordinate 27,898,490 of OU426988.1, read as the reverse complement.
CGTATTTTGTTTCATTTCAACGCACACCAAACGAAACAAAAAAACAAAACGTTTTGTTTTGTTTTATTCTGTTTCGCTTGGTGTGTGTTCAAATAAAAAATGTTTTTTTGACTATCGAATAAAAAACGTTTTGCTTTATCCGGTGTGTTTTCAGCCTTAGTACACATATATTTATCCTGATCAGATGTGAGGACCAGATCAAGCGTATTTGCAGAATGACCTGCAATGTCAGGTATTCGAGTTGGCTCGTTCATAAGCTGGGTTAAATAATTTAACTCAGCACAGAACTCTAAGTAATTCTTTCGGGAGTTGTCTGGCCAAAATGTGAAAGCTAAGAAGAATAAGGTGGCTAGACTTTGGAATCATATGTATACTAGAAGTGGTTTTACAAAAGTAATATAAGGGGATTTAGTGACTTGGAGACAGTAAAATTCATCTGACCAAAGTCTTACGAAACCAGGAGCCGAGCTGGCTTTGCTGGTAATAATGCTTCCGTATGGTAAGATTAAATAATTGTAACAATTGACTCTAAGGCACGAATAGAGCAAACAGCAAGAACAGGTTCCGAATTAATCGATAATTGCGTCTCTATATGCGATCATCAGTGTTTTCACTGAAGTAAGATATCCAAAATTTTACATTAACATGTCCATGAAGGGTGCTTCATTGAACGCTGTAATCCAATCGCGACCGAACAAATGCTATTAATCCTCATGAACGATGTATATCATCAAATTGGGTTTTCTTAAGACATAAATCCCTAGGATACTCACGTCCATACGAAAATGAAGGTCTGGAAGATGGCCACACATGCACAAATAAAAAGAGCAATATCTGCAAACATATGCTCATTTAAGTCATTCGCTTAACCCAACCTACTCAAACTCACATATGTTACAATATGCACAACCTAGTTTCTATGACAGCGCATTTTAGACTTGACAAAATCCCAAGAAGAAGTTTTTCTCGCGGTACGTCAACTATCAGAGAGAAAGGCGCCTGGTTTGGATAGAATACCAGCGGAGGTCTATATACTTGGTACTGGAGAATTAAATACGAATCTGGGAAGATTATTTTACCAAATATTAGAATAGGAATCATACCACAACAAAACAACAGTTTAAGGATGCCCTTATCTTTCCTTTTCCTTTTTGAATGCATCTTATAAAAGATACAAGCAAACCTACTACTCAGTGAGTTTCAGACTAGGTTCAGAACAGGGTACTCTTCTGTAAATAATAGACTTAACTTTACGACTTATGTATTAATATCTTGAGATCTGATGCTTCAAGAAGGGAGAGGCAATGTGGCCTGGACTTCAGGTTCCTAATACACCTGATTGTGAACTCATGAAGCACCTTACTTCCAATTACAATCCTGAGTTTAATATATATATAGTGTAGCACAATGCTTAGCAAGTGAGGTTAAGGATAATTGGCATGTGGGTAGATGTCATACTCCAGTCAGGGATGGTAATTGGAAGTAAGGTGCTTTATGAGTTCACAATCAGGTGTATTAGGAACCTGAAGTCCAGGCCACATTGCATCTCCCTTCTTGAAGCATCAGATCTAAAGATATTAATACATAAGTCGTTCTGGTGGCTTGACTATTCTTCCGGATCTCGTAGTGACATTTGCTGTTGTTGGTACTGCTGAGGATGATGTTTTACCTACTAAGACATTGGAAGAGTTAGTTAGGTAAAGTTTGGTTTGGGGAATTGGCTTGAGTGTTTGCTAGGGTTGGTTTAGATTGTGTCGGCTCTTGGTTATAACCCAAACTGCAGGATGAAGGATTCTGTATGTGAGCTTCTGTTGGTTTGATGTTGGTGGAGTTTCGACGATATTTATTTCCATTGTCATCTCTGAGAATGAAGGATCGTGGATGCACTCTGCTCTCTATTACAGCTGGTCTCCATTCATTGTTGGGATTTGTTCTCGTTACTACCTGTTGTCCTTTTGTTAGCTGGGTACTCTCTTTCGCTCCTCTGTTTGAGTACTTTGCTTGTCTTTGACGTTCGGCATGTAATTCTTTGCTGACATCAATCCGATTGTTTTTAGTTATGAGTGACGATAAGGTAGTTGGTTCCAGGGCTCTCAAATTTCTTGAATATAGACGTTGTGCTGGACTTCCTAGATTTCCTCTCGGAGTGTTCATAAAATTGATTATACCCAGTTGGTAATCGGAGTTGTCGTAGTTGCATTTTTTCAATATACCTTTGGATGTTTGTACTGCCTTTTCGGCTAACCCATTTCCTCTAGGATGATACGGGGAACTTGTAACATGGTTAAACTTCCAGTCCGTTGAAAATTTCTTAAATTCTGTGCAAGAGTACTGTGGGCCATTGTCGGTCTCTAAGACTCTAGGAATTCCATTTGACGCGAAAATATTTTTTAAAAATGTAATTACATTTTTAGCAGTCGGTTCTTTCAGTTTTTCGAACTTAATAAAACCCGAGTAACTATCAGTCACTACGACGTAGTCATTACTTTTAAAACAAAACAAATCAGATGCGACGACTTCGAAGGGATAGTTAGGTATATTTTTTTCACCTAAGCGTAGCTTATTGTTGCTTCGTTGAAAGACTTGACAGGCGGGGCACTTTTGCACATAATCTCTTATGTCTCGATTCATTTGCGGCCAGAACACAACATCTTTGGCTCTGCGTACGCACTTTGCGTAACTAAAGTGTCCATTGTGTATATACTTTAATACGTCAGCTCTCATTGCCGAAGGTATGAGAGTCTTGTGGGCTTTGTATATGATGTCATCGTAAATTGAAAGTTCCTCTCTGAAATTCCAATAACATTTTAGATTTTTTGGAAGAGAATCAACATCTCTCGGCCACCCGTTAATTATTAATTCACTCAGTTGCTTACAAGTTTCGTCCGCTTAGTCAGCTGGATAAGTTTTTCGAGTTCTTGATCAGAGATGGATAGAATTAGTTGAACCTGTAAATCTGAGTCATTTTCATCTGGTTGTTTATTGTTTACACAATCTCGGCTTAGCGGGTCGGCGATAAACATTTGTTTACCTTCTTTGTATATGACTTCGAGATCGTATATTAGAAGACTTAAACGAATTCTTTGCAGGCGGGCTGGTGACGAGTGAAGAGGTTTTCGGAAAATTGTTTCCAGAGGCTTGTGGTCGGACTCGATGACCAATTTTTTTCCCCAGACGTACTGGTGGAACTTTTCGCAACCGAATTTAATCGCCAGAGCCTCTTTTTCCAATTGGGAATATTTTTTTTGACACTCTGTCAAAGCTTTAGACGCGTATGCGACCGGTTGATCTTTTTGCAGGAGAACTGCTCCTAGTGCAGTTGAACTGGCATCGACTTGTAACTTGACGTCATCATTGACATCATAAAGTTTTAATACGGGAGTTGTGCTTATGGCTTTTTTTAATTTTGTATACGCTTCCTCTTGATCGCTTTTCCATTCCCATGGGTTTGACTTTTCTAAGAGTGCGCGTAGTGGTGCTGTTAAGGCTGAAAAATTTGGGATGAACTTACTCAGATAAGTGAATTTTCCAAGAACTCTCTGAAGTTCTTTTCTATTTTTTGGTGACTTCAAACGTTCAATCGCCTCCGTTTTGTCTGGGTCAGCTGTTATTCCATTCTCGCTTATGATGTGCCCAAGGTATTTGACCTTTCGCTGCTCGAAAACGCATTTTGTTTTATTGAGTTTTAAACCATTGTGGTTCAGGATCTTGATGACCTCTAGTGTGGTTTTTCGAAGTCCTTCACATGATCTGGAATGAATCAGAATGTCGTCAATTGAAATTTTTACATTAGGTAAATGTGATAAAAGAGATTCCATTATGCTTTGGAACACTTCAGGGGCGGCAGAGATGCCCAATGGTAACCTCTTGCACGCATATCTTCCCCAAGGTGTGGAAAACGTTAGTATGTTTTTGGTTCTATTGGAGACTCGAACTTGCCAGAATCCTCGTTTGCAGTCTAGAAGGGTGAAATATTTGGAACCATTCAGCTGGGCAGATATCTCTTCAATTGTTTGCATTGGATGATGACGACGCATTATATTTTTGTTGACAGTTGTATGATCTATGCAAATTCTTATTTTGTTGTTTTTGCGGACGACAACCATAGGCGATACCGATGGAGTAGCTTCTTTCATGGGTTCGATGACATCCAATTTGACCATTCTGTCTAGTTCTTGCTTCACTTCGTCGCGAATTTTGTGTGGGATTCGTCGTGGTGGTGTAATTACGAATTTGGGGTTCTCTATTAGGTCGATGTCATATTCGTAGTCTTTGAGGCAACCTAGGCCTTCAAAGATACTGTCATCTATTTTTACCTGGTTAACTCTGGTAACTAGTCCAAGTTTTTCACAAGCATTGGCTCCGAGAATTGGTTTGATGTTTTCAGCTACTACTTTGAAAGATATTTTGCACTGTCGTCCTGCGATTGAGCATGGCACAAGTGTTTCACCAATTACTTTCATTCGATGATTGCTAAATGAAACAAGGTGTCTTACTCGACTTGGTTCGAGGCTAGAATTAATATTGTCAATAACCCATTTCGGCAACACGTTGCACTGCGCGCCTGTATCCAATTTTATCTTGAAAGATTTACCTTGTATGAAGAGTTTTTCGGTAAAGTTATCGCTTTGTTGATTAGCAATTTCGGATACTGTACCAATGAAGAGTGAATCGTCATCATCATCATCGGATTCTTCGCAGATGTTTATTTGCTTGGACGATGTGTCACCATTTTTGTGGTTATTTTGCCACGCTTTATTTTTGCAGAATTTCTCAAAATGATTTTTCTTCTTGCATTTTTTGCAGACATGATTATAGGCGGTGCATTTGCGAATCTCATGATTTTTCCCGCAATTTCGACAGTCGAATCTTTTAGTTTTAAAGGAATTGCCCTTTTTTACAAAGTTTACTGTCTTGTCGCTTTCGTTAACGATTTGAGCTGATTGCTTTTGAGCCAATTCTGTAGCCTGACAGAGGTGAATGGCCCTTGCCAGATCGATATCCTGGGATAATAGTTTTGTGCGGAGGTCATCGCTTTGGATTCCAAGTATGAGTTGGTCTCTCAGTAGGCTGTCGTTAAGTCCTTCGAAGGCGCAATTTTGGGCTTGTAATCGTAGTCTGGACATGAGTTCATCTATAGTTTCACCATCTTTTCGGGCTATTTTATTAAATTTGTACCTCTCAAAGGTTGTGTTAATTTTGGGAGTAAAATAAACTTCGAAAAGATTCTTTACCTCGGCGAGTGTTCTTTGAGTGCTCGGTTGTGGGTGCGAGTTGTATATTTGGAGAGCGCAGTATCCGATTGCGGACATAAAAGTCGCTACCTGCACTTTTTGAGGTTTGGTGTCCATACCAGTAGCAATCTCAAAAAATTCGTATTGCTGCTTCCAAAGTTTCCACTCATTAGCCATATCTTTGTCATGTTCGATGACAATTGGTTTTGGCGGTCTAAGAAATTGGCAAAGATTACTATCTGGCCCAGTCTGTGCCTGTGGCGCAGTCATTTTTAATTTTATTAATTAATTTAAATTAAGTATTTTTATTGAAAAATAGATTTGGTTTCGGCACCATGTAAATAATAGACTTAACTTTACTATTAATTCAATTACTTTATTGAAATTACAATCCTGAGTTTAATATATATATAGTGTAGCACAATGCTTAGCAAGTGAGGTTAAGGATAATTGGCATGTGGGTAGATGTCATACTCCAGTCAGGGATGGTAATTGGAAGTAAGGTACTTCATGAGTTCACAATCAGGTGTATTAGGAACCTGAAGTCCAGGCCACATTGCATCTTCCAAAGACCACATCTTTATACTTAGAAGCATCTCTGATTCTATCCTTACAAGAAATAAAAAAAGTATACACATTTTTTTGTAGATAAACAAACCGCCTTTGCTACAATAGAATAAAATGCATTGATCTACAAATTTTTTGGATTAGGAATGTCGCTGAAGTTTAGTCGGGTACTAGATAAGTTTGGAATGGTAAACATGTATCTGAGTGGTTCCAGACGAGCATAGGGGTCAGGCAGGGTTGTGTGTTAAGCCCAAATTTATTTGCATTTTTCATCGCAGACATAACGAGAGCATTACCTGGAGGTATGGATTATGCAGGAATTGTTATAGATGCCATTGTGCTGTTTTCATACACTGTGGAATCGCTCATGATAAACAAGTTGTCCGAATACTGCCAGAAGTGGAATCTGGTTGTAAGCTTAAACAAGTCCATGGGGATGGTATTCAGAAAAGGTGCACTCAAACGAACAGTGGTGTTATAAGAACGAAGGAATAGGGGTTGTTAAAGAGTATAAATACAGGAGTTCTTTTAAAAAAAAGTTTAAACATGGAAACATGGTGAGGGGACCTTTCTAATATAAATTTAATGCCTCATCGTGAATAACTTCCAATAATATGACAAATGTGTAATATCGCAGAGTGGGAGAATATTTTTCATTTTATTGGAAGGTGTCCGGTTCTAAGGGAAACAAGAAGATACACATTAATATTAGGCATTTATAAGTGAGAACTGAAAGTAATTGAGTGTTTGATGCAAGTGAACGAATGATTGATTTGATCGCACGTGGATGATGGTTGTGTCAACGGCAACACTGCCATAAAGATATCCCATTAACTTATCGTCAGCGAAGTTCAAGAGGAATAAGTCACCTTCTGCGCATTGTAGTTTCTTTTTATATTCTTTAAAAATTAATAAATATTTGTCTTTCAAAAACTAAAAGTTATCTTGTTCATCTTGACAGTAGTTTAATTGTTATCCAGGGATCTCTCTAATCCTTGGTAAAGCGACTGATCTGGAGAACATGGAGACACGATTATTAACTCTCGCAGGATTCTTGTTTGAGGAATTTATGACATGTTCACCTCTCTGTACACATGACTCCACTTCACCAATTTTAGATATGGCAGTCGTGCCACGATCACTAATTTGCATGTCCCTTACGCTTCTGTAGTCAGACGTGCCTCGTACCTCAAGGTTTGTTTATACAATCATCGTCTGGAGAGTTTAAAAAAAAAGAATAGGTTATAAAGATGAAGATGGTTCATTTGTAAAAATTGACTACTGTCGGAATTTAAATGGAATGGTATAATTGACGTGTCGCTTGTTTAGTTTTTTACACTGAACCAAAAAGGTACATAATTCGAAGGAAAAACTGCATATTTTTAAAGAAAAACTTCATTAAAACGGGCCAAGAATCGAGTTCATTAAAAAAAAGAAACCCTAAACATACGTTTTATGAATTTGTTCTTACGACTATAAAAGGTTCTTAAAATTATTGATTCCTGCATTAAATTAATGATTGGAATTCATAAAAAAATTCTTTCGATAATTCACAGAACAATGAACTTTTTCATGCGATGTAAGTAAGTAAACATTGAAATCCACGATTTTTTGCTTTAATTTCATGTATTTTGTCATTCAATGTTACTATATTTTTCATTTATTATATGACCTTCTGAGATAAATTAAAGGAACGGATTCACTGTTTTAATGTAAAAAATCATGAAAATCATGTTTGTTGTTCTTAAAAAGTATGAACATTTTCAGACGATATACGTAAAAATTCATGGAATTCATGATGTTTTTCATTAATTTTATGACATCGGTCTGTGTTTTCAATGATTTTATTCATTAATTTAAAAATGATTTTTTTTCGTTTTAGGAAAAAAGTCATTAAAAATAATTATACGTACACGTCCACCTGAAATACGAAAGCAACGATGACAAATTATTTTCAAGAAAATGGTATCTATACCTGAAAACTTAAAGAAAAGAAAAGAATTTTTTTTCAAAAAGAACAATTATTTATTGAATATATATTTGAATATTTAAAACTTACGAACAATATATAAATAAAATATATTGGGGGTCCCACAGTAGAAAAACGTATGAGGGAATTTAATCGTTTTTTAGTTTGAAGGTTTTTTTTTGTTTACAGAAAAACACAACAAGTATTATTTTTTATTTTATATAAATCAAATTCGTTTGCCTTAAAGTAATTACCATTTTTATAAACAAAAAAAAACGAATTTAAAATTATTTACATAATATAAAGAAAGACATTAATTTAAGAATACATCGACGTCCCAGACGAAACACATTTCGTGAAAAATTATTTCGGGCGAAAAAGATTCTACATCACATTAATTCCACTGCAGCATTATCTAAAACAAAAGTAAAAATACAAAGTTAATTAATAACTTGTATCAGAAATATTAAACATGTTTTTCTTAAAGTAATTAATAAAACAAAAGTAATTTTCTCAGTCAAAAATGATAAGTTGAATGTTAACGTTTAATATAATTTTGAAATTAATATATAAACTAAGAAAAATGAAATTACCACTATTGACCTCTGCTTCATCTGTTTTATCCTCATCTCCTTGTCCCTTGAATGGTTTTATTCTTCCGAAAATTGATTAAGTCGGATGGCTTGATTTGTCCATCTGCTGACAATCCCTAGGCGATTTCCAAACAAGACACTAAGATCCATTTTCATCTAGAAAAATTAAATATTATTTATATTTATTACATAATGAATTTATGAAAAATATTCGCTACCTATAAGAGTAAATACTTACAAATTTCAGAAATTAAGTAGAACGTGTCGTCCACAATGCGCAATACTTTGAAAATTTTCAATTTTTAAAATAAACTTGGAAAAGAAAACTTTATGGAAACTTTGTATAATCAAATCAAATCAATCACGTTTTAACACCGGTAATATCAAACAAGAAATGAACTCTTGATATGATATTACAAGTATATCGCATGAAATAACCACAAAGTTTATGACTTATTTCCTACTATTCTAGCGTCAGTCATACAAAGCATGAAAATATTCCTATTTTTTATGAATAAGTCCTTAAAACACCCGACTACAACGGCACTTTCATAGCCGCATTAAATTGGTTTTCTTTTTAAATAATTATATTATGGCTTTATTAAAGTTAATATTTTCTAATTTTTTAATAGTATTACATTTACAAATAAAGGAAGTGATGTTTAACAGCATGTTTGATGAATGCGTACGCTAATTCACAATCCGTCGATTATATTCATCTAGCCATATTTGTCACACATTTTCTTGAGAATGTTAGTCCGCCTATTTTTGCATGCATCAAAGATGTCTGTTACTCATGCTTATATAAATATGGTTTCAGGCATTGAATAATATGTTGCATGTAACAAATGAAAAGTTACATACATTTTAAGTAATCTTTCACACAGCTTCATATTAAATTTTGTATGAATTGTTTATATTTACTACTACTACTTAGAATTCGCATCAGAAAATTTTTTTATGAAAGTGGTTTCATGCATTTAATGATATTTAGCATGTAAAAAATGTATAGTTTCAAGAATTTAAAGTAATTTTTCATAAAATTTCAGTTGCTCATGTTGATGATGATAAAAGAACAGTTTCAAGCATTTTAAGAAATTTTTCATAAAACTTTACAATAAAATTTGCATGAACTGTTCATAATTTAAATGTAAAATATCATAATCTGATTTTCCAACAACAATTCTATTGCTTTGGATTTTATGAATGGTTTTTCATGAAAATCATGACTTGGTCTTAAAACAAAAATTAATTTTTATGAGTTCGTGCTCATATTCATATGAATATTCTTTAAAAATTAATGATTTTGGCTGAATTATCGCCATTCATAAAAAGAATGTACACAAATTTTTTCAGTGTAGTGATCAATCATAAATTACGTAGATTTGCTTGATAAAATATCTCATCGATAATTGGGAATTATATTTTTTTAATTTTTTTTCGGATAAGTACACTTACTCGTAATTCAATTTTGTATGACTTTACGGAAATGAAGCTTCCTTTCGCATAGAAATTGGATTTAAATCAAATCCAGTTGTTCAGCGTATAGAGACATTCGGATGTTAGAAATTCGTAAATGTGTTGTAGGGGATATCTGAGCGTTCTGGTTAAGTATGTAGTATGTGGAATTTTGAACGTATACAACACACAAAAAATGTAATGACGAGTGGGAAATAAGTGGTCACACAGAAAAATATATTTTCTCAAATTTTGGAAAAAAAATTGTCGAGTACAAATAATTTTGGTCTTTGAAAAAAACATGTCGGGAGAGAACAGACAGACAAAATTTGCTAAACTCACTTTTAACTTGCAATATTTTCATCTTTCTTACTATCGTGATGTCAAGTCTGATCAAAATCTCGAGTTCGATTTTTTTTAAGGCTACATTACTTGACATTATATAGCAAGTAAAAACTCGAATCTAATTCTATAGTTTTAAGTACGATGCTTGTAGGTATTTAAGAAGAACCAAGAATAAAAAAAACAATTGCTTTTGTTTTCCTTGACTATATCATGTATTGAAATTTAAAATTTTTATAGAATGTGCTCATGTTACTCATAGGTTTATAGAATAAAGACTTTAATGCGGATTCTAAACGGATATCTTTGCATTTTGACACACAAAACAAAACATAGAAATTATTTATATTAAAATAAGTCAATGCTAACATATGGTAAGTGTTATAAAGAGATTCCAATTTGTAATACTATACAGGTCCTTTCGGTCGAAACAGACTGTTCTTATTAATATTGTTTCCCTTTCCAGGCTCAACAGAATGCAGCATGACTAAGGCTCTTTGTGTCATTAAGAGTGTTTGTCGATTGTCAAAATGTTTTACCTTGTTTCGATTCAAAATTCCTCACCATGCATCTAGTCGTTCCAATAAAAGCCATGAAAAGAGAACATAACATTCAGGAAAATTCTGCCTAAAATTTTCGAAAACATTATCAACCCTTATTCATTCTACACACATATCTGATCCACAATCCCTCCCATTAGCACCCCTTAAATGGCAATTGAATGACACACTTCGACTCCAAGCGGAGAGTGTGTGTTAGGCACACATGTTGGACACAATGTGTGTTCTGCATGTTTGCGTTCAACTCAATGAGAGCTCTTTTGTAGAATGTATCCATGAGATTTTCGGCTCTGTTTTTCTAGCTGAAGTGCTGCTTCATGCTGCTTAAAAACGTAATGTTTTTCTTGCTGCTCGTCCTCTGTTAGGGTGTTGCTTTCGGATTTATATTCAATTGAGAATAGGGTAAATTTCCCCCATTATAATTTGAAACATGCAGATTAAGATGTTTTTCTTTTCCAAACAAAACGTAAGAATTTTATATTTTTTTTTTGAAATTGTTAAAAAATTAATATTCACACTATGTATGCACATCTACATAGTTATATATGTATATCATTTGATAGGCCGAAGTCATTTCTCGATCTATGAAGCTGTGGAGTGAAAAATTTTAACACTAAATTTTAATTTTATTTTTACCAGCACACCTTATGCGATTCTCAATAAATACTAATGTATATAAATATGATTAAGTCGCTGTAAAGTGAGTACAAAAATCCGCTAGGTACTAGATCCTGTAATTTGAATGATATTTTTAAGTTTAAATTTGTTTTGCTGTGCAAAATGTCCGACATATTTTTAGTTTAGGTTAATTTGATTAAAGATTCAGTCTTTTGAAGAAATCTTGAATATTGTTAATTTTAGTTTTGAGTTTTAAATTGTTCTTCCCAGTTTTTCACAGAATGTATGGGAGTTCTGAAAACATCACCAAACGAATAGTAAAAATGTCATATTATCTTAAGCCCAAGTAAAGTTAATGTCTTACATTCTTAAATCAACTTAGGATTTCAACCTTAACTGTGCATCCAAAGTCCAACGAAATTCTGGCTTTGGCTTATTGTATAGTAGCTTTCAAGGAGGAGCAGCATATTATACTGTTGAAGATAATATTTAATGCTGGATGTAAAGAACCCAAAATTATGATGAGTGAATGTCCGAAATAGGATATGAGTATGGATTAGATGGCATATCAATACCAGTCTAAATCACTAGTTACTAATATTTTACTATTTGGCTCCGATGATTTCTAGATCCTGTCAAAATGACAGCCTTAACAATTATTGTATTGGTATTGTACTTTTTTCACGTTTGGTAAGCCATTGTGACAAAGTTAATAAAATGTCCGACTGGATCGCACGTTGCTCTTCTTATGTTAGAGTACTTACTTTGAATTTTAAAAAGTGTTAATATATAAAACATGGATTTAATTAGAGAAAAATGTTCAAAAGCATAAAATTGCTGTCTGATTTTATGCATACAAATTAAAAAACAAAACTTTTAATATTTGATTGATTTTTATACAAAAAATTTCAGAGAGATTTTTCTAAAAAAAAAACGCACGATCTTTGGGAATTTTTCTCTCGGAAACTTTATTAGGAAATAACATATTTTTTTTTTTAAATAATGAATACATGGGTCTCACACTTGACCTTTCCCTGCAGATAAAACCCCTATTTGACAGATATTTGTGTAGCCTCTTGATTCTTGTTTCTAAACAGTAAGAAGTTTTTCAGTTTAATGTTTAATCTGTTGCAAATATTTAATCAATTATTATTACACAAAAGGACTTCAAAATTTTGTCTAAAATCATGAGTGATGTTTGTATATGCATATGCCTAAATTATACCAATATATTTATTTCAGTTTAACAAACTTCTAGACTAATAGTATCCATGATTAATTATTTTTCGAAGTCGATATTATTTTCTTTTCGCAGTTTTACATTATTAATGAATATCTTTAATTAAACTCATAAAACAAAATAAATTGCGCATTCCGCATGTCACATTCTCTAAAAATTATAACTCAAATCAACTTTTAGGCTCAAAATAACACACACTACGAGTAGTTTAAGATAACAGTATTAAAAAAGAAAATAGACTTGATCAGCTGCAGGCCAGGAACTTTGCGCAAAAACCGTAAATTTCGGTAATAAGATTGGGATTTTGCAATAGAGTTATTTATAGGAGAATTTAACGAATTATCCCCGCCTCTAGTTGTTGAGGAATCCGAAAAGTCAGTGTTTGAAAACCAAAATGGTGATAACAAAAAAAAAATGCACGACTGGGTCGCACGAACTTGCTCCTATTTTTTTTTTTTTTTTATATTATACGCGCACTCAAGGGGTTATGACTACCCTTTTAATTTTAAATACACAGTGCGAGCAATAAGGAAATTAGGATAGGATTAGAAAGGAGATACCGATGCACATTGGTTTTGAATGTCTGCACATTGAAATGACTGGGAAATACTGAGCCAGGTAAAGCATTCCACATTCGTGTAGTGCGACTAAAAAAAGAATCTCTGTATTTGACAGTACGTCCGAAGTTGGGCTCAAGGGTAAACTGATGGGCATTCCTAGAAGTTCGGGTATTACGGTTGAATTGTTTAAGGGGAGGAATGCATCTGGCTATTTCACTAGAGCACTGTTTATGGAAATAGCGGTAAAATAATGTTAGACATGAAACATTGCGGCGGTGCTCGAGAGATACAAGTGTTTCAGTAAGACAACGGTCGCCTATCATTTTTATAGCTCTCTTTTGAATTCTGTCCAAGAGACTCAAGTGGGTCTTAGGAGCACCTGCCCATATATGGGAATTGTACTCGAGCTTCGGAAGAATAAAGGCTTTATATACAGGGTGATTGGCATAAGGTGTGACAAAAAGCTAGGGCGTGTAGGTTGGACTTAGACAAGAAAAAAATCGTATGGGAGGGGGGGGTCTATTTCCCCCCGTTTAGGCGGGAGGGGCAATTTAAGAAAAAAATCACTTAAAACAGAAAAAAAATTATTAAAAAATAACGGTGATACCTAGAGAGTAATGCTATAGCATTTTGAAAAGCCAGAAATACATTCTTTAATCTTGTTTTTAAATAAAGTTGTTCGAGTGAATAGTTTTTGAAAAATTAATTTTCAAAATCAAAATTTTGAAAAAAAAATGAAAATTTTTTTTTTAAACAAATTTTTTTCAAAATTTTACGTTATTAAGTATTATTTTTTTATTCAATATTCAATGCTCATATTAATTTTTGATCAAACACAAAAAACCGTATGTCAAAATGTTTTGTAGTTTTTGAGAAAATCAAAAATAACAAAAACTACTTTTGTTCTAAGAAAAGCCTTTTATTTTAGTTTTTACGTTTTTGGATTCGTAGGTGAATTTACGATTGAAAGGATTTACTTTCTTTTTACTATTTTTTTAATTATCGGTCTTATAAGCATACAATAATGTGACACAGTACTGGATTAACCATATTTCACACATTTTTTCATTGAAAACACCTGCGTCAGAGCATTGGATTAATATTGACCTGCGAATGTTTTTTAAATAATGCAACGTTACACGCCCTAACTAGTGACAGAAAAATGCAATTGCGAAATAAGAACAAAAATGTTCCTGAATCTTGAAATCAATTAAAATAAGAAATACATGCATATTTAGATAAAATACGTAATTACTGTTTATTTAAATTTTTAACTATTTTTTAACTAAAGCTTATTACAAAAAAATTTTCGATATGATCCCCATTTCGTAGTTACTACGAGACCTTCTGCTCGATTTGAATGACAACGTTCCCTTTGCCATAGCAGACAATTCAATCTACCAGCAAGATGGAGCTCCAGCACACTACAGCCGCACTGTAAGGAATTGGCTTGATGAACATTTTAGTGACCATTGGATTGGAAGAGGAGGTCCAATAGTATGGCCGCCTACATCGCCAGATTTAACTGCGTTAGATTTTTATGCTTGAGGATTCATGAAGAACTATGTGTACGAAGTGGAAATAGAATCTTTGGAACAACTGAAATAACGGATTGAAGTGGCTGGAGTCAAATTACAGGAAAATTTATCAAGTATAAATTTATGTGCAGCAATAAGAAGGCGCTATAATCTTTGCCTTCTGCAAAATGGGGATCATATCGAAAATTGTTTGTAATAAGCTTTAGTTAAAAATTTAAATAAACAGCAATTATGTATTTTATCTAAATATGCATGTATTTCTTATTTTAATTGATTTCAAGATTCAGGAACATTTTGGTTCTTATTTCGCAATTGCATTTTTCTTTCACTAGTTAGGGCGTGTAACGTTGCATTATTTAAAAAACATTCGCAGGTCAATATTAATCCAATGCTCTCACGCAGGTGTTCTCAATGAAAAAAATGTGTGAAATATTGTTAATCCAGTACTTTGTCACAGTATTGTGTGCTAATAAGACCGATAATTAAAAAAATAGTAAAAAGAAAGTTAATCCTTTCAATCGTAAATTCACCTAAGAATCAGCGTTGCCGCGAAGGAAAAAACATAGAGGGCCATTTCGAAATTTTTTGAGGGCCATTTGACAAAAGTTGGGGCCAAATATTTTACTTACAAATCCGTCCTTAAAACATTAAACTACAATATATTAATATTTGTTTTTGTTCTTATTTATTTATTTAATGCATTATTTATTTAATGCATTTCTTAAATCTATGTAATAGGCAGCAGAAGCAGATCTTTACTCTGTCGTCTGATTTGATTTCTTGGGAATTACCTTAAAATATCTTAAAAAAATATAAATCACACCAGTAATATTATTTTAATATTTATATTACTTTTTTCATATTTTAATTCAATACATGAATGGACAGCGAACGAACAAACAACAAGTGGCAAAAAAAAACAAATGTCTATACGATTTATTTAATTATTTTTATTTCATCAAAATCAAAATCATCAAAATCATCAAGCAGTTTTATACAAATAATATATAATAATCTTACAGACTATCGAATCATTTTTTTTTATTGAAAAATAGAAAAACCAAATAATTAATTAGTGGAGCAAACAAAATAAAATTATAAACTTAATCTAAAATAATAACTTAATGCCACCGGATTACGAATTAGATCAATATGTGCTTCTTAAAAGATTCTCGACTTTGTTGAGAAAAAAAAATCAATATAATTACAAATAATACTGTTGGCTTCTCTAATATCGAGTTAAAGGTTCATGTTTACCCGATGATGTGGTTCATTAAAAAGGAAAAGGCATCGTAAATTCCTTGACGAAGCATACACAATTACAAGAGACAAAAGAAAAGGGCAATTTATATGGGATGTAATAATATCGCGCAAAAATATTATTGCAAAATTTTTTACGACGAACGACAAGATATTATAAGCCAAGAAGTTGACACCGAGTTTTATAAGTTGGGGTATGAATATTGTATGTTTGTATGTTTTCAATCCTATTAGAATGAACTTGAAAAAATGTATCCCAAATTACACAGCAATACTCTAATGATGACCTTACATACGCAAAGAAATGAGATCAAAGAGTAAAAGGATCAGAGAACTCTGATTAATGAATCCTAACATTGAGCTAGCCTTAGCAATCACAGTCTATATGGGATTTAAAGCGGAGTTTCGATATCTTTCTTTTCGTTAAGTATTGAGAGTTCCGTATCTTCTATAAAATACTGAAAAGGACTATATGATAGGCTCCTAAAAAATGATAAAGATTGACACTTTGATACGTTTAACAAAAGCTGATTAGCTAAACACCATTCAGACAAGCGATGAAGATCACATTGGAGTAAATCACAATCATTAATTGACGTAACACGACGGAATATTTTAATGTAATCCGTAAACATCAAACAAGAAACATTTTTTAAGAAATCAATGATATCATTGATCAGCAGCCAGAATAGAAGAGGGCCCAAGTAACTTCCTTGTGGTACTCCTGACGTGACCTCAATTAGATCTGATAGTACATCATTAATACCCACAAACTATTTTCTTCCGTTTAGGTAGGATTCAAACCACTTTAAAATATTTGAGTGGAAGCCAATGGATTCCAATTTTTGTATTAGTATAAATGGTGGTTTACTTTATCGAACTCCTTAGCAAAGTCAATATACAGGGTGTTTCACAGTCACCGCCCCAAACGAAAACCATGGATTCCCGAGGTCATTTTAAGTCGAAAAACTTTAGTGGTAATTTTCTCGTTTTCGTCCCGTTTTCGAGTTATAACGGTTTTTATGATTTTTGCCTTAACTGGCTTTATCTTTGCCAAACTACGTCCGATTCGTAAAATTATTTTTCTGCGGACAACCGTTTCTCCTCATTTCATTCAAAAAAACACGTTAATGATTATTTATTTTTTTCGCTTATTATTAGAGCCCAGTTTATTTTCATAAAAAAAAATAATTTTTTTTTTCCTTAAAAAAAATACTAAATGTAATTAGCAAAAAATAAACAAACTGAGTGAATTTAAAAAAAAAAATAAAAAACTAATTTTTAAATACAAAATTAGTTCAAATGAATTAAAACTTTTTTCATTTTCCAAATGTTCGGAGGAATACAATCATGTCCTGGTTGCTTATCATCATTTAGTCCAATTAAGACTATTTTAACATCTTTGTTACTTAAGTTTAAGTGACCGATATTGATTGAATTTAAACATGGCAGAAATGTTAGAGGGAATACTTTGGGGATTATAAACGGAGTTAAAAAAAAGTCTGCAAATTGTTGAAATGTATGTATATGTAGATGTAATTCCAGAATATTGCATGCAATTGGGGATAACATTTGAACATATTTAATCATTGAAAAATGACAAAAAAATTGTACTGTTAAGTTTTAGACTCGATTCAGCTCGAATTAAGTAGTCCTTGTATTAAAATTTATTTAAAAAATCAAATTCTTTTTGCAAACGCAAATATTTTATCAGAAGATCTTCATTATTGGGAAATTTACGATATAATTTGTAAGATTAAATTTTTTGATATTAAAGTTACATAAACGCTTTGGTAGATGACGAAAATAAATGACGTCAGAGAAGTCAACACGCTGGACGAAACTGACGTGAGTCAAATCATTAAACGAGATAAATGAATAAATTCAGTTCCATTTTAAGTATGGTTATTTGTATGTGGTGGAAACACATTGTAGTGGCGATGCATAGCAATGGTTTATATTTACTTTTGTAAAGCTTTTTAATTATTACTAAGCACGATATGATGTGATGTTAAATCTTCTAAAATTTAGATTTGGGGGCCATTTCTAATTGGCCCGGGCAAAGGGCCAAAATTTTAAACAGAGGGCCAAATGGCCCGATCGGGCACTTTGTGGCAACGCTGCTAAGAATCCAAAAACTAAAATAAAAGGCTTTTCTTAGAACAAAAGTAGTTTTTGTTATTTTTGATTTTCTCAAAAACTACAAAACATTTTGACATCCGGTTTTTTTGTGTTTGATCAAAAATTAATATGAGCATTGAATATTGAATAAAAAAATAATACTTAATAACGTAAAATTTTGAAAAAAATTTGTTTAAAAAAAAAATTTCATTTTTTTTTTCAAAATTTTGATTTTGAAAATTAATTTTTCAAAAACTATTCACTCGAACAACTTTATTTAAAAACAAAATTAAAGAATGTATTTCTGGCTTTTCAAAATGCTATAGCATTACTCTCTAGGTATCACCGTTATTTTTTAATAATTTTTTTTCTGTTTTAAGTGATTTTTTTCTTAAATTGCCCCTCCCGCCTAAACGGGGGGAAATAGAACCCCCCCTCCCATACGATTTTTTTCTTGTCTAAGTCCAACCTACACGCCCTAGCTTTTTGTCACACCTTATGCCAATCACCCTGTATAACAACCAGATCAGAAGGGGTAAAACACTTCTTGCATCGACGGAGAAAACCTAAACACTTAGCAGCGTTTTTGGCAACGTCAAATATGTGATCACTCCACAGAAGATGGTCTGTGATGCACATACCTAGAACTGAAAGCTGATCAGTCTCCTCGATGCAAGTGCCGTTCATAGAAAATGGCATTGGGGGAAGGTTACGCTTTAACGACAGTAAACAGCATTGAGTTTTTGAAGCATTCAATTCTACACGGTTTTTGATTCCCCATTGGACAATGCTGTCAAGATCAGAATTTAATGAGCTTATCATACGCTGCCTATGTAATAGACTAGGAATTTTAAAACCGGATGTTATTAAAGAAAACTGTTCATAAGGATTAAATGATTTTTTTAAATTCTTTTAGTAGTAAGAGATAAAAAAAGAATGCTATGCAAATATGAATTTATGCAGGAACAAAAATTATAAGTCGTTGTGGTGGTTCCTTAAAAAATAAGCTTTTATGTACAAAATTTTTAAAACATTTTTAAGAAAAAATTTTGGTACGCCAACCTTAAGTTTTTATTATTGTACGAATAAAAATCTAATTTCCAAAAAATATACTAAGCCGTTCTTGAGATATCGAATTTTTCAAAAAAAAAATTACTTTTTTATCTAAAAATTGAAAAAATATGTTTTCTTAAGTTTTTAAATGCAATGTTTTTTAAACTTTTTAGGAGCTTCTTTATAAAAAATTTCGTTAAAATCCGTTATGTCGATAATGAGTAATTCAAAATTCGAAAAAATCGTTCTATGGTAGGTACAGTCAGTAATATCTAGACTTCAAATTTTTTTTCATTAAATTATAGATCGTAAAGATTGATCAAAAGAAAAAAAATTTTAGCAATATTCTCGGAACCGTTTTCGAGAAAAGTACGATTTTCGAAACCCATTTTTTAAAATTTGTATGGAAGGTACCGTTAGTTTTAGACAAAACAAAATTGTTTTGTCAAATCTGATAGATTATGTTAAGAAACTTTTATTTGCCAAGTTTGAAAAAAATCGAGCATGGGGTTTTCGAAATATTGAGTTTCCAAAAAAAAATTTTGAATTTTTTTTTAAAAATCCAAAAAATAAAAAATTGAAAATTTGAATATGTAATAATATTGTAATATTTTTGCTAGGTCCGTTAAATAAAACTTATTACTCTTTTTAGTATCTCTTCTTTATTCACACTTTCCAATTCAAAACAGTAAATCTTTATTTATAACCAACTCAAATACTTTATTCAAATTAAAATCACACTTGTTTTACACAATCCAATAAGCAGAGTTTTGCACACTTCCGTAATCAAAAATCAACTGTCTCTCGCTCACCGTGAACACTCCCTTATATACTCAAATTAGTTGTTCTCGAAAGTTCTTGTCTTGGAATGTTCTAGATGTTTGGAATAAGGGGAAATACATTTGACATTGGAAAAGAGCTTTTTGTTTCTTCCATAAATTAGATATGCAGTTTTCCAACAGATGGCGCTGTAGTAGTATAAAGCTCTGTTCGCAACATTGCCCCCTTCTTAAGATTGTTCGTCCCGAACAATTCTATCTCCAGATTCGCCACTGTATCGGTGCAGTCGATCGCTATGCACAACTTTTTACTTTCGGTAAACGACATAATTGATTTTCGTGACGACAATATAAGGGCCTTCCCAGTTTTGTTGAAGCTTCGGCGACAATCCCTTTTGACGATGTGGATTATACAGCCATACACGATCTCCTACTTGGAATCCTGTCGTGTTTGCTCTTGTGTCGTACCTTGTCTTCATTCGATCGCTGTAAGCGCTCATTCTAGTCCTGGTCCTTTCGTGGATGTCGATTAGCCTCTCTTGTAGGTCACTCACGTAATCCCTTGTTTCCTTAGACTCTTGTGATGGATGTCCAAACCTTATCTCACTAGGCAGCCGTATGCTTCTTCCAAACAGGATTTCAGATGGCGTTTGTCCTGTTGAGCTATGTATTGCACTTCGGTAGGCCATCAAAAATAGTGGTATGTGCCTATCCCAGTTTCTTTGGTAGTCGCCTACGACTTTAGTGAGGTGCTCTTTTAGGGTCCTGTTGAATCTCTCGACCATTCCATCAGATTGCGGGTGAAGTGGTGTGGTTCTCGTTTTCTTAATGCCAAAGAACGCGCAGACCTCTTGGAATATGTTCGACTCGAAGTTCCTTCCTTGGTCGGAATGAAGTTCCATAGGCACACCGAACCTGCTTACCCAGTTAGACACAATCTGGTCGGCCACGGTCTTGGCTTCTTGGTTCGGGATAGCGTATGCCTCACGCCATTTGCTGAAGTAATCCATTACCACCAGAATGTATTTGTTTCCAGCATTAGTTTCCGGAAATGGGCCAGCCACATCAACAGCACTCCTTTCAAACGGTGAGCCGACATTATATTGCATCATTTTTCCTTGCAGTTTTCTACCAGGTCCTTTGGTTGCAGCACAAGCGTCACAATTTCGGCACCATTTTTCAACGTCGTCCCTTGCATGCAACCAGTAGAATCGTTGCCTCACCTTTTCTAAAGTCTTATTGACTCCCAAATGGCCTCCTGAAGGTCCATCATGCATCTCTCGAAGAACCTCTTTGATTTTCGATTGAGGTAACACAAGCTGCATCACATAGGATTTACCATCAGCGGACTCCCATTTTCGCCGAAGAACACCTTCTTGCACATGAAGTGAGTCCCATTGTGCCCAATAGGCCTTTAAAACTGGACTCCTATCGGAAATGTCATTCCATGCGGGTTTTTCTTCATGTTCCTTCCATGCGAGAAGAGGTTCAATGTCGGGGTCTTCTTGTTGAGCAGATCTTATTTCTTCATTGCTCCATCCACAAATGGGGTCAGCCCTTATTCGCAGAGTGTTGATGGCGACCATGCGTTTGTTGCCATTTGACGTTGCCTTGACAGTCAGACTTTTATTGTTTCGTTTGGTCTGAGAAATCTGGATGGGATTTCTGGGGCCATCAATACCAGAAACCAGCTTCTGCTCCTCGAAGTTGGTACTTACTCGTTTCTCTGTTGGGAAACTTGTTCGGGAAGTAACACTGGTGTTCTTGTTACCTTGTTCTGAGTTTGAAACTCCGTGTCCACAATGTTGACAAGCTCTTCTTGGTGGTAATCGACATTGACGCTGTAAATGTCCGGTCTTGTTGCAAATCCAGCATTTTGTAAGTCCGTTTCGTTGGTTCCTTTGGACATCCGTTCTTTGGCATGAGCATTCTTCGACGATGGCTTCTCTAAGTCGATGTACTCTGTGAGAAGCTTGCTCAGCTGCTTCCATTGTCAAGGCAAACGCTAATGTTTCAGAAAGCGTTCGTTTTCCAGCAGTTCGCACGGCCCTTTGAAGATGTATGTCGGAAATGGCGCGAACAAATGCCTCAACTGCAAACTGGTTACGGATTTCTTCTCCAACATCTGGATATGCAAGATGAACAAGCCTTTCAATGTCCGCTTGTAGCTGTTGTAGAGTTTCGCCCCTCTTCTGAACTCTGGAATAGAGTCGGACCTTGAAGACTTCTTTCATATGGCTATTGCCAAAGCGTTTGTCTATAGCCTCAACCAAGTAATTAAAGTCGCCGCTCTTATCTGCTGGTATAGTTAGCAATAACTCAGCAGCTGCTCCTCTAAGAGCAAGGGTTAGAGCTATACACTTGTCAGCTTCATCCCAACCATTTGCTGTAGAAGCTGCCTCGAATTGCTTCTTGTATATAGACCAAGAAGTATGTCCATCAAAGGTTGGAGGTTGCATTTCCTTTTTCCTCAAGGTTTCTCCAGAACTTTCCCGAATCTTTATATTTCGAATGCGATCTATCTCTTTTGAAAGCGTCTCCATTTTGTTGTCGACTTGATTCTCTAATAATGAAACACGTTCGGCTTGATTCTCCAACAATGAAACACGTTCATCAAGTGCAGATACATTCTTTTCGATGTTAACAAGCTTGCCTTCTAGCATGTTTCTCTGTTCTTCGAGAATGTCTTTTTGTTCACTATGCTGTTTCTCCAGGCGTTCGAGAACATTCTTCTGTTGCTCTTCGAAACGTTCGAGAACATTCTTTTGTACATTCTCCTGTTCTTTCTTTTGTTCATTTCGTTGCTCTTCGAGACGCTCAAGCAGAAGACTAACCATATTTGAAACATCTACATTTTTACTTACGTCTGCTTCCTCAGCGTCAGCTTCAAAGACGAAAATGTCCGGGTCTTGCAGAACAAGCTCATTTTTCGATCCTGCTCTAGAAAGTTTTCGCTTGCCTAATTCACTTTTCAGCTCATTACAGTTGAGCTCTTTCAATAACTTGCTCATTTTTATTATTTTTTTTTTTTTTTTTTCGCACACTTCACTGCACAATAAGTTTTATTCCACTTTTCTGACACCAATGTAATATTTTTGCTAGGTCCGTTAAATAAAACTTATTACTCTTTTTAGTATCTCTTCTTTATTCACACTTTCCAATTCAAAACAGTAAATCTTTATTTATAACCAACTCAAATACTTTATTCAAATTAAAATCACACTTGTTTTACACAATCCAATAAGCAGAGTTTTGCACACTTCCGTAATCAAAAATCAACTGTCTCTCGCTCACCGTGAACACTCCCTTATATACTCAAATTAGTTGTTCTCGAAAGTTCTTGTCTTGGAATGTTCTAGATGTTTGGAATAAGGGGAAATACATTTGACATTGGAAAAGAGCTTTTTGTTTCTTCCATAAATTAGATATGCAGTTTTCCAACAGATGGCGCTGTAGTAGTATAAATCTCTGTTCGCAACAATATTCAAACTTTAGAGGAGCTTTGGCATAAAAAAATGATTTAAATCGGCTGTACCGTTTTCGAGAAAATCAAAAACAAAAAAATGGACCCAGGGGGGATACCAAAACTAACAATTTTTTGTAAAATTTTTTTCGGCCATTAGCTAGTTTTAACTAAATGAAATTTTTTAATTTTTTTTTTTAAATTCTGTGGGACAGTTTTTGAGAAAAAAAAAATATTTATAAAATTTCAAAAAAAAAATCGTATGGCAGGTACCGTTATTTTTGGTCTTAAAAAAAAACAAAAAAAAAACTCCGGGGGGGAAAAATTAAAACCCATATCTACCAAGTTTGAAGAAAATCGGCCGAGCCGTTTAGGCTGTAGTCGAACCGACAGACAGACAGACAGACAGAATTGCGAGACCCACTTTTTTGGTCTTCGCTATCATCGTAGTGTCAACTTTGATCAAAATCTCGAGTTCGATTTTTTTTCCAAATGCAGAACTTGCCCTATAGTACCTAATATATCGCAAGTAAAAAGCAAATAGACTTGATCAACTGCAGGCCAGGAACTTTGAGCAAAAATTGTAAATTTCGGTAATAAGATTGGAATTTTTTTAATGGAGTTATTTATAGGAGAATTTAACGAATTATCCCCGCCTCTAGTTGTAGAGGAATCCGAAAAGTCAGTGTTTGAAAACCAAAATGGTAATAACAAAAAAAAAACCCCTACATTCTTAAAGTGTCTCAAAAAATACTAAATTAATTTTAAAAACCTATTTTTTAACAAATGCACTGTGCTGTCCAAAATAAAACTGAATTAAAATCCTTTGACTATGACAAATTTAAACTAATATTTTTATGGATACTTGCACAGAAATAGGAACAATGGATTATTATATTATTATCATTATTGTTATTATTTATTTATTCATTTAATTTCTTACACATTCAGAATAGATTTCATAAAATTGTGAAGATTATAATATGAATAACGAATTTCAATATTTAAAAGTGAAAAAAAAAAATATAAAAAGAAACAGAGTAAATAAATTAATCATACATTATATTATAAAGTAGGAAAAAAAAATTTTATAATGAAAGACATATAAAGAAAGAAAAATTTGAGATTAAGAATTGAGAAAAGCTTAATAAATTAAAGAAAGTTAAGAAATTAGGAAGAGAAAACATTAATCGCCAAGATTTGAAAAATATGAATGTAAACTCTTTTATTTTTTAAAGTTTGCATGTCGTTTATCACTCTTAAATACAAGGGAAGTGAATTACATAGTCGTGTTACAGCTATTAAAAATTGTCATTCTGATATCAAAAATGAAAAACGAGGTACGATTATGCCTATAGGTCTCTGATATACCGGAAGTTGTACCTTATTATATAAATACATTGGTTTACCAGTTTTCTTTGTATTAAAAACTAGTTTAGTTGAGCGATATTTAATAAAATTTTCAATGGACATATTAAGCAGGTTTAGATAAGTGATATATGTGGTCATATCGGCGAAGACCATAAACGTACCGAATTATACCTACTATTGAAAGCAACTTTCAATTTTCTTTTACTTTCAGTGTCGCAATTTGAAACAATTTGACATCTATTTAACTCTTAGCCGCCACACTTCTGTAGAATAACATAGCTGCCACACTGGGGTACGAAACGCCCCAACAACAAAATGTCGTATTGTGAGTCAGCTATTGAATTTTATTTGCTTGAAAAAATTCTGTGTTGATCATTAAGATGTATTTTATAAGATGAAGTAGGTTTAAACAAAAATATTCATATTTATTATTAATAAAAAAATTGTTAATTGTAAAAAAGTGGAGAAAATGATGATTTTCACCAAAAAAATTCTATTTTTTTCATTTTTTAATATTTTGAGCTAAAAATTTAATGAGATACTCTCAAGATGTATACCTTCAAGAAAAAAAATACTTCATATTTATCGTAGAGAAAAAGTATATTTATTTTGTACTATGAAGAGCTTTTAGCTTCGACGTATGTCGACCGCGTGCTCGAGACTGTAAAAGACGTTGATAGAGAGTTGCGTTTTCCATCTCGACATCTAACTCCGATGAAGATGAACTATCAGATACGTTGAATTCAGACTCAGAACCATCATCGACTTCAGCATCCGAAATATTCTCAGCAACGCCATTGTTACAATCATCCTCGATCATTTCTTGTCCCAATGTCCTATTGCGCAAATTGTATGCCATCTAATGGTAACGAATAAATATACTAATATAAATATTATAAACGTTGTAAAAAATTCTGAACATTCAAAACATTATACTTACGATTATTTAAGAGAAAAACAGAGTAAAAAAAAAATACTTAAATAATTATAACTGCCACACTGGGGTCTTAAACGGCACCACACCACTTTCAACGACTGCCAGAACGATACTAGCGCGCATATCATCGTACTATAGTACTAATAATAGATGGAGCCACAATTCCAATTTTTTGAAAATTGTATGTTTTATTGTAATTTAAATAGCGCTGGGGTCAGCTGGACCCCACAAGTGCAGCTAAGGGTTAAAAGTGTTGGAATTGCTAAAGATTTGGCTATGTCTTACCAACAACATTTTTAATATGATCATTCCAAAATACCCAAATTTTTAACAGTTTCAACGTACTGAATATGTGAATTATTTAAAGTAATGGGAGGGAAGTACGAAAGATCTAATCTGTTGTGGGATATGACTAAACATTTTCATTTTGTAAGATTTAATGTTAGATTATTCTGCAGGGAACGATTTGAGATATTCTCAAGAAAGATCCTGGTAAATATTTTTAACACAGTTCTCAATGAGACCTAGACGACCATTCTGGTAAATCTGAACATCATCAGCATAAATATGCATCATTGAATTTGGAACAACAATATGAATCTCATTGATCCCTGCGGAACACCTTTGCGAACGGGTAGAAAATTTGGCGAGGTATTACTTAAATACACTGCCTGTTTTCTGCCATATACATAGATAATTAAAAATTAACCTATTTGGAATTTCGGAAAAATTGAAAGAACTGCGCAGTTTGTTACATAGAACGGTATGAACGACCATACCAAATACATACTTACATCGTCATAATCAAGGTCAATACGTGTACGAGTATCATTAATTACTTTAATAAGAGCTGTAGCACAGCTGTGCTTTGCACGAAACCCAGCAAATTGAAAGATGTCAAAATCACTTCCAAATATATTTTTTTTGAAATATTTCTTCGAATTGAAAATGATGCGCAAAATAAGTTAGCAATTTTAAATTGAAACTCAAAACTATTTCAATTATACAAATGATGCAATTAGTTTTGCAATGACAGCTTGGTCTATTTGGCACTTTCTTGAATTTATTGAGAAAATCAAGAAAATCATGTATAACTTGTTTGTTACCAAGGTTGAACAAATGGATGGTTCCTAAAATGAAACATATGGTAAATATATACCTACATAGTTAAATGAAAAATAAGCCCATATGTTTCATTTCAGCAACCAAACAGATGTGAAACTGAAAATTCAAAGTGCGCGACTGTCCTTACTTCATTTATTAATTTTATTTAACGTGAAGACGAGAAATGATTTATGTACATATGTATATCCTCGTCTGCTTTCATAGTTTGAAACTGATTTTACAACAACGACGATGTTACATCACGCTCACATCTCTTTTTTCTTATCGCATTCATTGTGTTCGAGCCTAAGGATTCTTCTAGTTGTACGCAATGCTAATTTAAGTTTGACATCGAAGTTTTAATTCTTCGCATATAGCAATGCTGGTTTATAATTGACAACAAATTTTTTAAATTAAAATAACATACTTTTTTTGGCGATAGAAGATGTTTTTAAAGTGTTTAAACAACTTCGAACAATAATTCTATAAAGCTTGTCGCTGTCTTTGATATATAACGTGTCGTTTTTACATGTGACATGTCGTTTTGACCACTCCAAAGAAAATGGTTAACCCTCAACGCCGGAAAAGATGTTTTATTTCAAAAATAATGAAATATTAACTGTTGTCGTTTTCTTTAAGACAGAACTATAAATCATAAATCTCAGACTATATACACATGTGTTCTGCGTGCAGCGCTGTATGCATCGATGCACGCAGTCATGCTTCACATCTGCTTTATACATTAAACTGCACATTCAAAAAAATGATTTTTTCTTGTTTTTCTTTATTTGTAAAAACAATAAGCATATATGTATATACATATGTATGTTTCGTATTATAATTATTATAATATTTAAGAACGAACAATTATTTATCAATAATTTGACGTACCAAGCTTTTTCCTAAATCAATAAGGTATATCTTTAGATATAAACATTCTAATGAATGTAAAAAATTCACATCAAAGGGCACGGTAGTGCCCAGCCAAGTTCTGGCACTACACCCTTTTTACAGGAACAAACTCAGGCGACTTTTGACCCCTCCCTATCTTCAGTACTAATGAAGTCAGAAACTTGAAATTCCGAAAATTTGCTAAGCTAGTCAAGCACAGGCGCCTCACCAAATTTCAGTTTTCTATTATAAGCGGTTCCTGAGATATAAGGCCTCAAAAATCACAAAAACCGTAAGTGACTGACTCACTGACTGACAGATCATCAAAATTATGGAGCACTTCCCGACATCGTAGAATCTTGTAATTTTGCACAACGGTAGGTCTTGTCATGCAAGTAGAGGGAAAAAAAAGGAACATTTGACGTTTTCCATTCAGGGGGCGTGGTATCCACCCACTTTCTCCGAATGGGTGTTGGCTGAGTGGAGCACTTCCGACTGCTGTAAAATGATGAAATTTGGTAAAGTGGTAGGACTTAAACTGCATACAAAGAAAAAAATATAAAATTTGAAGTTTTCCATTCAGGGGCGTGGTATCCGCCTACTTCCTCAGAACTGATGTAAATTATATATGGCGCACTTCCGATTGCAGTAGAACAATGAAATTCGGCAGAACGGTAGGGCTCAAATTGCATAAAAGACCAAAAATAAAAATTAGGGTTTTCGATTCGGGGGCCTGGTATCCACCCACTTTCTAAGAAAATGTTTAATTTATATGGAGCACTTCTGATTGCCGTAATTAAGGTAGGTATGTTAGTGTTAGGTATCTTGCCAGGACAAGAAGAAATAATTGAAGCGCAAATCAAAACAACCAATAACAAAAAGAAAATATACCAAAAGAAATCGGAAGCTTTAAACTAAGTTGAGTACACCCTTCTATCTTTCCGTATCTTTCGAGATTTTGACATGGCAAAATATTAAAATCTTTGCAAAAAGGAGTGAGATCAGACAAAAACATAAATGTTAAAAAAAGAGCCAAGTTCTTCTATACAAAAACCTTTATCTAACAAGTCAGCAGTGAAAAGTACTTAGATCTAAAAGTACGCCAAGTTCTTACTTCATGAAGGTTTAATACCGAATATTTAGAGTAGAATAATATCGAAACAGCTACAATGTAATAGAGAAATTTTATTATTTAATGATTACTGACTAAAATTTGATGGGCTTACTTGGCAAGTTTTTTTCTTATGCCCAATTCGAAAGGTTTTGAAAACGTGACAAGTGAACCCATCAAATTTTAGTCAGTAATCATTAAATAATAAAATTTCTCTATTACATTGTAGCTGTTTCGATATTATTCTACTCTAAATATTCGGTATTAAACCTTCATGAAGTAAGAACTTGGCGTACTTTTAGATCTCAGTACTTTTCACGGCTGACTTGTTACACAAAGGTTTTTGTATAGAAGAACTTGGTTCTTTTTTTAACATTTATGTTTTTGGTCTGATATATTACACTGCAATCCCGTTATTTTTTTCCTCAACACGGTAGGGGATATTTTTATGAAAAGTTGTAAATATAATGGTATTAGGTATAATACATGTAAGTATCAAAGCTATTACCAAAATTAAGAAACTTGTATTTAGTCATGAAGCAATGTATTTTATCAATATAAAATTCTAAGAATAAAGTCCGAATCGGATTTGCAATTGAATAGTACTATACAAATTTAAGTCTGATAAACTGTAGCTTGTCTTAATGTGTTTTCATTTTTTTATGTCAGTCAACTCCTTTATGAAAGTTTTCCAATTTTCAGGGAGGAGTATGCTAAAAGGAACGAAAACTTTTCATATATTATGTATGTATGTTCGTATATTTCATTCGCGACATGTGAAGCAGACTATAATGACGCAGCTAAATAGACATTTTGTCTGCAGCACGCTGCTGATGAGAAAATGTTTTCTGAATGGTTTCAATGTTTCCATATAATCCTCGTATGTTGTATTCTGTTTTCTTGTCTTTTCGATGTGTTTTTCATTAAAATATTGTATCACCAGGAGAATAACAGTAAAATAAAGACCATGTTGTTGCAAAAACAAATAAAATGCACAACTGGGTCGCTAGCAATATTTAGGCATAATAAATAAATAAAATTATTATGTATGTAAAATTATTAATACAAACAAATAATTTCTATTTCTTAAAATGCACGACTGTGTAGTGTACTTTCGGATTCAAAAATTATATATATAAAAAAATAAAAAAAAAGAAAAATGTTCAAATGTATAAAACTCTTGTTTAAATTATTTTATCAACTAGTAAAATAGTTTGAACTCAAAAATAAAAATAAAAATATTATGCAACAAAATTAAAAAAAATATATAAGGAGAGTGTTAATAATAATTACATGTTTAGTATTGGAAGTGACCAAAAAAGGTGAATTTAAGTAATGTTGAAACTTTACATGGCTCTGAATTGGATTGTAGAAAAATACTTATTACTTTGGTAACTTTGGATTGCGGTACACACTGACAATATGATGTGGTATTTCCTGTTTAGATACTTTTCATATTAAAGTATTTATATGCTTACTTACGACTACGTATGTTTTGTTTTTGAGTTGAAGAGCTTAATTTTAAAAACGTAGCGTTGAATTGTCTCATAAGTTGAGAACTTAAGATGTATCGAAACAGTCATCTTTGGCAATATTTGAAGCAATAGAAACATTTATCAAAACAGTTTATTTTTTCTTAGAATTGAAATGATATTTTGTTAAGAAAATTATTCATTTTATATCACATCAATTTTTAAAATTTTTCCAGTATATGAAGAAGTTAATCGTGATTATCATTACAATTTAATATTTTACTATAAAAGAAATTTTTTTTCGATCTTTGGCTTAAGTCCAAGTGGTTTAAAACACCAACCCTCCTTGGTAGATTTACTTCCATATTAATTTTATGAGTAGAATTTACTTTTTTTTTAAAACTGGAAGAGAAATATATGTTATATTTGAAAAATTCGGAAAAATCGAGGAATCGATACAACTTATTTAAATCGGAAGACGTTAAAGAGGAATTTAAAAAGCCATGGAGATGTTTGGGTGTTTTAGGAATTTTTGATTTATATTAACTCTTTGCCTTGGTAATTTTTTAAGAAGGTATTTCGAGGTATTTTTGTTTGTACTTTTTGATATTCATCTGCATCTTTGATGTAAATGTTATTAACGAATAATAAAACTCGTGGTATATTTCAATTGAATAACAGAAGAAAGATATAGTTTGAGAAAAATTCAATTCCATCCTCACAGACTCTGGTGTCTCACCGGGAAGCCACATAGTCCAACTGATTTTCTAATTTTCATTTTGACTATGAATGACGTATGGTAAAAGACTATTATATAACTCTTCTCCGATGATAAAAAAAATAAAAGCGCATAATCATTCCTGCCGACTTTTTTTACTCCAGGCTGTCGCCTTGAAAACTTTCATAAACTAAACGTAAACAAGTGTGAAGCTATCTTTTACTCTCGTAACCACTTCCAACTTCTTCATAGGACGTATCTTATCGACAATGTATAAGGTAGCTTGGTTGACTCAAGGTGTGATATCGGAGTTACTACATATACATAGGGAATTGAATTTCTGTTTTCGCACTCATCATTGTGAAGTGATGGTCTAAGGATATATTAGATTCATAGGTGACTAAATTTCTTCACACCGTCTTTCTCACGCATCTCCCAAATCTTGTCACCTAACTACCATGGTCACTCCCATCAACGGGTGACTGATATTTTCTATACCCATCAACTTTGTGCTTTTAATATCTATTGAATTGTGTATTTCCAATAAATATCCTTTCAAACCAACCCCAATAATATCTGATGCATACCTCTTTTCCAAATCAATTTTCATTGTAAAAATATAATACTTTAGTTTGAATATAATACTGTTTTGACAAGTTTATCGAATGTCCTTCAAAAATTTGTGTATACACGACCAACCTCACTTACGTTTTCTGATGCATTAAATAAAAGGAGGTTAGTAACTGTTGATTTTCTTCTCAAAAGACCATGCTGTTGTTGACATATTTGATCCTTAGTATGGAATACGTATAATGTTTCATATACGAGCTGTAGGTACAAAGAGAATCAGAATACAAGTTAATCCTGATATAGGCCTACGCCTATGCCATATAAGGACTATAGGGTTTCTTGGTTTCTTTAAAATAGTATGTAATGAATAGAGTCCATAATATACTCTGAATAAGGTTTTTGACCTTATCTCTAATATTTGGAACCCAATAATACATTTTAATGTAGTCAACATATTTATCAATACCCAAGTGACATATTTTTCCATGCACGGAGACATTATTTTCTATTTCACTCGGGACATATAACTAGAACAAAATACTACCATATCAAAGTGCACTGGCATCACAATGCAATTCAGTCTCCCTTTCTGGACTGAATATTGTCAACAGAGAACTCGGAACTTGTCAAAGCTGAACGGAATATTTTGATTAGTCAAATCTCTTAAAGGTTTTGCAATAACTGAAAGGCATGGAATAAACCTTCAGAAATATGAAAAGAATCCTAAACACTTTTGTGCTGAATTGTAATCAAATGATGAATATTTGGCGGATGCCTTTTGAATTAACAGTAAAACCAAGATGCTCAATTTTTTCATAACAAAATTAACATTTTCTTGGTTTGATCTCAAGTCGGAATTCAGCCATGCGCTGTAAAACTCGTCTTAGTAGTACAATGTTCATAGTCACAGTGGCCAACGTAATATCATCAAAAAATACCACTACAAAACTTTCATTAATAAATTGGCGTAAAACAAATATACTAAATCTCTGAAAATAAGCAGAACCCTTTCTAATGCCAAGGGGTAATCTTGTATATTCATTATGCCCATCAGAGATAACAAAGGCGGTCAATTTTATGGAATCTTCATCAATGGGAATATGATGGAAACCATTCTTTAGATTTGGATCGAGGATAGTAAAATGTTTTTTTCCATTCCACTCTTCCTAAGCAATCGTTAATCACTGGAATAGGATAAATAACACGCACCTTTATTAAGTGGTCGATAATTCACACGCAATCTTTTTTCGGAACTGAAACTAACGGAAATAGTGCTTGGAACTATGTAGAATTACTTTATTTGAATTGAAAATTATGACCTAGCACAACTGGATAAGGAGTACAAGTTTCCGGAACAACATACATTTCTTTATTTTTAACAATAGTATTAAATATCACTTTAGCACGAAAAATTCCATAAGTGAAAACTGGAGAACTTCCTATAGTCAGTAGTCAAATATCAATACTGCACTTCCTTTGAAATGTCGGAATGCTTAATTAAATTTATCGGGCTGCCAGTATCGTAAAGAGAAACATATTGTGTTACAATGCGGAACAGAATTATTGGAAGGATAAGCAACACTTACAGTATTTATTTTGTTAAGACTCTTGACTACGGAATCGGCATCAGAGTCGGAAAAGTTTTGATTAATTCATCTATGAATGTGAAATAATTAGGATATTTTAGGGTAACTTCGGACAATCCTTCAAAATATGCAATGTTGAACCACATCTGAAACAGGATCCCCCTACCCGTCTCGGATGTAGACACAAGGTGGAGAAATGTCCAGTATAAGAACAATTATATCCCCGAACAAGCTTATCATTGGAATCACCTGCGGTAAATTTGACCTTAGGTTTTTTTCTTATTGAGAGGTGAGCTGAACAGGAAATGGAATTAGCTGATGCGTAATTTATCATATTTGACTCTTGTAGTTGAGCATTACTATGAGCCAATTGTTTCGACTCGTCTATTGTACTTGCTGGATACAATACTACGGAACGATCGCGGAATCCGTCGATGATGTTTGTTTTTCGTCAATTTTTAGCAGGTGATGCGAGCTCTTGCATTTTCAAAATTCAAAAATTTGCGTACAGTTATAAGACAACATACGTGCGTTATGTTCGGTATGTTTGGGGTCATTATCGTGCTGGAAATAATATTCCTTGGAAATACCCAGGATCTCGGCACTTGTTTTGATGTTTCTTTTGAGGATATCAATGTAGCCGAATTGATTAATAATTCCTTCATTATTTCCTTCAACCTCACACAATAAGACGTTCGCTTAACAGTTTTCAGTGCGCGATTTTTGGCATTTTCCAAACCATAGTCAGCTATCAGACCCCAACAAATATTGTATTTTGACTCGTCCGAGAATATTTCTATGCGCCAAAATTCGAAAGGCTTGCTTACATACTCCTTGGAATGTTAATTTCATTCACTAATGGTTCTTTTTTGGGTATGCACGACTTAAATCATTTCGAACTATAGTTCTTCGAACTGTTTTTGGATGCACTTTAGTTTCATGATGCATTTCGAGTTCAGTGCTGATCTTCCTAGCTGTTATGAAATGATTTTGGTTCACCAAACGCTTAATAGCTCACTCATCTCTTACGGAGAGCTTTGATTGTGGAACTGATCTTGCCTTAGATTCGACCTATTTTTAGTTTCTAAATATGTTGAAGAGTTATCTACGTTGATTCTCATCGGCTGTGTTGGTCGTAATGATGATTAAGTGAAAGATTATTTCATTTGCACCCAAACTTTTGTAAAAGAAATTTCACAACTTTTTTGTATTTTTTTTTTTTGTTATTTATTTAAATAAAAATACAAAACATTGAACTAAATTGATACTTTGAACATTGTTTTATTCAAACATACTTTAAAAAAATGTATGACTTACCGATCGTGAGCAATGCCTAATTTTTTTTTATATTTTACCGCTGTACCCAAACTTTTATGGATCACTGTATGTATGAAAAAAATTATAATACATAACTTAACTTAAATCGATTATTTTTAAACTTCATAAATTTTTATTTGTATTCTCACAATATTTAGATTTTCCTCAAATTCCTTTCCACTCATAAGTCATAAAATATTTAGAATAAAATTCAAATAATGTAATTTCTTTATATCAAGCTCTTTAATTAATGTCCATTTGACTAAACACATATTTCAAAATAGCTCCAAGTACAAATGTAGGGAATTAATTAAGCATAAAACCACATTCATTTCCAAATTAATGCATCATTCAATCATTTTGAAACAAAAATATTTGTGTCATTCCTGAAAAAGTTTTGCGTTGACGACGACCATTTATTTTAGCCACATCCCCTCAAAAAAGTGGTTATTCCTAAAAGTTACACCAGAACTGTACCACATATACAGAAACCCACATAATACAACTCAAGCCCACATAAGAATGGGTATAGAGAAGTGATTTGTGTCAGAGTTTGCAAAATCAATTTCTAGTTCCGAATGAGTTGGATTGGATGATTTTTAAAGAGCTGTCCCTAGTCGCCATCAATTTTAGCTGATTTGACAAAACGACAACCCCGGATACACTTGCACGATTGTTGCAAACCAGTCAACCTACCCCCTAGAATAAATGGACTCTTCTATCATCTCATTGTGAAGCTAGAAATGGCACTTAGCAGTGCAAGTTACTCACACACAACCAACAAAACTCACAATCGAACGACGTACACACAACGAGGAATGCATGCGAAATTGAAATCGATTTACTAGAAAGTGTTTAATGTTTATCCTGGCAAAATAGTTCAACTCGAAATTGGAATTTTTCATTGTGAATGTGATGTGCGTTCTTGTGTCCACTAATACGTTCCACTCGGATGTAATTAAATACCAGTCATCCGATTCGAATATTTTATTCGTGTACAACCTATACCGTGAAACAGCGTCATGGCCCATGCCCATGGTAAAGAGGGTTGTCGTATTTCGTACCTTAAGCCAATCGTAGGCACAACACTCTAATAGCTATAGTGAAGATATATTATGTACACAACCAGCCAGTTCGTGTCAAGTCGTACAGTCACCTTATTTTTATAGAAAAGGTCCAAAAAGTGAGTGGCTTGGAAATTGGGGTCATATTTATAAGCTTTAACTTTTTATAAACTTCAAAGTTATGTCACAGACATAAATTATCAATTTGTATAATATTATTTTTTGTTTAAAGTTGTATTCACATAAGTTCTATAAGTACATAGACCAGCAAATAAGCCTGGTACTGGGCTAGAGCGAAAAGTTACCTGAGAATTTCTTCACATCATAAGTAACGCATTATAGTTTATACATCGGTGTTATTCTGACATTTACTATTTTGTGACTTATTTATTATTTGCAGTCATTTTTGAATTTTATTTCGTTCTCAAACTAGTCACCCTGCACACAATGCGCAAATTTTTGTTTTTCCAAATTTATAAATTAATTTAATTGATTAAATTAATGTGTGAAGAAGAGTCTGGTTATAAATAACAACGTGCAACAACGTTTACTTTTTAAGTGAAATGATTTCCGGAAAAATTCGCTCTTAAACGAAACAATATCAGAAAAATATTGAAAAATAAGGTTAAGCTTCTTAATTTCCCATCAGGTGATTGAAATTTATTATTTGTGTAATCTC
The DNA here is from genome assembly GCA_911387755.1 of Chrysotoxum bicinctum. NCBI lineage: Eukaryota > Metazoa > Arthropoda > Insecta > Diptera > Syrphidae > Chrysotoxum > Chrysotoxum bicinctum. Next base: position 27,862,315 of record OU426988.1, on the reverse strand, counting down.
CGGCAGAGAAAAACCCACTCACATCATCTCAACATATTTGACCCAATTAATTACGTTGCTCTGTTATACTGCCGATTTCAAAATTTCAGTTTATTCCGAGCCCTAATTGTACTAATTGTACAATTTCATAGGATTATGGAAGAGTCCTTCCGAACGTTAAAAGTAAAATAAAAAAAGCTCGTGCTGCCTTGGGTACTTTGTCTGAAAGTTGGAATTCGAATCAAATTGCCATGTTAAATACGAGTAGGTGCTATTATATGCCTGCGAAACCTAAAGAGTAGTTGTGGGCGCATTCGAATGATACGAGTATAATCGATTCAGACAACATCTCGAGATATAGATATCTCGATTCTTCATCCAAATCATTCAAATACTCAAATCATTCGAATGATTTCTCCTCACATCTACTTACTCTAAGCAAAATGAGGACTCGACACTCGAGTACCTATCTCGAGACCGAGAAGTGAATACTGAACGAAAAGACAGAAAAGAAAACAAACAAAATCGAGCTTATTTGTGTATCTCGTGTGTGCGTATTCTACGACTTTGGGTTTATATTTATTTTTATAGTCATTTTCGAACTCGATGCATCGTTGAGGTTTGAATATGGAATCGTCAAGCAAAGGCGAGAAGCAATAACCATTATAATTATGATTTTGTTTGTTTTGTTTCTGCTTTCTTTTTTACCTTGAAATTGAGTGTTTCTTTCCTACATTTTTTTACTATGTTGCTTCTAAAATCATTGGAATGATCATTCGATTCTTTAAATCATTCGAATATGCCCAACACTTTTAGAGAGCCTTGGAAGAATTTCTGGCCACAAAAAATTTCTAATCAGGAATTGTGGCGCAGAACGAGTGAAGATCAAGAAAGAAAACTGCCAATAGATTGTTCACACATTGCGGAAACCAAACGATGATATTGCGAAGAATTCCTTTGAATGGAATCCTTAAAGCGCACGGCGGGTTAGTAGACCAAGAACAAAATGGATATCAACAGTCTTATCAGAATCGGAACCCCAGAGAAAGACGGGGTCACAGTTACAATATCTAGCCGATAAAGACGATTTGTTGGCGCCATATGTCCCGAGTGGGGTTACTGGCAGGACATGGTGATGAAATTGACTTCTGTGAAAAAATGTTTTGATTGCGATTTGATTATTAATTTATGACCTAAGCGATACAAGACATAGGATATAAAAGGCATGCAGTACTTTTCAAAACATAAAATTATATATATATGAAGCTAATGATGCAGTCAGAAGAGCTCTTTATAAAAAGAGAGAGGGAAACAAAAAGAATGAGGTAATTCTCAATTGGGAACACGTCATACTATTTCGAGTTAATTAAATAATACGGTAACATAGTATCTAATATAGTAAAAAAAAAATGGTTTTTAATTTGAATATCTCAAAAACCCTTTGTAGTACAGATTTTTTTTTATGTCATATTCAAAATAACTCAAATTCAAAAACCTTCGAAAGACCAAGTCCTTTAATCCGCCACATAATTAAATTTTTATGAAACGGTGACTTTGTTGTTGTCGACTTCTTTCTAAAGGAGATATTATGTGATATTTTCCATAATGTTCAGAAAATAATATTTATGTTTTAGCTGCCAAAATATTCGAGAGTACCACTGTAAGCCATCAACGACCATCTACTAGTTGTCACATAATGAGACAACACATTTTGTACATCACAACCCATATGTCATTGTGACAAAGTTTAGTAGTGTGTCCAAACGGAGATGGCTGGATGGAGACGACTGTTGTAAGGCCATTTTGTCCATCTACACTTCGCTTTACTCGCTTCTTGCTGCTTATGCGATCAGGTTGGTAGGACTAAAATGGACAAGTTAGAATTACGAGAGAACAATTTAAAGGACATTTATCATTGTCACATAAAACGGATGAACTCACTTTGTTCACATAATAAACTGGGTGTTCTACATATTTTATTATTAAGCACCATCATGATGGCTGCCTAACAAGGTGTACCTATCATCTACATATTTAAGGGTTAATATCAAACCTCACATGAATACCCACTCATTGGTATTGAGGTTTTCTCCTCTGACTTAATTATTGGGTTACCAAAAACTTGAGGTGGGAAAGGTGATTAATTGTAGAGGGATAATGTATGTATGTAATATTACATTGATAGAGATGGTGATTTATTTTTTGTAATTTTAGTACCCGTTGGCATAATGGTTAGTGCGTTGGACTGTCATGCGGAAGGTCTCGAGTTCGATTCTCAGCCGCTGCAAAGTTTTTTTCAGGGGTGTACTGCCTCTTGCGAGAAATTGACAAATTCTTCAAGAGTATCTCTTGTCATGGAAAGTGCTGCTCATTAGCCGTTCGGAATCGGCAGAAAATTGTAGGTCCCCTCCGTTTTTAGTTACACGCACACAGGAATGGTTGAGAGTTGTAAGCTAGCTCCTGGTTCACTCCGAGCTGTTGCATCACCAAATTTAATTTATTTATTTTTAATTTTACTGCCAAAGTCTGGAGAAATTAAAAGAGAAAACACGTAGAAAACAGTTCACTCTCAGTATAAAATAAAAATTTTAACACAGTTTACACATTCCTAATCAAAAAGATTATCACTGAGTTAACGATTCTATAGCGCCATATACGTATACGTACTTTTTTATCTTATTTATTTTCTTATAGAAATATGCGTTGAGTGAAAAACCAATATAATAATTGGTATTATACATTCTGTACTGTATGAAAAAAACACTCTTAACATATCAAATATGGTAAAGAAAAGACATTAGAGTTAATTTTGAGGATTTTTGTTGCGAAACACATAGATTTTGATCTAAAAAAAACAGCAGTATCCTACTCGTTACGTTATTATACGCTAATTTTAAGTTTTATTGTGAAAAATGTTATACATACAAGTCTAATTAAAATCTTTATTTTAAATTAATTATTAATATATATTCCCCCCGGCGAGTTTCACCTTGTCGTGGTGGGGTGCCTTACGTCTTTTTTCCGGCTTGCTGGGGATTAGACAACAAAGAAAACTCAAACAAGACCTTTAGTGTCACGGTCATTTAATAAATTTATAATTTAAGGTGATCGAGACATCTATTTCGCTCGATGTATGCAGAGCAATTGAATTGACGTAATAAAATAAAATAAGATTGCTAAATAATAAAGATGAAAATTTTGAAAGCGAAAGGACATCAGTTGTAGTTCCAGCTATGTCCGAAAAAATGTTGGTGCTATATCCTATCTCAGTTATCTGAGTAACGGATCCCTAGTGCTGATATTTATAACGGGTGATTTTTTAAGAGCTTGAGAACTTTTAAAAAAAAAAAAAACGCATAAAATTTGCAAAATCTCATCGATTCTTTATTTGAAACGTTAGATTGGTCCATGACATTTACTTTTTGAAGATAATTTCATTTAAATGTTGACCGCGGCTGCGTCTTAGGTGGTCCATTCGGAAAGTCCAATTTTGGGTAACTTTTTCGAGCATTTCGGCCGGAATAGCCCGAATTTCTTCGGAAATGTTGTCTTCCAAAGCTGGAATAGTTGCTGGCTTATTTGTGTAGACTTTAGACTTGACGTAGCCCCACAAAAAATAGTCTAAAGGCGTCAAATCGCATGATCTTGGTGGCCAACTTACCGGTCCATTCCTTGAGATGAATTGTTCTCCGAAGTTTTCCCTCAAAATGGCCATAGAATCGCGAGCTGTGTGGCATGTAGCGCCATCTTGTTGAAACCACATGTCAACCAAGTTCAGTTCTTCCATTTTTGGCAACAAAAAGTTTGTTAGCATTGAACGATAGCGATCGCCATTCACCGTAACGTTGCGTCCAACAGCATCTTTGAAAAAATACGGTCCAATGATTCCACCAGCGTACACACGCGAAACACATTTCGAACCGAACACTGATTTTGGTAATAAAATTCAATGATTTGCAAGCGTTGCTCGTTAGTAAGTCTATTCATGATGAAATGTCAAAGCATACTGAGCATCTTTCTCTTTGACACCATGTCTGAAATCCCGCGTGATCTTTCAAATACTAATGCATGAAAATCCTAACCTCAAAAAAATCACCCTTTACAAATCTTGAGCAATGTGATGAGGGGGTCACGGGCAAAAGGTAATTGAGCGAAGGCGTCTCTCTTGCTAAGTCTTTAAAACTATTTCAAATACTCGTGATTGTGAAGAACAAAAATAATAAAAATGTGATCTTAATTGATTTTTTGACTGGTGTGCTCGTCATTGTTTGTTTCTTAATACCGATAAATGTAATACTATGTGTTTTACAAGAAAGTTTTTTTTTTTTAATTTGTTCAACTATTTGATTAATGGTAAATCAATATCTTGTGAAACCGGTATATCCATTCTTGGTGTGACATTTGCTCGCAAACTCGAATTTATTCAACTAATTAACTCCATTTCAAATAAAGTTAATTCAATTCTTGGTTGTACAAAAAAAGAGGCGAAACAAATTTCGGACCCTCTCCTGACAAAGCAGCTTTTATATCTTTTGTTCGACCCATTCTAGAATACGCTTGACAGTTTTTATTTTGTATAATTCACACGCGCTCAAGGGTATGTTAAGATACCCTTATAATGTTAAACGGGCAGTGAGCCCATCAAATTTTAGTCAGTAGTCATTAAATAATAAAATTTCTCTATTACATTGTAGCTGTTTCAATATTATTCTACTTTAAATATTCGGTATTAAACCTTCATGAAGTAAGAACTTGGCGTACTTTTAGATCTCAGCACTTTTCACGGCTGACTTGTTACACAAAGGTTTTTGTATAGAAGAACTTGGCTCTTTTTTTAACATTTATGTTTTTTGGTCTGATCTCACTCCTTTTTGCAAAGATTTTAATATTTTGCCATGTCAAAATCTCGAAAGATACGGAAGGATAGAAGGGTGGACTCTACCTACTAAAATCAACTTAGTTTATAGCTTCCTATTTCTTTTGGTAGGTATATTTTCTTTTTGTTATTGGTTGTTTTGATTTGCGCTTCAATTATTTCTTCTTGTCCTGGCAAGATACCTAACACTAACAAACCTACCTTAATTACAGCAATCGGAAGTGTTCCATATAAATTAAACATTTTCTCAGAAAGTGGGCGGATACCACGCCCCCTAAAAGGAAAACCTTGGTGTTTATTTTTGGTTCTTTATATGCAATATAAGCCCTACCAGTACACCAAATTTCATCGTTTTACAGCAGTCGGAAGTGCTCCATAATACGATGTCGGGAAGTGCTCCAAAATTCGGAGAAAGTGGGCGGATACCACGCCCCTGAATGGAAAATTTCAAATTTTCGAATTTTTTCCTCTGGTTGCATGACAAGACCTACCGTTGTGCAAAATTACAAGATTCTGCGATGTCGGGAAGTACTCCATAATTTTGATGATCTGTCAGTCAGTCAGTCAGTTACGGTTTTTGTGATTTTTGAGGCCTTATATCTCAGGAACCGCTTATGCCAGAAAATTGATATTTGGTAAGGCGCCTGTGCCTGACTAGCTTAGCATATATTCGGAGTTTTAAGTTTCTGACTTCATTGGTACTAAAGATAGGAAGGGGTCAAAAATCGCCTGAGTTTGTTCCTGTAAAAAGGGTGTAGTGCCAGAACTTGGCTGGGCACTACCGTGCCCTTTGATACATGCGAGCCTTTGGATTTTTTCTAGGGTTTTCCTAGTTGTTGTTAATTCGGTTTTCTTGTGCCATGCAACCGCACCATAGGTAATGATGGGTCTTACCATCATAGTGTACATCCACCTAAGGATGCTCGGTTTGCATCCCCATGATTTGCCTGCAATTCTTTTGCAAATCATTAGGGCTTTTGTGGCTTTTCCGACTATGTAATCTATGTGTTTGTTCCAGAGGAGTTTGCTATCTAGTATAATTCCTAGGTATTTTACCTCCCTCTGCATTTCAATTACTTCACCAGTCAAACGGATAGGTTTCATATGTGGTAGAAGTCTTTTCCTGGTAAATGGTATAATTGTTGTCTTGGATGGGTTTATTGAAAGCCCTACAGACCTACTCCATTTACTTGTAATTGTTAGTCCTCTTTGGATAATATCGCAAAGAGTTTCTTCAAACTTACCTACTGCAATGATAGCGATATCATCGGCAAATCCAATGCAGTATATGCCTTGGGAGGTAAGATTTTCTAACAATTCATCTACTACAAGACTCCACAACAAGGGTGATAGTACACCGCCCTGAGGACATCCTCTCGTTGTGATCACTTTCCTTGCATTTTGTCCTGCTTGTGCCTCTGCATTTCTAGTGCCCAACATTTCTATTATCCATCTGGTTATGGTGTTGGGTACGCATTTCCTAACAAGAGCTTTGCCTACAGCCTCGTGGGACGTGTTATCGAAGGCCCCTTCTATGTCTAAGAAAGCAGCTAATGCTGTTTCCTTTACATCTAAAGCTCTTTAGATCTTATTTGTTAGTTCAAACAGGGCGGTCTCGGTTGATCTGCCCGCCCTATATGCGTGTTGTCGCTGATTGAGAGGCCTACTTATTAACACTTCTGATCTTATGAAGTTGTCAATTACCTTTTCCAGAGTTTTCAGTATAAAGGATGTTAAGCTTATTGGCCTGAAAGACTTTGGATGGATTGTGTCCTTTTTCCCTATTTTGGGAATGAAGATTACCTTAGCTGTTCTCCATAGACTTGGTATATACCCAAGAGCAATGCTACTCCGTAGAATATTAATGAGATAGGGCATAAGGAATTCTTTTCCCTTCTGCAAAAGAGCTGGGAAGATACCATCTGCACCTGGTGATTTGTAGGGTTGAAAGGTATTAATTGCCCAATCAATCCTTTTACCTGTGCAAATGGTCGTGGCTATTTTCCAGTCCTCTTTGTTTGGTATGAGAGGTATTCTCTCTACCAAGTTACCATCTAATGGTAAACTGCCTGGGAAGTGTGTGTTGAGCAGCAGGTTACACCTTTGCTCTTCATTTTCGGTGAACGTTCCATCACTATACCGAAGTGCCAGTGATGTTAGTGTTTTCTCTTTTGCAAGAGCTTTATGCAGTCTTGCCGCTGCAGGGTTTGTTGAGATATTCTCACAGAAATTTATGAAACTATTTCTTTTGGCTTTTCTTATCTCTTTGTTATAGATTGTCAATAACGCGGAGTAATTACACCATTCCCTTGTTCTTTTTGCTTCATTGAAGAGCTTCCTAACCTTGGATCTTAGTTTAGAAAGATGTTTATTCCACCAAGGGGCATCCTTCTGTCTAGTTTTTGGTTTAAGAGGGCAGCTGAGTTCATATGCCTCGTTTATTGCTCCACTAAACTCGTTAACTACAACTTCTAACTCAAGGTTACTTTTGGTCGTACTTACTGGACCTAGTTGTTCCAGGTTTGATTTTAGAACATTTTGGTATAGGTTCCAGTTTGTTTTCTTAGGATTTCTGCCAGGGGTATTCTCTGTAAGCAGACCTTCTAAGGTAAACACTATTATTCTGTGATTAGACATTGATGGTTCATTGGATACTCTCCAACCCTTAACCATATAAGCTACGTTCGGAGTTCCGAAAGTTAAGTCTAGGACTTCTTTTCTTGTTCTAGTAATAAAAGTGGGGGTGTTCCCTACGTTAAATATTTCTAGATTTTTTACCATCATAAAGTCTAAAAGGTACTCACCCCTTTGGTTTATGTCGGTGCTACCCCATACTGTATGGTGAGCATTTGCGTCACATCCTATCAGTATTGGTAGCTTTTTCCGGTTGCAGTAGTCCACCAGTCTCTGTACTTCGCACGGCGGAATGTTGGCTTCATCACCAGCAAAGTAGGCTGCTGCCACAACCATCGTCTGGATACGACCCTCGATGTTGATTTGGGCCTGTATCGGGACCAGATCCCTTGTCATAAATTCTGAAAGACATATATAATTTATGTTATTTCTTATTTTGATACAAGTTCTGGGCGAGTCTTCTCTCGTGTCCCATATAAGTTTAGAGTCTCTACTTGTCAACCCTCTTACCTGACCCTTATAAGTCCAGGGTTCCTGGATCAGTGCTAGCCCTAAGTTGTCCGCAGCGAACTTCCTCGCCAGGACAGCTGATGCTGCCTTCGCATGGTGTATATTTGCTTGGGCTAGCCTGGTTCTGATCCCGTGTGCCGGCATCTTCTTTTTATTGGCAGATGAGGGCTAATGCCCCATCATCTGCTAGCAGGTGGTCTTCCTGCTCTTTAGTGGGAAGCGGTTCTGTTTGGGCCATTGGACAAGGAGAGAGGTCAATGCCCTCCATCTCAATGTCCAATGGATCCGGTGCTAACTTCTTCTGGTTCAGTGCTTGTATCACCCCTGTTTCCGGGAGTGATTGCTCTGTTGATGTGCTTGGATTTGGGGTTTGGGGGATTGGTGTGGTTGTAGGTGTTGGAGTGGGAGGTAGGATATTTGTGCAAGGTAGGATACTTCCTACTGTTTTTTTATCCAGTGATTCCTGGTCTTGCCTGGTAGAATCTTTTTCGGTTACCCGGGTAGAGCTGGAGGTTGTTTTCCGGAGACCATATCGACGGTTAACTATGAATACCTCCTATGTCGTATTTTGTAAACTTTAAAGGGGACACAAAAAACTGATTATAGTCTCAAAATTTAAACGCATAATAAAAAAAATTTACACATAATTATCAGTTTTGAATATCTATGATGTGAAATAGTTTAAATTTTAAAAATTCAGCGAAGCAGATGGAAATTATTAACGAAACTGCATCAAAAAGTGAATTTTACAAAAATGTATGTTAGGAGATATTCATAGTTAACCGTCGAATATACATTTATCTTCCCGAACTTGTAGTGGAGCTGGTGGTTTGCTCTCACTATTGCCTCGACGGAATCGGCGTCAATACTTATGACCAGTAGTTGACCTTTTCCTTCAGCCGAGCTCTTAACAACTCTCCAGGTCTGCACGTTTAGTCCCTCATTCTGGGCTTTTATGAGAGCCAGTGATCTCTTGTCATCTTGACCCAAACTTTTTGGTAAGAACAACGTGATGTTCTGCATTTTTGGTATGTCATCGCCCATGCATGCATACAACTCGATGCCCTTCCAAGTGCTCAACTTAGGTACACTCTCTCTAAGCCAATCTGCCGTTTCAAGTCCGGCGCAATCAATTAAGAGCAGACCTGTTCTGAAGTGCAGACCGTTGAATTTCAGCTTATGCTTCCAGCCCAAGGAGACCTCCTCAATGATTGCCTCCTCGAGTGTCGATAGATCCTCGGCATTCAAGGCGACTTGTGGATACCCCTTCGGCAGGACAGCAATTCTGATGCTCAAGGCCGCACTTGCATAGGAGAGCCTTTGTTCAGATGGTATTGCCTTAACGGTGGTTTGTCCCGTAGTCCTAGGTTTTTTTTGCATCTTTGCTTTGGGAGGAGTTAGTTGATGGCATTTCCTCTTACCCTGCTCTAGGCTTGTGTTGACGTTTTTCTTATCGTCCTTTCTTAGGTCCACCTTCTTCCTAGCTTCCTGCGGGGACAACCCCTCTGCAAGGAACCGGAAGTACCATTTGGTGCCTGCCCCGCTTAGTCCTTTTCTAAATGGGTCATCTAGGCCTCCTGGACTACCCAATTTAGGGAGTACGTAAGCTTTCCTGGCATTACGGCTATATGGTTTTTTGGGTGGGCTTGATGACTTAGATGGGGGTAACTTCCCCTCATCTACCTGTCCGACCTTAATCAGATCATTCCCTAGCATAGGAGGTATACTCCCTGTGCTGGTGGATGCTATCTCTTTGTAGCGTTTTCCACTAGTCTAGGAGGTATTCTCCCTTGACTAGAGGTTGACGCTGCACTCTGAGTTACGCTTTCCTCTTGTTTGGGAGGTATTCTCCCTTTACCAGAGGTCGACGCTTCTCCTGCTGCCCGGTTTTGCTTGTTCCCCTGAGGCATCCTCTTCAGGTACTTACTTATCTCCGGTCTCAGATCTTCACCACGGAGGTCTTTCTCCATGCGATCTGCTAATACACTTGCGGTAACATCCCGCGGAGTGTTGAATTTTTTTAAAATTTTTGTTGTTTTTTTGTTTTATATTTTTAGGCATATTATTCCCACGAGTAGCTAGAGAATTATTGGGGTCCGCCATATCAGAGCTCCGCATAATATGGTAAGGTCTAGGTTACTCTTTGATTCGACCTGGTTTCAAAGAGGTTCCGTTATAATACAGCCTGTATACTCCCTGGCTGCAAACCATCCAATGGGCACGGGTCACGTAACACCCTGGATTAGGGAGGGCAGTTCTTGGTTTTCGCTCATCAACTTCTCTACCGATTTGGGGTTATCCCAAAGTGGCAGATCGGGTGAGTCTTTGCTACTTAAGCCTTTGCACCACGTCACGGTGACTACCTTCGCAAAGGTAGGGTGGGATAGTCCTTATGATCTCACACCTTATAATAACAGACTAAGACTTATTGATATACCCAGCCTCGAGAACAGACGTTTCTGCTTATGTTTTGTTTTCATTTTAAAATTAATCAACGGTAACATAGATCTTTTGCAAATTTGAGTAACATACCGGAGAATATACGTATTCCAAACTATCGTACCAATTATGAAAAAGTTTCTTTTTTAAATATGATGTTTAAACTATTTAATGTTTACGGTTATAAATATAACAATGTGTTTGATAAAATCATATAATAAAACGGCAAACATGTTTTTTGTGGTACACTTTTCTCCAAAAGTATTTAACCGATTTCGATAAATTTTATATGGTTGGAAAGCCACAGTTACGGAGATGTGCAGAATATACTTCAGACACGCATTTACACACTGTGGGTCATTTTTGTTTTTGCACTGTCGAACACTTTGCATATTACATAAAATAAAATTTAATTTAATAAATTTGCTTGAAGACACTGCCAATAATATAAATAATAAATAATAAATTGGCACTCGAATTTCGAGAGCTGGGTCGGCTAGTAATAATTAATTCATGTAAATTTAAATCAACATTTTTTCTTCCAATTATTTAAAATTTTAATATCCAAAAAAAATAATCCCCAGAAAACGTATTTTAAGGTTTGAAAAATAATTTTTTTGAATTTTTATATACATTTTTTCAAAATATCTTTGTTGTAATTTGTAACGTTTATTTGAAAAAAATGAAAGTATGAAAAATCTCAGAAATGGATATATCCCATACGAATGCAAAATCGATGAAAACCAAATTGTAAATTTCCCCTGGATATAGGACTTTTGTGAACTGGACATTCGATAATCAACGAAAACAAAACTTCTTCTTCTTCTTCCTTTGTTTCGGCGCTGTTATGATCTCGATGTCGAGGGGATCATAACTCTCCCACGTATCTGCTTCACACTAGTGATCCGCCTGTGGGGTTCGCCGGGTTGACCTCAGAAATCGGCGGCAAGCCTCCCGGTTTTGTATTGTTCCATTTCTGAGGCCAACTGAATGCTGGTGTTTTTGCATTTGTTTGTACCAGGAGTGTTTAGGCCTACCTTTCTTTTTATTCCGAATTGGAACGTTGTATGATATTGCCTTTTTGACGGGGTTCTCAGGATCTCTCCTTTGAACATGGCAATACCAACTGAGTCGGTCGTGTTCAATTTTTTGGGAAATGGTATTCTTAACATGAAGGCTTCCTCGGATCTTCGTACTTCTAATTCGATCAAGCTTTGTAACTCCTGCTGTCATACGAAGCATCTTCATCTCAGCTGCCGTTAGCTTACTCTCATACTTTTTGTACATTGTCCAACATTGTGAACCGTATGTGAGTGCTGGACGCACAACTGAAGTGTAGAGCTTTCCTTTCAGCTTAGGGGGCATTTTTCGGTCACAGAAGATAGCAGAATTTTCCCGCCACTTCATCCACCCTACGCTTACGCGATGATTGATATCGTCATCACAAGTAGCTTCGTTATTTATCATCAACGAAAACAAAACTAATAAAAAAAACCAAAATTTCTAGCATTATCAATTTTTTAATTTTACAGAAAGTAATATTAATTTAGTGGCTGATCTTTGATCTATAAAATTTCCTATAAAAATTTTACTCGGAATTGATTTTAAATATACTTCAACATTCGTAAGAATAAGTTTTGGACATTTTTTTTAAGTTTTTTTTAATTTTTTTTTTTTTTTTTAATTTTTTTGTTTTAGCCATTTTAGTAAAAATAAAAATAAAAATGCAATTTAAGCACTAAGCGTTTGTTTTTCAAACTTGTTTACAAAAATTTCCCCACTTAGTACCCATTTTGGATTTACGGAAAATAAGCATCAAAATAACCCAACAATTTGTGTATTTATAGAGAAAAAGTGCTTTCTGTAACTTCGTTAATAATGAAGATAGGTAGAGCAACGGGGATAGCGCCAAACGATAGAGCATATTCGAATTAGTATAACTGCATCTTTAATTCGGTTTCCCGAAAAGTGGTCTATGGGGCACTTAAGTATTCAGTCGACACTTTGTAAGAATTTTGTTTGTAAAAGTAGCAGTTTAGTTATGTTACGTATAAGGTAAGAATTCTCCTACTGTTATCTCACCTTCTACGAAAGACCATATTTTATATTCTCAAAGAAAATCATAGCAACATACAAAAGTATTTGTTTAGATACTAAACAAAAAAAAATTTTACTATTAATACAACTCTCCTCTACCAAATTATTACGAATTTGTTTTTCATTCGTTGGGCATAAGTTCTAGCAAATATTTGGTATCTATACAAAAATATTTTTCAAATTTCCTCGACTTATACACCAGAATAAATAAATATCATGATGACTTTGAACTCCGTATTCAGACAATTAACTGCCCATTTAAGGGTTTTGGAACTTGAATTTTTTCTTTTAGTCATATCATAAGTCATAAATATGTATTCAAAAGTGAGATCATGATCATATGAGATTTTCTTGTTAAGAATTTATTAAAAAAGTGCGAGATTTTGTTTGCAGACAATTTGAGAAACCCGGGTTTTAAAGAACATGCTTTTGTTTCATATCAAGAAATTGATCTAACTGATGGCGCGGTTAATTTATTAAATATTTGCAATACACTACAGGAAAATAAATAGAACACTAAACTTATATTTTTTTCAGTTTCAATGCGACTTATATTTTAAAACACTTCTTAAAAAAATCATCAGTCTTTTGATTTTGTATCACTTATTAATAATAATCCACTTTAAAATCCAAGAATTTCCAGTTTAGCCCCAAATTAATTCCTTTTTTGATGAGTCAGCAATTTAACACAATCATTTAATTAAGTGAGTTCATATGAGCTTATACCATACATATCTATTTCTATGCAACGCTTCACGTCCTCAAGGCATTTTGCTTTTCGATCATATTCTGAATATCGCATACCCATTTTAAGTGCATCACGCTTCACCCATTAATCTGGAATGACTTGTTCTGACTTCAGGCCAAAGTCATAACTATGTCTATCCAACATTTACCTTCTAATTAGAAATACACCCATTCTATCCTTCATGATGATGCTCATACATGGACAGCCAAACGAAACGATTGATGTTTTCCTGCAGACACCTTTGACACCACTTAGAGAATAGATTGTTAGGTTCCACAGCTCGGCGGCGCAAGGCATTGACTGTGCGATGATTTACCACCATCATAAATTTTCCAGTTAAAGACTATGTGACCTCTGTAGATGACTATAGCTTTATTGACTTATCTTTTACTCCCATTTGGCAGCGAATTCGCATAGCCAATGGCTATACTAAAATCCTGGCGCGTCTATAAATGTAAGTAGGTGACATAACACTTTCTAGACATAATAGTTATGACCAGAAACCTTTATTAGCATGCTAGTGCTTTCATACAATATAATACTCGTAAGTACAATAATTCCTGTTACATATTGTTGACTATATTTTTAATAAGCCTGGAAGTAAAGCTTCCAGATTGCATTATTCATATTAAAATAATTGTCTAGAATCTTGAAGTTTATGCAGTTTTTCTCTAAATATGATTTTTACCCATCAGATAAATTATTAAAGATTGGAAATTGAGGAAACGATAAAACAATTTTAAAAAGCCGAAAGAAAATTATTCGCGAAAAGAAGGTCTTTTCTTTTTGATAAGATTTCGATATTTGTAGGTTTCCATAAGATAATTAAACAATCTATTGGAACCTAAAAAATATAATTCCATAAGCCATTGAATAACCATTTACGATCTATTTAACTTTTAAAGATTGTTTTTTTTAATAATTCACACGCACTCAAGGGCGTGTTAAGAGACCCTTATAATGTTCAACACAACACGGGTGACGGGGAAATTAGAGGGGGGGGGGGGGAGGAGGTGTCAATGAACATTGGTTATGAATGTTTGCAAATCGAAATGGCAATGAAAACCGTGCCGGGTAAGTTATTCCATAAACGTGTTGTGTGACTACGAAACGAATCTCTTTATTTGATGGTACGACCAAAGTTAGGCTCGAGGGTGAACTTAAGAGTATTCCTAGCTATGTGGGAGGAATGCAACTGGCTACTTCGAAGAAGCGATAAAATAATGAAATACATGAAAAATTCCGACCGTGTTCAAGAGATGGGAATAAATAAAGATGAGGACATTTACAAGAAAAGGTTTGTTTTAAAATCCTTGCATATCAAAACTTACGAAACGATTAGCTTCACTACTGTAATTGATACAACTGACTTATAAAATATTTTGTTTTACTTCGTTTGATTTCAACTTTGTTTTTGAAAATATCTTTAGAGGTCCAAGAGAAACGACTTGTATGCTTACGAGTATATCTTAACATTCTTATTTGCTTTTAGGACAGAGAGGATTTGTTGATAAGAATAAGATATGAATGATATCTTAATATCAGTACTAGTGTAGCAAGTAGGAAAATAGTATTGATTACTACGTACCCTGGCACATTAATTAATATTAAAGTTTACTGATAAATAATAAAAGACGATTCAAAAGCTAAAATAATGTATTGTAATTAAAGCTATCAGATGCATACTTATACTGATTCTCGTGACGAAAACACAAAAATAATTATCATGCCAGCTGCGTTTATAGACAGAATGCTCAAAGAGAAAGTCTTATTGGCGATTTTTGTGCAGGCAATCATCTCGATACAACTTCACACCTTAAAAAAATAAATTATGTATCCTTCTTTCTTCTACTACTTCATCTGTTAAAGACAACTATAAATGAAGACAGAATTAATTATAGGTTATCGACCAAGGATCCGTTTAAGACCTCCAGTGCCATTCGAAGCGAACTTTCGACGAACTATGGAGTAAATGTTTCCTCAAGGAGCATAGGGCGCCGCTTAAATGAAAACAATTTGCGTGGGTGCGTGGCTCAGAAAAAACCACTTGTTTCGAAAAAAATCTGAAAATCCAGGGTACAGTTTGCCAAAGCTCACCTAGACAAACCAATTAGTTTTTGGAAAAACGTGTTCTGGAGCAATAAATCCAAATTCTGCCGGTTCGGATCGGATCGGATGGGAAGAAATATGTATGGCGTCCAAAAAGCAGGGAATATGATCCAAGGTACACTATTAAGACGGTGAAACACGGTGGTGGCAACGTTATGGTCTGGGCTGCTTTTTTAAAGGCACGGCGCGGCGTTGGCCCCATAGTAAAGATTGACACCAAAATGAACCAAAACGTTTTCAGAGATATTCTGTTGGACCATATGATATCCTACGCAGAAGACAGTTTGCCGTTATTATGGCGCTTCATGCACAACAACGACGCTAAACACACTTCAAAGTTAGTGAAGTGTGCCTTAGAGGTGAATAAAATCGACGTTTTGAAGTGGCCTGCACAATCACCCGATCTTAACCCGATCGAGAATTTGTGGAATGATGTTGAACATCACATTGAGCAAGAAAAACCAACAAATTTAACTCAATTGTGGCAGGAGATTCAAAACGCGCTTGGTATGCAATTCCAAAGTCACGATGTGAGGCTTTGGTTGAAAGTATGCCAAGAAAAATAGCTTCTGTTCTGCAAAATAAAGGGTTCCCTACCAAATACTAAGAAAAACTTAGTATTGATAACGGTAAGTAACATTTTATCAAAAAACTGTTTAAAGTGCTAAATTCGTGTCCAGGCAAAAAATTGATGTTTCTACATTTCATACTTTTTTCTTCTTGCAGATGTTAAAAATATTTAATGAACTACTATGAAAACATAGTGCTGTGTATAAGGAATGTAAATAAAATAAAACTAAAATCATAATAAGAAAACAAATTGAAAATTAAATGGTTTTTATTTTCTTCAACAAGTGTGCTAAATTCTTGTCCACCACTGTATATGTTGGTCAACTGAAATCTTTTAAAAGACAGGACGAAAAGCTGACAAAAAGGTAAATGACACTTAATTGAACTACATAAGTTCAATATAAATGTCTTGATCAACTGAAATCTTTTAAATAGCAGAACGAAAAAGATATAGAAAGAAGAACTGATAATACTTGCAAGCAATACTAAAGTATTAAGAAAATTTTAGACTCTAAGTCAAGCAATGACATGAGAAAACTTATATTAGACACTACGATTCTGCAAATAAATACGGCCTCGAAGTATTAGGACTGACATTAATCCAAAATAAAGCGAAAACCGCTGAACATATAACAAGTGCAAAATGTAAGAAACGAAGATATTAGAAAGAGAAATAGAATAGTTGACGTATCGAGAATAGATCACCAAAGATGGACCAAAAGAGTGGTCAAATGGATACAATTAGACTTAGGCATAATCACCAAGCTGAAAGCAAGGACAACGAAGGAACAAGCATTCGAAGTAGAATAAGGGATGATCTCTGAGCTAATCGCCCAAGACGATTTAATGTAAATGCGATATGCAGTTAAGTAAAATAATTAATTCATAATACTTAACAAAAATTATAAATAGTGAAAATAAAAAAATTATTTCTCTGAAAACAAAGCAGTTTTATTGACTACCTTGACTGTATTGTTGATTTTTCTTGCCATTCGATTTGCTATATTGCTTGTTTATTACGTTTAGAACTCACGGGGATGGGAGACTGAGTTCCAATGGCTCCGCAATTTGTTCATTTATTTCGTTTCCTAAGCCTAAGAATAGATAAAAACGGATTATTTCTTACAAGAAATAGATAGATAAAAAGTCCAAACTTACTTTGATAGTTGCCAGCGAAAGCTGAAAACTCCAATAATGCCAGCTAATCGTGCTTCAATGCCACACAGCAGTCTGATGACTTCTACATTCCTCCCTGTTAATATTACTGATTTTGTATTTGTAATTAGTTTTTCCTTCGCATTATATTTGCGTGTAGTCCAAAGCTATATAAAGGAATAAAACAAATAAATAAAAGGCAAATCCTTTAATAACATATGTACACATTTTTGGCCTGTTCCACTCTGATGTACTTTAGGTCCATACATTTATGAATTTTCATTTAGTTTTTCCCAGAGCATCCTTTGCGGTTTTCACGAATTTCTTCTGTTTGCAGAAAAGGATTTAGCCAGATACGTTTTATTTTCATGAACTCAGAAACGGAGTTTATTTGTACTTTATTGGCCTACTTCCTGTTGTAGCCGACAACGATATTTAATTTGAATAATTAACTGTAACTTTGTTGTTTATAGATTTGTATCTAAGAATTAGTTGTTAATTTAAAATTTATAATGTTATTATTCATTCAAAAAAGAAAGCATAAGACGATATCAAAAAGAGTTTTTATTAAAATTTATAGATATCATATGAATCGGTCATTTCAAAAACCTCTTAAGCCACATTTTTTTCCAAAATGCTTTTTTTGCTGAAAATGGTTCCTTAAAGGGAGATGCGTATTCTGGGTAAGAACCACGTAAGTCTGTACATTCCTTCCTCTTCAAATAATACCGTAGGAAAGACGTTCATTGCATAAACAACATAAGTCAGTGACTTAAGAGGTTTTAGCATGCACTACCAAAACGGCGGAAGTAGTTTGATATTTTAAATTTGCTTTGCTCTGATTGGTTCAACAATATTCAAATCTTCAATTTGATAACAACCGTCATCAATGTCAAATTTGCGTTTTTCATACAACTATTTTCTGCGAAAAGTAATTTTAGCTTTAAAAATGTCTTCAAGTGAAACAGAGAGTGATGGTGCGCCGAAAAAGAAGAGAACGCGTAATACCTTAATGAAATGTTATAACAAATTATAAAATTGAAAGACAAGACATAAACTAATATATCTAAGAGATTTAAAAAACCGAGGAACTGTTGATATCAAGTTGCAGAAAAGTAGAATCATATGTCGAAGTAAGATCATTGAGATTGATATTTCTAAGGCATTTGATGGATTTTGACATCAAGCTATTATATCGAAAATACTTGAGTTTGGTATCAATGAAGCCCTTATTCGTCGGATTAGAAACTTTCTACTGGATTGTTCAATACTTTTTTTTTGGAAGGTTTCAAATCGGATCTTCACACAATAAATGCTGGGGACCCTAAGGTCTCCGTTTAGTCTCAGACTCTGTTTCTCATTTTTATGAATGATCTCTGAAACTGAATGATCTGATGATTTGCACTTCATTGTCTATCTTAGCTTTTCATATTCGTCCGTCACGTCCATCTCATTCGAAATTTAGAAAATATAGTCATAGAGCTAAAAACTGAAGATGTTTTGGAATTCATGAAATGGTGGCCAAATTTGTACAAAAAAAACATGTTTGTCAACACTGAATCTTTAAGAAAAAAGTCCCACAAAAACAGAAAAAAGCACCTTCGATACACATGAGCCTTAAGAATGTTTCACAAAGAAAAGGTACTATCATAGGAATATATTGATCGATTGATTAAACATTCGTTCTTATTAATAAAGAAATTTACAACTTCTGTTTCACTTCTATCAGCCAAGGCTTATGTATTAAAAGTGCCCATCAATAAGAAAATGTTGAAGATAATCAATCTATGTACCTTAAAGATATTAAAACATGACAAAAAGTTATTCTTAAGTGTAATTTTCAATAATAAGCAATACAAAATATAATTACTACCATTTTTTTGGTTAAATTATATACCATTTACCCCAGTCCTCGCTAAAACAACTTAAGTCAAGAACAGTTTTTTAGGTTTTTTTCATTATTTTTATTAATAAACTGTGAATTTTGTTCACTTTTTAATTTTCTTATCACTAAAATACTTAGTTAAGCATAAAAAAGTGGTTTAAAACTCATTTGTTTGAGCATGAAACAGGGGCCGAATTAGGTACCGCTTCAGTGACGAGTGAGTGAGTCCCATCAGTGATCGAATGAAAATGTCAAATTGGAGTAATTTAGTGCTCGATAACGTAAGCGGTAATGCCAAACTCACATAATTCA
Organism: Chrysotoxum bicinctum; assembly: GCA_911387755.1. Classification (NCBI taxonomy): domain Eukaryota; kingdom Metazoa; phylum Arthropoda; class Insecta; order Diptera; family Syrphidae; genus Chrysotoxum; species Chrysotoxum bicinctum. Next base: position 27,843,001 of record OU426988.1, on the reverse strand, counting down.
GTCACGTATTACTCGATAACTGATGCGGTAATTTGGCCCCAGTTTTTATTGATTCCTGAAAAATTCTAATTGAATGACTTATGAGGTTTTTGAAATGACCGATTCATATAAATAACAAACAAAGGAATTTTATCAAGCAAGATATGAAGATGCTTTTTATTTGATTTTATTTAATTATTAAATAGTAAATAACAATGTTAACTTACATTTTTATTAATTCTTTAAAGGAACTTAAAAAAGGCACAAAAGTAAAGAGTTTCAGAAAAAAAATTATGAAGTCTGTTTCGCAAAGACATGCATGCCAAATTTGAATGTTGCGATTACCATTTTGAGCACAGTGCGAGCATTTAGTAAGGCTCAAGATGATTCAAAAGAGATACCGAAGCACATTGAATTTGAACGGAGACATTCGTGTAGTTAGAAAAGAATCTCTGAACTGACGGTTCGAAGGTGGACACAAGGGCTAACTGATGGGCATTTTTTGAATCGAAAATTGTTAAAGGAGAGAAATGCAGCAGGCTATTTCAATAGAACATTGTTTATAAAAATAATGAAAGACAAGAAACATTGCGACGGCGCCGCGGCGTTAGAGAGTTGCAGATATTTCTGTTATACTTCACCTATCATTCTTGTAAAGCTCTTTTTTGGATTCTATCCAAAAGACTTAAGTGGGTTATAGGAGTAGTTGCCCAAATATGGAAATTGTAGTCGACCTTTAGACAGATCAAAAGTGGTGAAAAGGAAAGGAAACCCAAGCACTGAGTAACGTTTTTGTCGACATATAATGTGTCGAAACAAGGTGGTCTGTAATGCACATACCGGTAACTGAGTAGTTTAGTTTCCTCAGTTCAAATGCCGTTCAAGAATAGCAACATGAGGGGTGAGTTTCCCTTTCAGCATTGTAGTTTTGAAGCATTCAATCGTACGTGTCTTATGATTCACCATTTCGTTACACAAACAATAATCGGTTTTGAAAATTAAAAAAAAATCGCTAGATACATACACATAGTTGCTGTCAAAATAATAATAGCGAACTTTTTGACACAACGAAAAATAAAATAAATTAATCTACTAATTTCAAAGAAATAAATAGTCATCTGATTTGCAATATAATATTTTTTTAGGATTTTAATTTAAAAAAAAAAACATTTACCAATTCAAATAGAAAAACATTGGTGACAAAAATAGAAGCGCTATTTGAATTCACATTTAAATATTACACAAGGAAAAGTCAATAGACAATTTCTACCATAAGTGATAGTCGAGTGTTTCAACTTTAAATTAATATCAGTGTCGATCTGCATGTCAATGCGTGCACGTCAACTGTTTGTGTTGTGAAAGTGAAAGTCTTAAATTTTCAAAAAAAAAATATTAAAAAAAGTCCATTTCTTCCCCTTCAATCAATATAATAAAAATAAAAAAAAAACAAAAAAAGAAACAATAACCCAAAAATAAAAAAACAATAACCCAAAAATAAAATCTATAATCACGCCTCAATAAATCAAATCAATAATCCAAATTAGTGCCGCCGCAAAGTGTAAAAAAAAAAATAAAAAAAAAAAAATTGCTTATTATATAATCACAGTCAGCAAGTTCTAATCCCTCGTCCCATCCTTTCCCTTTCTCAATCAAACAGTTAATCTATAGCCTGATCATCGTGTACACTGTGTGGGTAATCTCACATAGAGTGTACGATGAATCAGGGGTCGAATTACCGCTTCAGTGACGAGTGAGTGAGTCCCATCAGTGATCGAATGAAAATGTGAAATTGGAGTATTTTATTGCTCGATAACGTAAGCGGTAATGCCAAACTCACATAATTCAGTCACGTATTACTCGATAACTGATGCGGTAATTTGGCCCCAGGTATAGATAACAACAAATGGATATTTGATAATTGTTAATCTCTTTATTCCAGGGGCGGATTTGATGCATGTTGCCATTTAGGCATAACACTAATGGCAATGTGTATTGAATAATGCAATTGGTACTGAGATTTATTAATTGTCAAATTAGACTACTCGTTTGTTTTAGATTTTTCGTTTTGTGAATATTTTCAATGGTAATTGATCTTAGGGTTGATTTTATCAACATTCGGGCGTGCGAATGAATTTCTATGCCACGTACGTCCACATTGTAAACAACGGGCCAGCTGTTTTGGCACTAAGTGAAACTCAGGTAGGTGAAAACACCGATGATTCGGAATTTTCTCTGCATGGGTATAGCTTAGTGCCATTATTCTTCCCACATCACGGACTCGCGATTTATATAAGAAATGATGTTGCGTACCAACCAGAAATTCAACTTTTAACGAATTTGATGCTCTGTCCGATTCCATCCAAAGAATTGTTTCCCATTATTTACTAGTTGGCTTCGCTTTTCTGGTCAGACAACACCCGAAGGAAGGTATGTTGAGGTCTTTGCTGAGTTAAACCACTTGACCCAGCTTGTTAATGAGCCAACTCGAATTCCTGACGTTGCAGGTCAAAATGCCAACACACTAGACTTGTTTCTTACCTCTGATCCTGATAAATACACCATCAGTGTATTATCTCCTCTAGGCACATCAGACCACTGTGTCATATCTGCGAATTTCTCGTGTCAAAAAACCCCATTTAAAGAGAAAACCCCCAAGAGAACCGTTTGGCAATACGAGAAAATCAACTGGGACGGTCTCAATGATTTCTTCAGAAACTTTAACTGGTCACTATGCTTCCTCGATAGTGAGTGGACTCCAGTGCAGATATGATTACAAATTTAATTCTCATCGGAATGAGAGATTATATCCCGCATAGGGAAAAATCTATCAAACCGAAAGAGAACTCATGGTTTGATTTGAGCTGTAAAGAGGTTATCAAGGTCAGAGAAGTAAGTTTCCGATGTTATAAAGCCAACCCTACTGAGGAAAACCGGAATAAGTTTTAACAAGCTAGAAAGACTTGCAATGACCATATTCGAAAGACCAAGTTCTTACATGACCAACAAATTAGGCAGAAAATACTACAATGTCCCAAGGGTAGTAAACATTTCTGGTCATTTGTAAAAAACATTCGAAATACTACTTCGTCCTCGGTCCCAACGCTCGTTATCAATGACACCCCCTATGTCAGCTCACTAGATAAAGCCAATTTGCTTGCAGCGCACTTTGCTGCTAATTCGACGCTGCCAGAGAGTGTTATGACTCCTCCTGTACTTGAAAACACAAACTTTTACATGGGACGAATATTTTTTCGTACTCATACAGTTGCAAGAGTCCTGAAAGATCTTGACATACACAAATCCGCTGGCCCGGATAGTATCCCTCCCATTGTCCTGAAGAGGTGTTCTTCAACGCTGGCAAAACCACTGCGTAAGCTTTTATATCTAACCTATTCCTCTGGACTCTTTCCGAGTAGATGGAAAACAGCATTTGTCCAGCCTGTCCCTAAAAAAGGTGAATCTTCTTCCCCCTCTAACTATCGTCCAATTGCACTTACGTCCCTTCTTTCCAAGGTCATCGAAACACTGATAAATAATCAGCTCAAGAAATATCTCGAAGAACGAAAGCTTCTTAATGACCGACAGTACGGCTTTCGTAGCAATAGGTCCACTGGTGAGCTGATGGTATATCTCACCGAACAGTGGCACAAATCTTTACATCGTTTTGGAGAAAGTAAGATTATTGCACTTGATATTTCAAAAGCATTTGATAGAGTTTGGCATCAAGCTCTCTTATCGAAAATGCGTGCATTTGGTATTGATGAATCTCTTCTTCGTTGGATTAGAAATTACCTTTCAGGCCGCTCAATACAAGTCGTATTGGATGGCCTCAAGTCTGAAACTCATAAAATAAATGCTGGTGTACCCCAGGGCTCCGTTTTCTCTCCGACTCTCTTCCTCATGTTTATCAACGATCTCTTATCTGAAACTTCTAATCCACTAAATTGTTTTGCTGATGATAGTACCCTCAGCTTTTCATATTCGCTTAAAGATTCACTTCCTTGTTCTTGGGAAGTGGAACTTGAACGGCAGCGTATGATAAGCTCATTAAATTCTGATCTTAACAGCATTGTCCATTGGGGAATAAAAAACCGTGTAGAACTTAATGCTTCAAATACCCAATGCTGTTTTCTATCGTTAAAGCGAAACCCTCCCCTTTTGCCGCTATCCATGAGCGGCACTTGCATTGAGGAAACTGAACAACTCTCTGTGCTCGGTATGTGCATTACAGATCAGCTTGTATGGAATGATCACATATTCGACGTGGCCAAAAACGCTGCCAAGTGTTTAGGTTTCCTTCGACGTTGCAAGAAATTTTTTACCCCTTCTGATCTGGCTGTAATCTATAAGGCTTATATTCGTCCAAAGCTCGAGTACAATTCCCATATTTGGGCAGGTGCTAAAATAACACACTTGAGTCTCTTGGATAGAATCCAAAACAGAGCTTTAAAAATGATAGGTGATAGAAGTATAACAGAAACATTTGAATCTCTCGAGCACCGTCGCAATGTTTCTTGTCTTTCATTATTTTACCGTTACTTCTATAAGCAGTGTTCTAGCGAAATAGCCAGTTGCATTCCTCCCCTTAAACAATTTAACCGTAATACTCGCGCTTTTAGGAATGCTCATCAGTTTACCCTTGAGCCCAATTTCGGACGTACTATGAAATACAGAGATTCTTTCTTTAGCCGGACTACACGCATGTGGAATGCTCTACCCAGCTCTATTTTTCCTTCCCATTGTAGTCTTTAAAAATTTAAAACTTATAATGTGCACCGGTATCTCCTTTTAAACCCTTCCTTGTTTTCCTAACGCTCGTACTGTGTTAATCATTTTAAGGGTAGTAATAACCCCTTGAGTGCGCGCTAATTATAAAAAAAAAAAAAAAAATATTTAGTCGCATGTCTCTTGTTGGAAATAACAACAGCACAACGACGTTGCATCTAATTAAAATTTGCACATCTTTCTACAGATAAGGACCTCCAAGGCTGCTATATAGCTTCCCAAAGGGCTGTGTTATTAGTTGGCTTACAACTAGCAACATACTTCTTTACATCGCCCCAAAGATTTTCTATAGGAGGTCTGGGACTGCGCAGGCCACTCCATGACATTAGCCCTCTTTTTTGGAACCACTGCTTCGCAAGTTTACTTTTATGCTTTGGGTCGTTGCCTTGTTGAAAGACTTATTTCAGCGGCATTTCATCTTAAGTAATGGCAGTTCATGCAAAAAATTAAGTAAACAGACCGTTTCGACGTTTGTAAATAAAATAGGTTTTTCGATGATTTTAACTTTAATAAAATGGTAGAGAAAGTATGATGCTTAGTTTGATTCCAATTTGCAAACACGTCGTTTTAACCTAGTTTCGTACTAAAACAGCTTTAACTTGGTATTATGTAATTCAACTAAAATTTTGCGCCAGTATTTTTAAGAGTAATTGTCAATTGTAATCTAGAAGGCAGAACGCCATTTTTAAAATTAAATGATTTTTATTTCAAAATAATGAACTTGTGAAATATTTGCTTATAGACTTCTTCTTCTACATATCGCCGCCTGAATGTTAAATGCCCCATAGACCACTTTTTCGGGAAACTGGGTTAAAGATGCAGTTATACTAATTCGAATATTCTCTATCATTTCGCGCTATCCCCGTTGCTCTATCTTCATTACATCTAAAATGGGTACTAGGTGGGGCAATTTTTGTATGCAAGTTTGAAAAACAAAAGCTTAGTGCATTTTTTTTTTTTTTTACTAAAATGGATAAAACAAAAAATTCAAAAAAAAAACTAATTAATAAATAAGTGTAAACAAAAATACCAAAACTTACTCTTACGCATGTTGAAGTATTTTTAAAACCAATTCCGAATAAAATTGAAAGTATTTTTTTACAAAATCTTATGGACCAGAATTCATGTTCTGTATTTTTCATAATTAAGTGTTCAAATACTTTATCATTTTCACACGTTTCTTGTAGACTTAAAAGCAATCGAATGTGGTATAGAAGAAGGTATAGACACTAAATTAATATTGCTTTTTGTTTTATGTTTTTATCACTCAAAGTAAAATTATAAAAATTGATAATGCTAGAAATTTTGATTTTTTTTACTATTTTTGCTTTAGTTGATTTTCGAATGTCCAGTGCACAAAAGTCCTATATACATAGGAAATTTTCAATTAATTTGGTTTTCATCGATTTCGCATTCGTATGGGAGGGGGTCGTATACCCATTTCTGACTTTTTTCATACTTTTATTTTTTAAAAAATAACCGTTACAGTTTTTGATTTCTTGTCTTCAAATTACAACAAAAAAATGTATATAAAAATTCAAACATCATATTTCTCAAGGAGAAAGTAAAGAAATTATTATAAAAACCTTAAAATTCGTTTTCTGGGGAATAATTTTTTTTTTTGATATGGGGCATTTGAGTACTCAGGCGTCGATATGTAGAAGAACCAAAATCGTAAATAAATTCTTAAGGATATAACTCAACTAAATTTCTGTTCCACCGTTAGAGATTAACTTAACTACAAAGTTAAATGCTTCATAAAACTCAAATATCCAATTTATCTACAAAACGACGTCATATAATGTGTCATCTTAATTCTGAGAACAGAGCTAAGAAAAATCAGCATTTAAAGTCTCAGAGTCATCAGCCTTAAAACAGCAGCTGCACCATCAGTGCTGTCAGCGAATTAATGCGTCCCATTAATTCTTTTAGGTATACCTATACCTATACGTATATACAGTTTGTAGTTAAAAAGAATGAATACGTTTGTATATAATATATGTATACAGATAAGAAGAACCGTTAAACAAAACCAACGGCAAATAACGGGTATCTTTACAGAAACCGGAAGACATTTTATGTTTTATTTATTCTTTGACACACGCACACTATAAAACCAAAAACAAAACAAAATAGGTACATAGCTACATAAATCATTCTTGGATTTCCCTGTAAACTTATGTACTAACGTTTTCGCTGATTCGAAAACAAAATTTATAGGGGGTATACGACTGAAATTTACTAAGAGCGAACTAGAATTCCCATTACAAGGATTTGCGTCACGCACATTAGGAAGGTAGGTACATACATTTTTACATAGTTAATTAATTTATAAATGAAAAAAGCCCACAATTATATGGGTGTTGTTATTAAATGTTGGGTTCTCCATTATAATTCAATAGAATAGATTAAAATAGATAAGATTACAAAAAAGGGGAGACAAGGGTCAAGGGGTTATACACTTCCAAATCTTTAAACACAATCATGGATTGGCAAGATCTAAATACTTTCCGTGTTAACAATATTAACTGTTGTCATAAAAATAAATGAGGAGTAAATTCAAGAAATAAAATAGCAAAGATAAAATTTTAAGTCATTATCGTCTGTTCATACATTATTCATTTTGTCATGGAAAATAATAATAAACAATAAATAAATAAAGGTATGTACAAAAAGTTTAGATTTATGGATTGAAAAAAATTATTTGCATTAAATTAAATGCATTATTAATATTGAGAGAGGGTTTGCACTGCGATCTAAAGATCTAATGATCGAAAATTGTTTCGAATTGCTTATTTTTTGAATGGTAATCACCATTGAAGATCATAGAATTGACCAATGTCTTCCAAACTAGGGATTCGCATTATGCCAAAAATCATCTGAAGTGACGAGATTCTTTGTAAATGAATGAATGTATGAAGAACCAAATAATATATATTTGAAACAAATGCACCTTGGAGTAATTTACTGTTTAGTTCGGCGGAACCATAATGTCTAAAAGTGGTAACACTTTACTTCAATTGAAGTATAAATGAATGAATAATGTATTGGGGGTATTGCACTGTGACCATGGAGATCTTTTGTGCCCCCACTTAAAAATGAATGAGCTCTCTCATCCTACAGTTCCTCCTCCAAATCTATTGCTCTTAGGAATCTTAGTATTTGGGCACTTTCAGCGAGGATAGCTCGCTGCCTTCCACCTAGTATTGTCCCAGATCGTTTTTCCTTTGGTGCTTGAGTGGACAACATCTTCCTAGTATGTAGTCCGGTGTTTCCTCATGCATGTTGCAAAATCTACATATGCCACTGCTTACCATACCAAGTAAACTTATGACGTGTCTTCTAAGTTTGCAGTGTCCAGTTAGGATACCTGTTATTATTCTTACGTCATTTCTACTAATCTAATGCAGTTTCGTCTACATCAGCTTTGGAAGTTCTTTTTAATTCCTGGATTGAAGTAGATCTATTTCTTTTTTTTCAAAATATTTTAAAACCTAATTATTACTGCGCGCTATCAGCAAAATACTGAAAAATACTTCATATTAAAAATCTCTATTGCAAATACGTAAGTAGTTTTACATAGCATAGAAACTCACCAGACTCATGTGTTTTTTAAAATTAAATTATATTAAATTATAGTAGCGTAAAATTTTAAGCGATTTATTAAAATATTAAAGCCATTTTAGTAAGTTACTAAATTAAAAAAAAAAAGATTTTTATAATTTAAAACAAATTTAGCATCTTACGTTTTACTAAAGTTAAAATCACAAACTAGCTACTTTAACTTTTAGTAAATTTCTAAATCCATATGAAATATGTCATTTTCCTCGAACAAAATTTCTTGGGAAATTTTATTTGAAAGAGTTAAATTGTGTTTTTTCTATTATTCGTGAGCTAATTGTTTTTAGAAGTAAATAAAAAATATAAAAAGTTTTCGAAGACGAAGATTTTGATTTATGTACATATGTATGTATATGTTTGAATAATCAGCTTTGTGAAGAAAAGTGCGATATTTTAAGTCCCGAGCAAATCCTTTTGAAGAGCTGGACGATGAAGAATTTTACTTAAGGTATAGGTGACAGGACAACAGAAAACAAACACAAAGGATATTACTCGTATGTACAACAATTAACCTTATAGGAGCATTACATGGAATTATCCAGTCCACAGTGGGGAAAATATTAAACAAAAATTCGAAGAAGGTTGTAAATTGTGAACAGATTTAGGTTTGTTAACTTTTTTTCGAACTGTCATTGTTTAGACGTCTTCAGATCCACCATTTTTAGTAAAAAGGAATAAGTATTTAACTAGTTAGTAAAACGAAAAAAAGGACTAAGATTTTCGAATAGCTAGTAAATTGCTAAATGTTTACCAAATTCCTAACTAGTAAAATGCTAAGCCCTTAACAAGAGGTTGTTTGAAATTTTGCCAAAGTATTTTGTATGTTATTTTTTATAAGAGATAGCTAGTTATGCTTTCTTAATAGCCAAGCCAAATCTGAGATATATTTTGTTCTAAGTTTTTTTTTTTTTTTTTTTTTTTTTTTTTTTCGTGGGTAGGTGAAGAATCTTCATAGACACTATGAGCCCGGTACTCATAGTAGTGTGAGATTTTTACTCACTAAAAAACACCTCCCTTTTGTTCTTGCGACTACAACTAAGTTACCTTATCAAGTAGTTTTAATTTCATTATATTATAATCACGTTTGGCAGGAAGCTCCCCACTGAGAGGACCTGCAGATACCACATTTGAAAGCGGATAATCCTTATGGCGCTAGGTCGAACGGTCTCGCTCTTTGAAGTCGGCGCACAAGGTTTGTCTCATCAATTGTTTGTCGAATAATTCTATTGCTATGATTATTTAAGTGAGTTCGTAGCTTTCCAGCGAAAACTGCTATTTCATCTTCAACAGTTGGCAATCGTAAGTCTCTGTGTAAATCACTGTTTCTAATGTACCACGGAGCATTAACGATTTCTCTGAGAACTTTGCTCTGAAAAGATTGTAGTATTTGTCTATTGCTTGGTTTAGTACAACCCCAAAGTTGTATACCGTACGTCCATACTGGTTTTATCACTTGCTTATAGATAAGCAATTTATTGTAGATGCTGAGTTTGGAATATCTTCCAATAAGCCAATTCATTTCACGTAATTTATTTTCAAGTTGATCTCGTTTCTTTTTAACGTGAGTTTTCCATTTAAGCTTAGCGTCTAGTGTCATTCCTAGGTACTTTGCTTCATTAGCATATGGTATTTGCACCGAATTAATGTAGGTGGGTAGATGGGTAATTTGTTTGTAAGTAAAATTAACATGTGTTGATTTGGACTCATTAAGAACAATTCGCCATTTCTTAGTCCATACCGAAATTTTATCTAGAGCTCGTTGGAGCTTCTCGGTTGCAGATTCAACTGAATCGGATGTTGCAAGTATAGCCGTATCGTCTGCAAACGTACCTAATATGGTATCTTCTTCTTGAGGAATATCGCTAGTGTATAGTACGAACAGAATCTAATTTAAAATTGTTATAAGAGCATGTATAAAAATAAATATATACCTAGCAATTACGTAAAAAATAATTTGTGTTTTTTTTTTTCTTGTTTAAAATTTATTTAAAAAATTTACTTTAGATTATTTGTATTGAAATATATTTATAAATATGAAGTCTGAAAGAATTTAATCAAATTTAATTGATTTTTTTTTCAAACATAGCTTTTACGTCTGAGACTCTACCTGAACCCCCAAATCCCATTATTCCGGACATTCCTAACAGCATATTAACAGTTCTCAAGTCATATCTGCTTACATAGCAAAACCAAACGTCTATGGATACACCCCCTTGTACCGGTACATACAAACAGACGCACGGAAACCTTAAACCCTGTGGAAATCGTAGGAAAGTTAATCAAAACAATTTACACTAAATAATCATAATTTATGACTTAAGAAAATCATAATGTAAAACTAAAATCATTTTTATGTACGTCAGTCTTAATTCAACAAACTATCGAGTAGTGCAGACTCCTTTAGGACAGCGGCTACTCTTGAACATATGATAATATTAGAATAAATATAACCAAGGTAAATATAAACAACAAATAAATAAATATATACAATAATGTATACAAAATTAAAGAAGCAGACGGAATCGTGTTCATGTTCATGTTCATTTACTTGCGATATAAATAGGTACTGCATTTGGATAAAAAATCTAACTCTAGATTTTGATCAAAGTTGACAATACGATGATAGAGGAAACGAAAAAATTGGGCCCGGCAATTCTGTCTCAAGAAACATTTTTAGCTATATTAAAGTTCGAAAAGCGCTTTCACAGCTAATCTCAAAGCTTGCTTATTCAAAAAAAAAAAACGATCTAGATGCATCCTTAAAGTAAAGATGGAGCTCACTTGCAGCTGACTGTCTCCCTACAGCCTAACCCACCGAAGCTAATTTCTTAAAATTCTGTACTTAATGGTGTTCGGTGATTTCCTAGTGGAGAAATTGAAAGTCTCCGAAACCAACGCTACCTGCCATACAGCCGTTATGCAAAATCATTTTTATCTCAAAAGCGGATCTTATAATTTTGATAAGCGATTTGTAAAAATTTGGGAAAAATTGTTATTCACGGTACCTGTCGACTTTTTCATTAACGTCTCAAACGAATTTGATCAACATTTTTGTACAGAAGTTCCTTTAAATTTAAAATAATATTATAAATAAAAAATATTCAAACATTTTTTTTTCGTTTTTGAAAATAAATTCAAATTTTTTTTTGAAAGTATATATCTTGAAAACGTGCAAACGATTATTTTTTGGAAATAATTTCCTAAAATTAATTTTTATCTCGTTAAATCCATGTGTCATATTTATTTATAAACAATTCTTAAATTCCAAGGTATCTTACATAAGAGCAAGTACGTGCGATCGAGTCGTGCATTTCATTCCAAATGCTAGTAAAAAGTCATTTTGAAATCTACCTCGATATTTTTTAATTTACTTCTTTCTTTTCTTCCGGAAGTGGTAATGCTGGCCTGTACTTCTTCCAAAGCGTAACTGAGATTGCCATAAGCGTCAACAGTGAGTGCTGCAGATCGGAGATCAACAGGACCAAAGATCACACAATGGACATTCTTCACGAGTGATTTGATGACATTTTTATCTCCTACGTCCCGTGGTCACGAGCCATGGATGTCGTGCAATTTTCGCTTTTGGCTTCTCTTTTCGAAGCTATCTTAAATCCACACAGAATTCTTGCCTTAAAAGTCAACACAAAAACCCTATCCTGCTAAGATTCGTGCGATACAGTCATCTAAAATTGGACCTCCCGAATACTAGCCACCAAGCAAACCTGAGCAAAATTTTATGGAAATTATATTACATATTCAATTCCATAAAAATGTAACAAGAATAAGTATATTAAAGACCATTTATTGATAAAATCTCTAATAGAAGCTTTATTTATAATTCATCACCCAATATCAATTTATTTGATTATTATGCTGACTTAACATATTTCTTTCTTAGGTTTCTTCATGCAGTAACTTTTTTTTTCCATAGGCTTACATTGGTCGAGATTTCTTTTAAGAATTTGCAGAATCTTTATTATACCGACTAACAACAAATCCTGATAGCATTGTGAGCTCAGAAGAGTTGAAGTATTTTTAACGACTTCCTTTTGAAAGAGCATTTATAGTACTTTTTACTTGCGACTTATAGGTACTATAAGGCAAGTTATGCATTCGGAAAAAAATCGAACTCGAGATTTTGATCAAAGTTGACATAACGATGATAGCGAAGACTAAAAAAGTGGGTCTCGCTGGGTCTGTCTATCTGTTCGATTACAGCCTAAGCGGATCGGCAGATTTTGTTTAAGCTTGGTAGATATCATTTTTAATTTTTTCCCCCCACACGAACACGTCTTATTTTTTTAAAAAAAACCAAAACTAACGGTATCTGCCATACGAATTTTTTTCGAAATCTTATAAATATTTTTAATTTCGCCAAAACTGTTCGACAGATTTAAAAAAACAGATACAAAAAAAATTCATTTAGTAAAAGCTGGTAATGGTTGAAAAAAATCTTCCGAAAAATGGTTACAATTGAACCATTTTTTTGTTTTTGATTTTCTCAAAAACGGTACAACAGATTTTGATCATTTCTTTTTTTGCTAAAACTCCCTAAAAATTTAAATAGTATTGTATATTCAAGTTTTCGAAAACAAATTTTTGGATTTTTGAAAAAAATTTAATTTTTTTATTCAAAACTCAATATTTTGAAAACCCCATTCTAGATTTTTTTTAAACTTGATAAATAAAAGTTTCTCAATATAATCTACAAGATGTGAGAAAAAAAATGTATTTAACCTAAAAATCGCATTTTTCTCGAAAACGGCGCCTAGAATTTTGATAATTTTTTTTTCTTTCAATTAATTTGTATGATCTTTAGTTTAGTAAAAAAAAAAATTAAATTAAGTTAATACAACTTGTACCGACCATGGAACCATTTTTTCTAGTTTTAAATTTCTCATTATCGACATATTTTAATGAAATTTTTTATAGAGATGCTTCTAAGAAGTTAAAAAAATTGTATTTCAAAACTTTAAAAAAAAATATTTTTTTTATTTTTGGAAAAAAATGTATTTTTTTTTTAATTCGATATCTCAAAAACGGCTCAATATTTTTATTGGAAATTTAATTTTCCTTCGTACAATAATAAAAGCTTAAAGTTGGCGTACCAATTTTTTTTCTTAAAAAGGGTTAAAAAAATTTGTATACAAAAACCTTTTTTTTTTAAGAAACCACTACAACGACTTATAATTTTTGTTCTTGCATATATTCATATTAGCATAGCATTCTGTTTTTATCTCTTACTCTAAAAGAAAGAATTTAAAAAAATAATGTTAGCCTTATGAACAGTTTTCTCTAATAACATTCGTTTGTAAAATTCCTAGTCTATTACATAGGAGCAAGTTCGTGCGACCCAGTCGTGCGTTTTATTTTATAATGTGCGAACGCTAAAAGGGTTCCACTAACCTTAAGATGGTTGACATCGTGCGAATTTTAAGGAAAGAGGGATTTAATCGGCATCAATGCACAACAGTTTGGAAGCCCTGAATATTGAAAGTGGAGAGAAAAACAAAACCCGGCAACGAAGACAACGCATTCAACGTTCGTGTGATACGGCTAAAGAATGAAAGCTGGGCTCAAGAGTAAATTGATTGGCATTCCATGAAGCGCGGTTATGTCGGTAGAATTTTTGTTAGTGGAGGAATGCAACTATAGCTAGCTATTTCACAAGAAGACTGTTTTTAAAAATAGCTAGAATTATGATTTACATGAAACGTAACGTCGCGTCGGTGCTTAAGAGAAGTAAAGTTTTACGCTATAGTTCAATTTTTGTAGCTCTATTTTAAATTCTATCCCAGAAACTTAAGTGTGATGTAGGAGGATCTGCCCATGCATGGGAATTGTTTTCAAATCTTAGACAAATGAATGCTTTATAGATTATAAATTTCTTCATTTTCGAAGTTCATTCCAAAAAAGCGCAATAATTTTACTTTCTGCAAAACGATGTAAAGATTTTCTTCCCTATCCCGTGAGATATACAATCAAATCATCAGTGATGACAAAAGCTTCTGTTCGTCAAGATATTTCTTTAAATGGTAATTTATCAGTGTTTCCATGACCGTGGAAAGAAGGGACAAAAGTGTAATTGGATTGGACGATAGTTTTTTCTTATTTTGCGCGCACTTTTAAAATGTTGAGCACAAAGCCCGCGGTTAGAAAGTTGGAGTGGATTTAAAAGTATATACCGTTGCATATTGGTTTTGAATGTCTGAATATTATAATGGGAGAAAAATATTGAGTAGCGTAAAGCCTTTCACATTTGTGTAGTGCGGATAAAGAAAGAATCTCTGAATTTAACAGTAAGTCCGAAGTTGGGCTCAAGGGTAACTGACTACGGTTGAATTGTTTAAGAAATTTAACTGACTATTCACTGGAACATTGTTTATAGAAATAACGGTAATGTGTCTGTTATAGAAACCTATCCATTTTAAAGCTCTTTTTTGGATTTTATCCAAGAGACTCAAGTTGGTTATTGGAGCACCTGTCCAAATATGGCAATTATACTCGAGCTTTGGACGAATATAAGCTTTATAGATTACAGTGAGATCAGAAATGGTGAAAAGGGAAGGGGCGACGAAAATCTAAACACTTAGCAGTGTTTTTGGCGTCGACGACGTTAAATATGTGGACATTCCACACAAGGTGGTCTGCGATGGACATACCGAGAACTGAAAACTGTTCTTTTTCCTCAATTCAAGTGTCACTCATGAATAGCGGCATGGGGCGTGGGTTCCACTTCAACGACAGGAGGCAGCCTTGAGTTTTTGAAGTATTAAATTCTACGGGATTTTTTGTTAAGAGCTAAGAATTTAATTACCTCATCATACGCTGCCGTTCTAAACCCACATCCAAAAAACAAGGACGTGCATCTGCAAACGAATATGAAAAACTCAGAGTACTATCGTGAGAAAGGCAATTTAATGGATTAAAAGTTTTTTTTTTATAATTTGCACACACTCACCGAAGACGAAGTAGTATTTCGTAAATTTTCTTACAAATGACCAGCAATTTTAATACCTTTGGAAAATTATAATATTTGTTGCCTTAATTGTTCGTCGGATATGATCGTCACAGGTCTAATTAGTTTGTTTGAATCAATTCCGGTTTTCCTCAGATAGGTTATCTTTGTAACATCGCACCATGAATGCTTTTTTGGTTTGATAGATTCATCCCTATATTCGAGATAACACATCTTCCATCAGAGCATCAAATTCTTTCAAAGTTAAATTTAAAATACCCAGCGCACAAGTTTTTTTCTTAGCACAAAAATATTGCTATAGTCGACTCTAACTGCCCCAGCCAATCAAAAAAAAAATTGAGGACGAAAAAAAGTTACACTTATATATTACGTAGGTCTGAAACAACTTGACTAAACTTTTTAATAGGCGTTAAAAAGTACTTAAATTCTTGGTACACTATAAGATTATAAATTATTGTATCAAACAACACAAATTTTACGGATATATTGCCTCTCCAACAGTCTTGAAAGCTTATTCAAACAAAAGAAAACAATTAGGTATGTATGTGTTGCAAATTTCAAGCCATTTTAAAACATGTTACAGACAAATTTCAAGAAATTTGTAGATATATGTACATGAAGCATACTACATCTACTTATCCTCCAAAAACATTATGTAAATTCCCAGAAATAAATTTAAAATTGAAGTAATAAAAACAAATTTCTTTCTCTTACTCTCACAGGGCTTATCAGTTTCAAGGGTAGCTGAAATTCATTTAATGGGCGTTTATAATAAAACACAAAAACGTAATTAACTGCAAGCAGGGTATGTTTACAGTTATCATGTTTTAAGTGCAATCACAATGTAAACCTTAAGTTTGCAGCTTGAAGAAATGAGCTTAAGTTTTTGTTGTTCTTTCTTTAAACTTTATTTGGAAATCATAGATGAAAGAAAATACAAATATTAACAATACAAACAAAAACACTTTTGTCCAGATAGAATCTGTCAATTTGTCCTTTTTGTTTTTATTTAGTGAGAAACTAGATAAAGATGGTACTCGTACCTACATAAAAGATAACTCTATAATCTTTTGTCTACATTATGTACATACCTACCAGAAATATTTTATTCATGAAAAACGTTTAGGTAATGTATATATACCTACATAAATTGCCTTATCATTTTTTTTTTAATTTTCTTAAATACAAATTTGCCTATTTTTTCTGTTCTCTTTTAAATTTTACTAAGATTCAGTGACTTCTCCTGTCCACGGTCAACCTACTCCCACTCCATGAAATAAGACAACCCATAGTTATCTCCGGCGTCGCAGTAAATCATATTCTCTAACCGCTTTCAAAATTTGGCTCCAGTTTCTTATTCATTCCACGTTTCATCGTATAATCTTAAAAATAAAAAATATCTCCGACAAAAGATTAAGAATGAAAGAACCAGGCAAAAATGAAAAGAGAAAAGAAGATACAACAACCTTTTCCAAATAAATTCTCCGCTCCAGTAAATTACTTCCTCTTATTCCAGGATCTTAATACCACTGCCACCATTTTTTTTATAATCCGACTACCTACGAACGAACAGAGTTGGTTTTCCATTATCAAAATTCGATGAACACAATTCACTTAGGAGGCTAACATCACCGCCGCAACAGCCGCCAAGCCATCGGTAGCTTTCTACCGGACTCTATCTGCTTATCTTCACGACTAAGACCATCCTTGGAACACTGAAGGTAGGTAAGGTACGTAAGCATATAATAACTGGATGATATACTTACAAATAGGTATATCTATATAGAAAACTATTTCAATGCACATAAAAGGGTATGTTTCCTTTTTACGAACAAAAGGATTTTTGCAGATTTTTTTTTTAATTTTTTTCCCTATAATAGCTGAAGCTAATTCAATTGCATATTTCTATGTTGAAAAACATTCACACAGTTCCCTAATCCGAGCCCTATGTGGAATATGGCTATGGGCCAAAAACGAAAATGAAGCACTAATAGAGGATGAACGAAATTAACGTTGCAAATCATAAATTGGTAGCATTAGAAAAAATCACATATCTTCAACAGTGATACTAGGAATAGTAAGTATATTAATACTACTGAATAAATAGAAAAACATACGACACGGGTTGAGGCAATTTTTTAAATGAAGTTTACACTTATTAAAATTTAAAATGAAAAATTTAAGTTCATTTATATTTTTCTGGATACCTGATTTAAAAATATAGATAGCTAAAAGTTTATGGCCGTTGTTATTTGTGTTAATGTTTGTTCACGGTTCAAATCCCTGTTGCTTGCCGGCCTTCACAGTATCACAACTTAATTAATTTTTATTTATTAAACCCGTAAAATATATAGATTTTCAGAAAACGTGTGAGGACATTGGTTTCTGAAGCGCGTGGCATACAAATAAAATAATTCATTTATAATATACATATCTACTTTAAAGTGGGAAAAACAAAAGAAATTGGAACTAAATTTTAAACTGCCTAATGTTAAGGTATTATTATGATACTACTTAACAATTTACCTGCTTTAAAGGAGCTAACTAACATGTTCTTGTTTTTAAAAGTCTTGTAATAATGCTATTTTTTTTTTAATAAATTGCTTCTAAACACACGTACGAGTAAAACAATGTAGCTATACCTAATTATCGAAAAGGTATCAAATCATAACAATAGCTCAGTCAAGTGTTATCCTAATGAGAGTTTGACCAGACACTTGTTTTCTATTACAAAGCGCTCTTGTATTAAAAAGGAGGTAAAAACTCAAACTATACATTAAATTATTTTTCTGAAAAAAAAAACAACTTTCTTTATTGAAACCAAACTTAAAACTAATTTACAGTGTTCAATTGTAAATAAATGTAACCTATGCTAAGCCTAACTGTATCATGTTTATACTGCATCAGGGGTGGCCGTGGCGCGATGGATGTGTGCTCGCCTGTGAACCTCATGATCATAGGTTCGATCCCTGCCGTCGTCTATGTCGTCTTAATTCCATTAAAAACCTTATAAAATTGTCTCAATGGGTTGCTGGTTTACTCATTACATGTTGTTTCAGGCATAACACTAACAACATGTAATTGAGTTAAACTAGTATGCCCAACAAGGATGAACACGAATAAAATAATGTGAATTATAAGCGACATAGAAATAAGACACGGCATTCTCCGCTTTAGTTCAGCCGCCATCCCTGGAGATAAAATATCTGAAACAACCTTCAGTCTCAGAACATCGTGCCACACATCTTTCCTATCCTTCTTTCTCTTTATTAACTTCACGCCCGCGCTGTGTTGAAACATTTAAAGGGTAATCATAATCCCTTGAGCGCGTGTAGATTATAAAAAAAAAGGTGGAAGTCGTCGCGCCGCACACGCTTCGTCAGCAGAATGGTTGCTCGTATTGTCTCTGACCCATTTGGATTCCCACGGGAACCAGAGGCGGCGTAAGTTGTGGGCGGTGTCGGCCACGGCCCATGGCCTCGCGGTGCAAAGAACCTCGCCCCTCACAGACAAAACTAAATTTGTAAAAGTATGGAAAATCCAAAAGTACACGCCCAAGGTTTTTCTTATAATAATTGGAATTAATTCTCAACCTAAAGATATTCCACCATTCGGTGCACGAAATGAATGTCAATGTCAATAATCGATATTTCTAATAAACTACGTACATATGTGGTATGTTATATTATACTTACCCCCAGTTTCACAGTGAGAGTTTAAAGTTTCACAGTGTTCAGTTCATTAAACGTAGTTTAAGTAGATTATTTTCTCTTTCTATCTGTATCAAAGAAAAAACAATCAAGGAAAGTTTGCTTTGTTTCAGTTGTGACCTGTGACAGGAAACAAAAATTAAAAATGAAAATAAATTATATTTTCAAATGTTTGAAGGGGTTGTCGAACTGAAATTAATCGGCAGAATAGTGGCGTTTAACTTAAACTACAGAATGAACTCCGTTCAAGGACTGTGAAACCAAATTTTTTGTTGAACTGAAGTTTAAACCAAAAGTGGGGTTTAAACTTCCACTGTGAAACTGGGGGTTAAAGGGATATTCTCCTTTTTCAGTGTCAAAAATTACACTTCATGAATTTTTTTTCATGGAAGGAATGATATAATCAACTCAAATTTTTTTTACTTGTTTATTATCATATTAAGTACAAAAAATAATTTTTTCATCAAAAAATACCGGGCCGTTAAAAAACAATGCGCCTCGGAACGAGACCACCTACAAAAAAAGTTGTTCGCAGTTGGCCACTCTAGCTCCTGCAAAAATAATCGAAAATTAAAAAATCAAAGTTTTTTTATAAAATAGAAGAGTTTAGTTGGAGTCTGGACCAAAATAATTGCCCGAGGTCAAAAATTAAAAAAATGGCGGACGCTTGAATTTTAGTGTTCGTTTTTTCCACTTTTTTCGCTCTTCTGAGCGCTGTACAAGAAAAAGTTTTTGATATATCAGCCTGATATTGGCTTATACTCTAATAAATTAAATAAGCTTTAAAACAAAAAAAAATTATGACGATCCGTCAAGTAGTTTTAAAGTTATCGTGGCCTAAAAAGGATGTTTGATTATGAAGGTAGCGATCAACCTACAAAGTCTGCTAAAACCCGGTATGAAACAGATTTTTTTAATACCATGACGAATCTCCGATAAGAGTAACATAGAATCGAGATATATGTCTTTAAATCAACATTTTGAAAATTTTGGTTTTCTCTATGACACAAGTTAAAAAAAATTCCAAAAGAGCAAATATTGAAAAACTGTCAGGATTTACACACAGACCTGTAAGAAGGTGAGAGCAGTGGCTTCCAACCTTATGAGTTGTATGAAGAGTTTTTGTTTAATGTTCCAAAGAAGTATGAGTATAAATTTAGGTTTGTTTCTTAATAAATAAAAAAACTGTTTAATTAAGTGATTTCTTTTATTTACATTGCCTTCTACTTCCACCATCAGAGGGCCTCGCGAAATGTATCTTGCCCACATTAAGTTAAGGTCTTGCACCGCCACTGACGGGAACTAAATAAATTTGTTAACATGAGCTTTTTGCTGTTTGAGCTTAAGTGTCGGTAACTTATATGCAAAAGGAATCAACCATGCACATGAAAGAGTTTTGCCATCGTAAGATCTGAACTTTGAAAATCTTCATTCCATTGGTGTCGATGCTGCTGGAGGTGGACGTATAGCAAGATAGTAAGTATGTAGGTCTAACCATTTGGATACTAAGTTTTTGATTGTGGAAATAGCTAATGGTTTCACAAAATTATTAGTAACTTTTGTCTATATTTTTACAAATAGAAGTTGCTCCAATCTTGATTTATTCTCGATTCCTTCTGAATTCACTGACTGGTTCGTCAAAAATTCTATTCCTAGCCTACTTGACCTTATGATTGTGTTTTCATTTGACTACATTTCTGACCACGATTTGATTTTTTGCACTTCCGTTCCTTATTCTTTTAATTATAGAGATTTTCGTTCAATAGATATTGATGCTTAACATTTAGCAGATCCTGATGCCAAATAAGCTGTTTGTCAGGAGGTGGTTATTCAGCTTTATAATCTGTTTGTTAGGAGCCAGGTTTTCACAGAGGAATGCTTCGGTGTACTGGAGAAGGCTGCGGCACGCTTGCGGTCACTCGGCTTCAGCTCGTCGTATGGGGTGGTTCTTGCCACCTCTCAGTACACCTCCTGCTCGACTAATCATTATTTATTCGTGCCTAAGGTATACTATTAGATGTCAAATGACACACACCTGAGAACCCTGACGATATCTAAGAGAAAACAAAAATTTGGTGCTTCGAATTAAAGTAAAAAAAAAAAGTAAATAATAATAAAAAGTAAATAAAAAAAAATAAGCCCTAACTAAAACTAATCCCTAAACCAAAAAAAAATATGTAAAAACTTTTCCCTAAAGCACCTCCTTTTTATTCCTCCTAAATATACCGTCACCCTGAATTCCAAGCGTTCGTCTGATGTTGACGAAGGTCTGGCCACCCACCCAAGTATCTTGAAGATATTTCCTTCGCTAATTCCATGGCCTCTTTTGGTGGAAATAGCCCCAAGCAACCCAACCAGTCACGGGTTAGTCAGTAGAAAAAAATTAGTATGTCATGTCCTCAAACCAAATCTACATCTGGACGGCTTTACCAAACCTCCACACACCACTAGCTATGAAATTAGCACACCGTGTTTAATTACTTTTAAATTTTTCAAATTACAATTTTATTCAAAATCAACTTCATAAAAAAAATTAAAAAATTTTCATCGTTGGAATTTTTATCAAACTATACAAAACCGCGTGACAGTTTTTCAGTACGTAATAAAAAAGCCGCTATTATGCCTCCTAGCTCAATACGTCCCTGCCCTAAAAAAAGCTTTGGAGTAATCTTCGACAGATTGGTATCGACAATGTTAAAAATTCGGCTTAATGTAAAATCGATCCTGATGAGTTGAAAAGTCACTTTGTTAATGAAAGCGCAATTAATTTCAATTTCGCTGACAATCCTTAAAGGTTTCTTTTAGATAAAGAATTTGAAATAATTGCAGTGAGTGAATATGAGCTTACTCGTATGTCATGTTTATCCCAAATAGAATGTATCTAAGAGAAATTATGATGCTACTCGTAAATAAATAAATCGTCGTTTTAACCAAGTATATCATACTAAAACAGTTTTAACATCTTACTAATTCGACTAGAATTTTGCGCTATTGTTAATTTGCCAAGTTCCTTTTCATTGAACATATGTATATTTTCACACATCAGCTTAATAAAAAAGCTGTGGGGCAACGAGTTTGTTTTATATTTATTTTTACACATACATTTATTTTTTAATCTGATGTAGGTACTTAGTTTCAATATTGGAAATAACATTGAAAATAGAGTGATTATGATAGTTCTCAGTTTGTAGTAGAAAATTTAATTAGAAAATTGTGTTGAATTCGTATGTCAGGTTCAAAAAATATTGTTGCTTTATTAAAACAAGCTAAGTGAGTGACGTATTAATATTCTAGTACAAGAGTTAGAATAAATCTTTTTTCCAGTACAAACTTAAAGCTCAATAAACTAAACATTAAATTGGACACTTCCAGTTAAATATTTAAGAACACAACAAAAAACTATCAATCAAATATTATAATATGCAAAAAAAAAAAACAATTTTAAATTCCAAACAGAACTTCCCGTCGGAAAATATTTTCTCGGCTATGCTTTCCACAAATTTTATTTTTATATTAAGCCATTATTTTATTCAAAACAGCTTTGTAGGCAATTAAAATAAAATGCACGACTGGATCGTAATATGAGCTTTGAATTTTTTTATATATAAAAACATTGCATTGTTTATTTTGCTAAAACATCTTCACTGTGCAAATGAAAATCAAAATTTATAAAAAATGATTGACTCATTTTTGATATACCAAAATATCCAAAAAAATATTTAAATTTTTTACGCCACGATTGCCATTCTACATGAACGATTAAAGGATTATGTTATGTAACGTTATTTGGCCTCTAAGGTCACTCGATTTGGCACCGTTAGACTTATTTTTTTTTTGAGTTTTTTGGAGTCGCAGTTTTCGATAACAAATATTTTTCAAATAAAATTCACATTGTCGTTAGACATCAAATTAAAAGGTCTTTTATTACTTGGGAAGCTCAAGAACTACAAGTAGAAAAGGAATATTTTTTTTTTTATAATTAGCACACACTAAAAGGTTTTTGTATACCCTTAATATGCCAGAGACACAGTGTGAAGCTCAAGAGCTACAAGTAGAAAAGGAATAATACTTTGGTTCTTATATCAAAACCTCCAGTGCGGTAGCCAGAAGTCTGAATAACAGGAATATCCTTTTCAATTTCACTTATATTTAATGAAATCCGTCTGAAATGGGTTTTGGTGTTTTTCATTTCACTTGAATCGCGAAGTGAATTCCCATGTTCCAATTTCAATTTTATCTATTTTGGGTTGATTTTAATTTGGCCTGCTCTAGATATTTTGGAATCACCTCTACAAACTTTACCGTTTTCAAATAAGATGCATAATTTTAATAACATTTATTAAATATGATATACATATACAAACACTTCACATGCTCTTAAGTTTTATTGACAAGCATAAAAGATCTGGTGAGAACATACATTCATAAACTGTTATCGGCTGGCACATGAAGCTTTTTGAGACAAGTAATAAAATAACATCAACTCAACAGCCATGGATACGAGTGGGTGAAGAGAGATAAATAGTAACTAATTTAATTGTTAATTAGTTAACAGATTTTTGAATACATTAGGCGGCGAACAGCGGACCTTACAAAAAGTTTATTAGTTCGCCATCGTGTACAGACGACAATATACTACTTACTAGTGGATTAAGTTTATATATTTTGTATCAAATAATCTATTAAATGATTTTAAGAAGAACGAAAAAAAATATTCGTTTTACTAATTCGTGAGATGAAAAAAATATAAGCAGACTTAACATCGTCGTTGCAGGGATTTTATAGAACTTCCCAGTTGCCAACAGAGAAGCAATTAAGACAGCTCTTATTGTGTTAGGTCTTTAAATTAAAACATAAGTTATTGGCGCAAAATTTTAAACATTTTAAACCTACTCTAAATCAATTTTAGAATTGGAGTCGACTCTAAAAATTATGTATAAAACGAGAACCGTTTTCTTGTTAATTTTAAATGAGCTCGTCTTCCCTTCACAGGAGAAATAGCTATCTTATCTTTTAAAAATACGTATACTTTATCCAGATTGACAATAGTCATTTTAATGAAGTCTTACAGTAAACGCTCGATAATGTGAACTAATTAAAACAAGGCGATTTCGGATTTTAGAAGGATTAACATTACTGAAACATTTTTTTCAGTTCTTCTTTATCGATAAAAATCGTTGGACTTTTTTTTTAGCTGCCATAGCCCAAACTGATAAAAAAAAATTATAACAGAACAATGTAAAGTGTTCCCACAAACAGGCAGTAGACACTCTGTCAAGTGTTAGCAGCTGCATTCAAAACATTGAAATATGTCTAGACAAATAACAGTTAATTAGTCCCTTATATTTCATAAAAACTATCAATAGAAAAACTTTTGCAAAAAGAAATTCACACTTTAGAGTGCGAAAATTTCGAAACTTCACATTTAGAGATGACAATGGTAAGTTTTGGCGGTTCACATTTTAGAGTTATTCACATAATCGGTAATTCACATTATCGAGGAACTACTGTACATATTTCATTTCATAAAAGATATTCTTTGTAAATAGACTTGTGGCGATCCATTAATCTATTAACTTACTTTAAGTATTTCCACTTAGTGTTAAATAGAACAATATTATACTTAGCTTAAGAACAATTTGTCTTCTGGTTCCACAGGGATTTGATGGTATGCTCGTGTCAGATCTATAACGCTAAACAGTTTCTTGCCCTTCAGATGATGAGCGAAATTTCCAACAGGAGGCATGGGATATCGATCTGAGATAGTGGTAGCCATTTTTCTTCTTAACTATAAGAGTCCTATTCGCCCAACTGCTCTTTGAAGGTCGACAAATCGCTTGGTTGATCATGTACTCGAACTCTTGCTTTGTGGTTTTGAGTTGTTCAGGAGACAGACGTCTGGCTTAGGAGTACACAGGAGGTCCTTTTGTTTGAATGTGGTGCGTTACTATGTGCTTGGTTTTAGACAGGAGGTTTGTTTTTGTGATGTCTTCAAATTCTTTCAATAAATCGTAAATGAAGGATGACGGATTTATTGTTTGAATATTTGCTGTACTTGTTAAAGTTGTTGCACCAAAACCATGTGTTTGAAGACTTGTTTTTCGATCAATTAGTTTCTTGTTTTTAACGTCAACTAAAAGATCGAAAAATAATAAGAAATCGGATCCAATGATCGGCTCGGTGACTTGGGCAATGGCAAAAGGCCTGCTAAAGTTTCTGCGAAGACCAAGGTTGAGTGACATCAGTCGTTCCCGATAAGTTGGAATTTCAAAGCCATTCGCTGCGTAGAGAACTCGGTTCGATCGGCTGTTCCGCTTGTCTATACTTGTAGGTGGAATGACTGAAATTCTAGCTTCAGTGTCTATGATCGCGAGCTTCTAAGTGCTTACATGGCAATCAAACATTTTCAACATATGATAGAAGGAAGACAATTTGTTCTTAATACTGGCCACAAACCTCTTACTTTCGCTTTTCAACAAAAACCTGAGAAGTCAAGCCCTCGTCAACTCAGACATTTGAGCTACATCAGACAGTTTACCACAGATATAGTTTATATCAACGGCAAGGACAATGTAGTGGCTGATGCTCTATCCAGAATAAACACCATCTTTGGACCATCGTCAATCGACTACACTGATTTGGCTAATCAACAAAAAACGGATAAAGAACTCAAAAAACTCCTCAACTCATCTTCATCTCTGCAACTAAAAGAAATCGAACTTCCAAATACCAATCACCAAATCTTTTGCGATATTTCAACAGGCAAGGCACGACCATATATTCCATCAAAACTACGTCGCCAAGTTTTCAATACGATTCACAATTTATCACATTCCGATAATAAGAAACTACTCAGATGCTCAAGGAACGTTTTATTTGGCCGAACCTAAAGAAAGATTGTCGCAAATGGTCTCAAACGTGCATGGGCTGCCAAAAAAGCAAGATACAACACCATACTAGATCTCCAATTGCCAATTTTGCGCCTCCTGAAGAAATATTTCATCATGTTCATTTAGATCTAGTTGGACCATTGCCATATTCAGGTGGATTCACATACACACTCACCTGCATTGATCGATTTACAAGATGGCCAGAAGTTATTCCTCTCCCAGATATCACTGCCGAAGAAGTTGAAGCAGCTTTTCTTTCCGGTTGGATCTCCAGCTTTGGAATCCCCAAAGAAATCGTGACAGACCAAGGAAGGCAATTTGAATCCTCTCTCTTTAATGAGCTGTCAAAACTTCTGGGCATCAAGAGACAACGTTCATCGCCTTATCATCCCCAGGCAAATGGAATTATATAGCGATTCCACAGAACTTTGAAGACAGCGATCAAATGCCATGAAACAGAAGATTGGGTTGCCAAACTCCCAATTGCTCTACTCGGTCTCAGATCATATTTACAAGAAGATTTCAAAGCAACCTTAGCAGAACTTGTGTATGGTACAACATTTAGGCTACCAGGCGATATGTTCATATCAACTCAGCATTCATCAAACCATGATTTTATCAATAAGTTTCGAAATACGATGCAAAATCTTCAACCTATCCTAGCTCAACGTCATGGTTCTAACAAAATGTTCGTCAATAAAAGCCTCCAAAATTTGAGTCATGTTTTCCTTCCCAACGATGCAGTCAAAAAGCCATTCCAACAACCCTATGAAGGTTGCGTGTTCAAATCACGTCGGGGTCACCAATGTAGTTATCTATGTGGTTACTTCTTGAGGATGAGATAACTCTTTGAATTCCAAATTAGAACTGATTTATATTTATTTACAAAGCACTATTTATACTAAAAGTTTGTTTACTTACGATAAACAAACTCATTAATAATTTAATGAGTAATCGATGAATTTTTCTTAAACTAAGTATAATATTGTTCTATTTAAAACTAAGTGAAAATAAAGTAAGTTAATAGATTTATGGATCGCCACAGACTGAATATTAGGAATGCGAAACAATCGTACAAAAGTGCTCTACGATCTTTTATTTTGCAATATTGCGGCGGGTGATGGACAAACAAACCTGTACTTACAAATTTATATATGTATGCATGTACAAGTATTGTCAAATGAAGTAACACCTTGCAACAACAAAACAGAGTTTTTATTTTGTGCTTGGCGATATAGAATTCATTTCCATCTAAGTATCGTATAAACAATCAAAATCTGTATGTAAGTATAACAGATATAAAATGTACTTTTTCGGCTACAAAATATTTGGTTTCTCATAGGATTTTCCGAGCTTTGACATACGGTTACGGCCATATTATTGAAGCAACATATACCATACAAGTAAAAGGATAATATCGATACCGACGACATGTGGTTTGAACAGGACTAGCGATTTCGAAACATGGTTATCTCACGCCAAGTGCGATTTGACCCCGTTAACCTTCACCTTGTTGGGTTTTCTTAAATCTATGTCAATAAACCATAAGCCACCTCTACGCTGAGGGTCAACCTAACCAATATCATAGGTCAGTGTTACTAAAAATTTAACATTTCTGGTGTGATCCAACCAGCAAAACTGCGGCAGATATTTAATTGCTGTTATACTGCATAATGGGCAAATAAAGATCTTCTTCACTGACAGTTAAATTTATATGTGCTTATTGATTAACAACAAAGTCTGGATTCGATACAGAACAGAAAAAGTGTGGAAGACATACCCCTGGCGCGATAACAGCCCTTCAATTTGAACCAGGACGAACATCATCAAAAAACTGCTAGTGACAACGTCATGCAACGTGGAACCAACGGTAATGGCAGAATTCACTCGCAGTGAGATAATAGGGTATTGCATCAACGCTATTTCACTCAGCAATCAAATTTCCATTGAACTCGAACCTAAATTTCATGGCCAAAAAACTTAGAACTGTAAATTTATCATTTAAGACTAATGCACAATGGCCCATAAGAAGTGACTCGGAGCGCTTGACCCGAGTCTGCATAGTTTTTGAGAAAACAAGCAGCCGATGGAAAGTGCTCTTATTGTTCTTGCTGGTGATTTCCGGCAAGCGGCTGGGCGAACGGACAACTTTGGTACCAAAAAACGATGATGCCAACAAGCTCAATGAACAAATTCACTAGAAACTACTCGGTGAACCAGTCAAATATAAGTTGAACGAAAAACAAACTATCAAAACTACCCAGAATGATGCCACACGTATTAACAATAAAGGTTGGATCATCGATGATGCATATTCGCAACTCATATGCACCAAAATGATGCAACGGAACTATATTGACCATTGAAAAAATTGTCACCAAATTTAATTGAGGGAACACTCAGAGGAAAATTTCAATGCGAAGTCGTAGTGATTCCACGCACACTCAGAGGTGTCGTTTCCACTATAGACGGTCTGGACACTTCCATATCTGCAACCTTAACAGGTATGGAATTGACTTAAGAATATGAACAGAACAAAACTCAACTACCTCTCCCCAAAGCTGTTAACCCCACAAATCCGGGGTGCAGTGAGGCCAAGCTCTTGGAGACGATGCCATAAAAATCCAAGCAGCTCTCCCCAAAGTTTTTAACCCGATAAAACCAGGGCACAGCGAGACCAAGCTCTAGGAGGCGATGCCATAAAAAATCCAGGCAACTCTCCCCAAAGTTGTTAACCCCACAAACCCGGGGTGCAGCGAGGCCAAGCTCCGTTTGTGGGTTTAATAGTTGATAAAGTTGACCTCATCTTATCTTAGCGACATGAAGCAACCCGTATACATTCAACATAGATTCTCCGAGTTTCTTTTAATATTACCAGATGTTTCCCATGGATTGGTTTTTGGCTTCACTTTTGTTTTCACTATTAACATTAACGAAATTTCCTCAATAATCATGGAAGCATCCAAACACTTCTATGCTGACGATATACAGATTTACAAAAGCTGCCCCCTAGGACTGATCGAAAATAAGGTCTCTTCAATTAATCATGATCTTGAGCGGATCTTCAATAGGGCAACAAGTAATAGCCTGAATCTGAAATGTAAATGAAAATCTTTAGTTATGTGTATCAAAAAATTATTGAGTATGTCTTATTTCCCATCGATTATGTTGAACGGATTCCCCTTAGAATTTGCAGATATATCAAAAAATGTAGGCATGCTGTTTAATAGAACTTTGACGTGGAATAACCATATAAATTCAATAGTGGGGAAAGCCTATGGAGTTTTTAGAACTTTGTGAACCGTCCCGCAATTTTTTTTTTTTTTTTTTTTTTATTTATTTATTTTATTTCAAGAAATCTTTTACAGTGGGCTACAAAGCCTATGATTAATAGTAAAAGTTAATATAAGAAAAATTAATATATGTGAAATTATTAAGTTTAAATTAAATTAAAGTGCAATCAAATGCAAAATTAATATTTTAAAGTTTAATTCAGAGTTTTGATTTTTTAATATAATTCATTTAATTTATATACTATTTATTTTAATCTAATGCCAAATATCTGAATAAAATTGCCTCAAACTGTGCGGTGCCACGATGCCTTCTGATTGAAACTGGTAAATTATTCCACTGTCTTATAGCGTAGACAAAAAACTGATTCTCTGAGTTTCTGCAGGTGAATTTAGGCTGTAATAGTGTAAAAGACCGAGCAGAATTTGAAAACTTAATTTTCTCAAATAGATAAAATGGTGTTTTATTAATTATTATCTTATTAAGTGTTTTTAAGGACAAATATTTCAAATACTTGTATAGGGTACAACCCAGAATGTTGCTTGAATAGTTTGAGATATGATCATATCTTTTTAGATTATATACATATCGGGTAACATTATTGAACGCAACATTGAGATTTCTTTTCATTTCTGCACTATGGCTTGTAAAAATTTGACATCCATATATTATAATGGGAACGATGAGAGTTTTTGCTAATCTTAGCCGAATATGCTGAGGGGTAAAATGTTTTGAAAAAGAAAGAGAGCGCAGTGACCCGTATATTTTTCCAATGATCATTTGGACATGATCTTCCCAGGTTAAGGTGGAATTAAAAAGAATACCTAAATTTTTGGCCTTGCAAACGTACTCAAGTTGTTCGTTGCCGAGGTATAACACTGGAAAGTAATTGTGGTCAAGTTTAGTTTTATAAATTATTAAGCATTTAGACTTTCTTGGATTGAGATTTAAGTAGTTGGTGTTTGACCAATGAAGAACTCTTTTTAAATCAGAATTTAATTTATAAGCTCCATCTTCGATCATACCTAGCTTACAACTAAATTGTACTTGAGCATCATCTGCATATAAATCTATTGATGAGTGTGTGGCTTCGGTGGGAAGATCATTAATAAACATTGTAAATAACAGCGGGCCAAGAATTGATCCCTGTGGAACACCCGAGAAAAGGTTGAGTGGGTTTGATATTTTATCACCAATCACAACTGCTTGGCTGCGATCGCTTAGGTACGATAGGATTAAATTTGCAGCACTATTAGAGAAACTGAACTGATTTTTGAGTTTTAAAATGAGTCTCATATGATTGACAGTATCAAATGCTTTGGAGAAATCTAATAGTACTAAAAATGTGACTAAGTCGTTATCAATAGCATTCCGAATGTCTTCGGATACCTTTAAAATTGCCGTCATACAACTGTAACCTTGTCTAAAGCCAGATTGTTTTTCTGTCAAGAGCTTATTTGTTGTAACAAAATTCATAATTTGCTTATGTAACAGTTTTTCTAGCACTTTTGATAAAAACGGTAGTATCGAAATCGGCCTAAATTCTTTTGACGATGAACGCGAATCAGATTTCTTAAGGACAGGTATAATCTTGGCGGTTTTCCAAATGGTCGGGAAATATGAAGTCATTATAATAGTATTAAATATATGTGTCAGGGCTGGGAGAATGTGAGGTAAGATCATTTTGATAAAATTTGGATGTATTTCATCTAAGCTTGTAGCCGATGATTTGATTTTAAGCACAGCGCTTAGAACTTCCACATCATCTACCCTTTGAAATTCAAACGTTGGTCTGTCAATAACCCGACTTCCATTTACCGGGTCAACAACCGGTAACGCAACCGGATCGTCAAGCAAATTGACATTATTGTTGTAAACATTTTGATTGTTTTGGACTTTTGCAAATTCTTCATTGAGTAGATTAGGACATACATCCAAAGGACTGTGCTGTTTCTGTTTACCAACACCGAGCGTTTTAATATTCTGCCATAGAGTTTTCGATGGAAGGTTTTTGTCGAGACGTTGTGAGTACAGTCTATATTTTGCTTCTCTAATTTTTGTGCCTACCTCCTTTCTCAACAACCTAAATATGGAGAGCATTTCAGGAAGACGAAACCGTTTCCAGCGCTTGTAAGCCTGATCCCGTTGATTTATTAAGCATAGAATTTCACCCGTAAACCATGATTTTGTTGCCTTACTTGTGTATTTGACTTTAAGAGGTATGTGTTTGTTGAATAGTTGAAGTATGGACGTTTGAAGAAAGTGGACTTGATCGCCAGGCGATGTTAGATAGTAGATTGTCTGCCAATTAATTTGTCGAATGTCACTTTCAAGTTCGTTGGGCTCAACGGCCTTGAAATTTCTATATTTGTGAATTGTCGGCTTAAGTTTTGGAGCTACTTTAAATGTTGCAAACAATAGGTCATGCTTAGAAAAAGCCGGAGCATCGAGTTGAGAATAGAGAAGGATGTTGGAGATATTGTTAACAATAAATAGGTCTAATAACGTAGAGTTGGTTGTTGAGAAATGAGTTGAATTCGTCTTATTTATTGGGTATAGGCCAAAAGTTTCTAATTTATTAAGGAAACGTTGTGAGTTATCTGTATCAAGTAAGTTACAATTTAGGTCACCACAGATGATGATATCAGAGTATAATGAAGAAAATCGTTCAATTTCAAGATATAGTTGAGAAAAATCTACATATTTATTCGGGCGATATGCAACCCCAAACAGACAATTATTTATTCCATTAGGAATTTCGATAAAAATATATTCTATTGCTGACGATACTTCTGATTTAATAATAATTTTACAATACATATTATCTCGGATATAGATAGCAACACCACCACCACCTCGGTTAAATCGATCAGCACGTATCAATTTGTAGCCCAATAACTCATACATAACATCTCTTACATCAGCTTGAAACCAGGTTTCCGATACACATATAATATCAATACTTGACCTTGCAAACACATGTCTAAATTCGTCAATCTTTGCATGCAAGCTCTGAGCATTTATATGGCAGACCTTAAGGCCGTCATGTTGTTTCCTCAGAACTTCCAGCATATCTCGCAATTTCTCATCCCTGCCATAAGTATGTGGACAACTAGCATTTACTGAAGAGCTAGCCATTTTCATATAATAAGAATAAAATTATAGAGATACATCTCAGAAAACAAGGATCACAGCAATCAAAGGCAAACCATCCAAATACAAGGCAAAAGAAAAATTTAAACAATGTTATAAATATATAAAAAATGTCAAGCTTACATTTGAAGAAGAGAAAAAATAATAAAAATAATAGAAGACAAACGGAAAATTTAAGCAAAGTTTTAAATATGTAGAAAAAGCTAATTGTGAAATTGAATAGAAAGAAAAATAAAGCTTTGTTATATATAATGCAAAAGAAAAATTTTAGCAAAGTTTTAAATGGATAGAAAAAGTAAAATGTGAAGTTTAAAAGATATAAAAATACAAATATATTATAAATGAGGGTTTCTCCTAGTAGCTGCTCATGTATCGCCTTCATTATAATTTCCTTCATTCGTTTCTCCAGCAACTTGATTTAAGTTTTCTATTGATGTTATTAAAAGCTTTTTATCTGCTGCAGATGTTCCTGATCTTTGTACAAAAACTCTTCCATTGCGAGTGTAAACACTGATGAGCTTTTTTGCTCGCTTAAGTTGTAGAGCTTTACGAAGAATCATATGGTTGCGAAACGTTAAGCTTTCATTTATATAAATTCGGCTGTCAGATGGAATTCCAACGTCACGCAAGCATGTGGTCTTGTTTGTTGATCTCCATCGCTGATGGATTGACACAAGCAATGAATTCTTTGCAGAAGTTGTTTTAAATTTAATTATTATTGCACCGTCATTTGTTGCTGAAATTTGCTTGGGCTTAACGCGGAAAATGTTTATCGGTTCAGGTATTGGTAAACAATCGACGGAAATACATAGATTGTTAAACAATCCAAGCAGATCCTCGTCTTTTTCTTTGGGTATACCAAGTAGTATCACATCAGTTGACATTTTTTCGCGCTCTAGCTCATCAATGCGATCAGCAAGTAAAAGGTGAGGTGCTGCTGCAGCAGGCAATTCAGTTGTCATCTCCAGCCGCTCAACTCTTTTGGACAGATCGGCCAATGTTTGGTCAACACTTTCAAAACGTTTAACAAAATCGCTTTCAATTTTGTTCAGTTTTTCTGTTAACTTACAATTTTCTTTAAAAATAAACTCTCGTAATCCCTTAATTTGCTTTTCAATCATTAATTCTATTGTTTTAATATCAACGACAGATTTACTAGTTAAAATTTTTGGGGTTTCAAGTGTTTTTTGTTGTTGGCTCACACTACGTGTTTTTTTCTTTTGTGATAGTGGAGTATGTGAATTTGACATTTTGTATGATTTTGGCAACGTGGTCGAGATTGACAAAAAAGATTTAAGCACAAATCAAGGAAAATTGAAAGTTATTTCTTTTTAAACTTATTTTGAAATGACAATTGAACAGTTTGGAATCACTTTTGTAATTTATAACTTTAGTGTATAAGCAAAAACTCAAACAAAAATTGCACTATGAAGTTGTGTGTCTAGCTTGACATGTGTCACGTTAGGGTATCCAATTTACTCCAATATATTGAAGAATTATTCTTTCCAAGACTTTGGCCATCTCAGTTGGTACGTATGTGAAATATTTTACAACTATGATTTTAAAAGCAATGTAAAATTAAAACTAGAATTTAACTGCACTATTCGATATATATACGCGATTAAAATGACCTTTGAAAACTTTATTCAGTATCGCATTCTGACAATATTGTTTCATATTTTAATAATACACATCAACCTACATACATATTTCTTCGAAAAACGTCGGTTTCCGGCATCAACTAGGTCAACTTCCCTAATACTACCTCATTCTCTCACTTCTGAGCGAATGTTCTTTATTGTTGCAATCCGCCTCTGGAATTCCCTCCCAATTTATTTGCGAGAGTTTAGCAACAGGTATAATTTCAGAGTAGATTAAAACTTTTTTTATTTCCAAAAGCAACTAAATTTTTCTTTTCCTTAGGGATTTTTCCCTTTTGACTTTTCTTCAAAGTCAAAATCAAAGCAAACTTTCCTTGATTGTTTTTTCTTTGATTCAGATAGAAAGAGAAAACAATTTATGGCCAAATCACAATCTCGCGTTCGTCGGTCCGGCGTTAAATGGGCGTTTGATCGTATATACGATTTTGTGTGTCAAAAAGCGCGACCGTAGCATTTGTAAAACGAAATTTAGCTTCAAACCTCGAGCGTTGACTAACATTTCCATGACATCTTTGATAAGTACCTACTTAATTGTTATATTCCAATGAATTTTGTTACTGTTTATTTATTTACAAGGTATATAATATTGCGTATTTTAAATTTTGGGCATTTAAAATAGTTAATTTGTGAAGCTATTTTTTTAAACAAGAGATGGATTGATGACCTCCTTGACTTTTCCTTGTTCGGTGTTGTGAGCTATGCTGGGTATGAGGCATTTAAAAACGACGAAAAAAGAGTAGAAAGGCAGCGATGGGTTCGGGAGCAAAATTTAAGCAGAGACACTGATGGATTCTTTGCTCTTAATTATGATGCAATGCAAAAGCATGATCCAGAACATTTTTTTAAAATAACCTGAATGAAACCGGCGACATTCGATTTAATTATTTATAAAAAAAGAACTTCAATTACTTACTTCTTATTTCACTTCAATTTTCAACTTTCAAAACAAAAAATACAAAATACGGCCGACAATGAACTGTCAAACGCCCGACCGAATAGAAAATAGATCTACTTTTGCTTTGGCCTGGCGTTGGTCTGACGTTTACGATATTACGATATAAAGCGGTCGCAACGCCGCACTGTGGTCCAAAAAGGGAAATTTCGTGGCAAAAATACTAATTTCGATGTTTTATTTTTAAAGTTTTGTTTTTTATTTCTAATAGAAATATAAACGGAGCTTCAAAAACAGCAAACAAAAAAATTTTCCGCTAACTAGTTTGACTTATAGAGCTTTTCAAAGTTGGTCAATTTCGTTCTAGAGTTAAAAAAAAAACAGAAAAAACTAACTTCTTTGTTTTCGTATTTGAAATTTTGGCATATTAAATGTAAAATATTAATTTTCTATAGTTTATTCTAGTTGTATTATTTGTGCGTAAATCAAAATTTTAATTAAAAAAAAATAAAAAAATATTTAATATTTTTAATAAATAAAACAAAAAACACCCTTTTTTAGCAGATTTTTTCGGTTTGAATAGAGCTACAAAAAAATACTCGCGAGTTCGCGCGGAAAATTGACCATGATAGTTTACCCTAACTATTTCTTAAGCCATATGCAAAAGTGTAGCTGCAACTATTTGCAACCTTGAGAGAAATTGTAATTTGTTTAAAAAAAGTCGTGTTCCCAGTGCTGACCTTTTGGTCTTAAAAGCAAATTCCCTTATGGAAAATTTCAATTATTTTATTAATTAAAATAGTTAAGAACGTGAAATTTTCTTTTTAATCAAAAATCGTTTTATTACTATCTTGATTCTGACAAAAAAAAACCGCCCACTTCTACGCCCCTTTTTATACAAATGCCAATTATTATTAAAAAAAATATAAAATATTGTACACAAACTATTGATTACT
This sequence comes from Chrysotoxum bicinctum, assembly GCA_911387755.1. NCBI lineage: Eukaryota > Metazoa > Arthropoda > Insecta > Diptera > Syrphidae > Chrysotoxum > Chrysotoxum bicinctum. Next base: position 27,807,084 of record OU426988.1, on the reverse strand, counting down.
TTATTGAACATTAAATTTTTTAATCCGCCCACTTTAACGACCCTCTTTGAATAAATTCCCCTTAACTTAAATTATTGTAAATATTTATTGATCTTTTTCTAATAGTACCTAAACATAGATTAACTTGCCAAAAGAAAAGGATTAATAGCTTTATTGCCTACTCCATATACAAAGTTGAAAGAATTATTTAATTTTGGATTATTATTTTACGATCTAATAAAACAGGTAGGAATAATAATTTTCTTCCGATACCCCATATTGTTAAGCTTAAATTTCACAGGTAAAATAATCCTTGTGCATATATGTACATTATGCAGGTATATATATAAACTATGACAATTGATATATGTTGTTAGTTTTCAAGAGGCTTTACTGACGAGTGGAGTTTTCAAATTAAATATCAATATGAATATTTCAAACAGAACAATTTTTGAACATTTTATCAATGTTTCGAATTCTGAAGAATTTGTAATTCTGATCCAAAACCAATACGAAGATATAAGTGACAACGAGGAAACGAAAAAGAAACTCCAAAGATTATACGCATCATTTAAAAAAAAATGGATTGACTGTTTTAGAGTTAAAACAAGATTTCTCTCAAAATATGAAGAATTTTTGAATGGAACATTTACAATCCAATGTAATGAAATTGAAGACAGTGACGTGCCAAGTACATCAAGAGGAAGGCCTTCAAAATCCTTAGATACGTGTTCAGTATATACCAAAAGGAGGAAACTATTGGAAACTACGGGCCATATTTCAACTGAAAATGTTTCCACAGCTCTGAGTATAAAATATAAAAAGGAACACGAAAAGATAAAAGCGGATATCACAAAAGCAGTTTTTAATGCAAGCCCATTGCGAGTGCAACGGATAAAGGAGAGTATTCCCACACCTCAAAGAGATCCAATAAAATACGATGGTCCCACTGCGCTAGCCTTGTTCTTGGATATGGGGCTTTCTAAAGAAAAATATAATTTGATGAGAAAATCATTAAGAAGCCATAACGTTGATGTGTTTCCGAGCTACAATTTATTAATGGAAGCTAAAATACAAGCAACTCCATCAAATTTGATAGTAACAGAAACTTCTGTTGAAGTGAATCTCCAAGATTTGGTGGACCATACAGCAAAGAGGATTTTAAATAGCCTAGTCAATCAGGATCTTCTTTTACTTCCAACGAATCTTACTTTGATGAGCAAATGGGGATGCGATGGATCTTCCGGACAAAGTGCATATAAGCAAACAATAGTTTCAGAAGAGAAACGGCAAAATGTCACAGTTTTGCTTTCACTTAAGCGGGTTTTTCACTTTAGCGAACCCCGCTTAAGTGAAAAATAATTTCGGATAAGTGAAAAAAAAAATTTCACTTAAGCGGATTTAAAAATTCCATTAGGCGGAGATTTAATGCTAGAAACAATATTCTTTTTATCTTTTGAACTTGCCTTGAAAGAAGTTAAATAAAACAACGATTAAATAACACAAAAATAATTTATTGAAAAACGAAAACTAGCAAATTTTTGTTCTGTTCGATTCAAATTTTTTTTTCACTTAAGAGAGTTTTTTTCAATGAAAAATATTACAAATTAACTGAAAATATGTTTCAGTTATCCGGGTTTTTCGTTTAAGCGAGTTTCACTTAAGCGGAGTGTTTTAAGGGAAATTGGTCGGAAAATACTTGGGGATGAAAAAAGTGTTTCAGGTAAACGGGTTTTTCACTTAAGCGGGTTTCTCTTAAGCGGGTTTTACTGTACAACATTTTTGGTTTTTCCATCTCTAACATAAATAAACAGAGCCATGAGAAAAAATAGAATTTTCTTAATCAATGCCGCATATTTTCAAGGATTGACTTTGTGCTTTATTTATGGTTTTAAGCTAGCGAATGCAAGACGAACAGGAAACTGAAGACGTTTAAAATCAAATGGCAAGTCTGGCGGAATCATTGGAATTGGAGGAATCAAAACATCTTCGCCTTTGAATTTTCAACACAAAATGGTAGCTTCAATAATATTTGCCATTAACTTTATCAAGGCAAGTCTGGTACCATTACAAAGTTTAGGTTGATTGATATTCCGAAGCATTATAATTGGCGCTCCTACTTTCAGCGCTAAATTATGTGGCGGCAGTCCTGGTGAATCCAAAGAATTCAAAAACTCCGTCGGGTAATTTACTACATCATTTTTATTTGTAATTGTGTCAACCGATTTGTAGACAAAAAATTGTGCATTTATCTCGCCCAAAATTGTTGCATTGATTTCAGAAATATTTTTGTTTGTACCAGCCATTATTGCACGTTCACTCAACCAAGTGTGATTTTTGTAATTTTCCTTTATGCTAGGAAACACACTTTGAATCAATTAATTCCTTGAATTTGCACTACAATACAAATTGGTTGGAAGTGTAATTCGGCCTTCAGAATCAAGTGGCATTATTCCATTACCAATGTCCAATAACTGCTTAGAATTACGAGTACATAAGGTTTTGTATTTGCACACGAACATTTGTGGCCAATGTAAGTTTCCTGACATACGAGTAGCGCCACAAAATATCTCTCATCCCACACAATAATCTGACACTGTTGCAGGACTCTGGCCATTGCTGACGTTTTTGAACTATTACATGTAGTTGTTTCATTAACTTACATATTTAAAGGCAATTTAAGAGCAATTTAAGTGCGCTGTATGGCCACCATCTAATAACGTGGCTGCAATTCCAGAAGAAGCCAGAGCCAATACTATTTTGTTTTCAGATCGTATAGATGCTAAAATCAATGATAGAAAAAATGTTTTCCCCGTACCACCAGGTGCATCTAAAAAATACAAAGCACCACTCTGATTGATCACACCTTGCATAATGGTATTGTACACATACTTTTGTTGATCATTAAACTTCCGCACATAAGTTTGCACAAACATTCTTTATTCAATGCAATCGTATTGCCTTTCGCGTAATATTTCTTGATCAAGAACATCCTGCGCTACACGATTTGGAGAAACCATTCCTAATTTTGCCAATACTTTATTAGCAATCATCAAACACGTGTCCTCAATGAAGATCAGAGCTTGGTTATACATTTCATGTGTGTATTCCAAATGTGGATTTAATGTCACACGACATTTGATATAATATATACTCAGTCATGTTATCACGATAATTATGGAAAAGTTCGAGTGTATTTGGAGGATTGCATGTTTATGTGAGCTTTGAATGTCTTGACAATATCGGTGAATATGACACGATCCATCTATCGTCAACTTCAATATCCACATTTTTCACTTTCACGATCGTTGATTTTCCATTGTCTTCAGTGGACGCCAATGATATATAGGGCATCCGTCATTGTAAGTAAATAACTGTGTCTGATATCAAATCACTTGGATAACGTTTCGAGCATTTTACATTATCCATACTTGCGGAATTAGAATTTATTGCTTCACATGCGGTCCATGAATCATATTTTTTACAACAATCGCGAACAATTCTGGATCAATCGTAACATCAAGAAGCTCTGCTGATATGATGTCATCGATATTATTTGCTGCAATTTTATTCACCAGCCAAATTAAAATGTGTGGATGCGGCAATTCTCTTTTTTGCCTCTCGACTGAGTACATCCAGCATTGTAATTCCTCAAAAGCTTTAAGTTTAATGATAAAATCCATTAATGATTTTAACATCATCTTAAACACAAGCGCTATTATATCATGTCTATCAGCCGGCTGCGATTGTCCAAGCAACAAAGGATCTTTAATTTCTATCCACTGTGTGTTGCATGTAAAAGTAATGAACAAATCCGGACTATGGTAACGAAGAACATATGACATATCATCCTGAGCGTATTCATGCATATGACGCCGACCGCCAGAGTATGAAGAAGGCAAAATAGTTAATTGACCATTATTAACATTACCATCCGGATTAATGGCATCACGAAGATGAATGTACTCCTCAGATCTGAGCTTTGTTAGGATAAAACGAATTAAATTTAATCGTTATGTCTCTATTTTTGCATACATATCCACAGCATATTGATGCAACAATCTGATTACAACTACATCTGATTAATTTCATTTCTGTGAACCATTCGCTCAACGCCTCTGCTTACCATACAAATGGGCTTTTAGTTTTTGGTGGACATTACAACAACAATTTTTCAAGCTAATTACAAACGTCCGATTTTGGTGATTTTTTTTGTCTGAAAGGTATTATTTTTAACTTCCCATAGGGAGTTATTGTAATCGATCCGATTTGTCAAATTGGAATTTTTGACATTTCCCGACGTTTCAAGGTCCCTAGAGGCTATATCAATCATTTTTAGAGAGATGTCTGTGTGTGTGTGTGTGTGTGTGTGTGTACGTACGTTCGTACGTCTGTACGTTCTGGTACCATTTTTCGTCGTCGATATCTCAAGAACGAGTAAAGATATCGACTTTAAATAAAATTTGTTTAATAGATAATAACTTCGAAAGACGCTGAAAGGGCGTTTATTAAAATTCAGTGAGTAGTTTTTTCACTATAACGGTTTAAAAAAAAAGTAAAAATTTTGGTTAGTTTCAAATATCTCACGAAAAAATAATGCTATTGATTTCAAATGAAACTTAATGTACTCATTATAATGTCATATAGATTTGTTGGAAAAAAATGAACATACCGTTATTTTTTTTTAAATAAAAACAACTTGTGAAAATTTCAAAAAAAAACAGTTTACAGTTTTTTTTACAAAAAATAAAAAACTATAAAACATTCTATTGAAAATTGGTAAAAATTGTTTTTCGACTCAAATTTCTCGAGAACTAGTAGTGATATTGACTTCTAATTTAGTTTATTTTATACATACATAGTATGATTTTGTACAATTGGTAAAATGTTGACAAAAATAGTTTTTTTTTTAAATAAAAAAAACTATTAAAAATTCTAGTAAAAACTAGTTAAAATTGTATTTCAAGTATGTTGTTTTATACATCGATACCTTCCCGTAAAAATGTATACAAAGCGACATTTCTAAAATTGTTCAGGAAACGAAAAAAACGAAGAAAGTTCTAGTTGAATCATAGTGTGCTAAGAGACAATTTTGGTTAAACTAAGTGACATCTAACAAAATTTTTTGTTGCTCACGACAATGAGATCTTTATTAATGTCGCTTATTGTCGGTTATTTGAAAAAAAAAAAAACTAAATATAAAGTTTTCAAGACCACAAATGGGAAGTTATCAGTGTGGGTCGCAACCAGCCTCTTTTTTTATACAAACCATCTACATATTAATACCAGCCAAACGCGAGTTTATCGGCCACACAGACTTAACAAATTTTCTTTTATATATAAGATATCGAGAATTTAAGAAAAGTCTTAATTTGGTGTACCGTAACCCTTGTTAACGGTAATTGCGATATTAGTAACAATGATAAGACATTTTGGTTAGGCCTTTATTTTTAGAGGCTATCTTATTACGGTCTTGAGATATCGAGCTTATAGCATGTTCCAATATGCCTGCCAATGCTAATTTTTTGACTTTGGGCTCAATTTTCTCCAGAAAATGCATGAATAACGTTTTGATATATTTTTTAATGAACGTAACAATCACCCATATTCTGAAACTCGTATTTATGACTACATTCGACTTCACTTGTACTAATATTGGGAAACGCAAAACATCGCATACGACTATTCATATTTTATCGTTATTCCGAATCTCGTATTCGATTTACTTGAAGTCGTATTTGTGTGCTTTATTGCTCGTGTTAAATTTTCTAAACGAGACTTGTTTTTTTTCGATAAAAATGGACAAAAAATTAATGTAAGTACAATGGTACCTCTTTGCACAATGGTTAGTGCGTTAAACTGTTATGCGGAAGGTCTGGAGTTCCATTCTCAGCCGCAGCAAAAAGTTTTTCAGGAGTGTACTGCCTCTTTCAAGGAATTGATAAATCCTCTAAGAGTATATCTCTTGTCTTGGAAATTGCTGCACATTAGCGGTTCGGAATCGGCAGAAAATTGTAGGACCCCTCCGTTCCTGGTAACACGCATACAGGAATAGTTGAGAATTGTGAGTCACTATAGGTCCTAGTTCACTTCGAGCTGTTGCACCACCAAATTTTTTAAAGTGCATTTTTTATTGGTTTATTTATTTGGACTCAACTTTATTAACGCATTCATATTTAGTAAAATAATAAATCTTTCTCAATTTGAGGCATTGGTTTGTGCATTGGAAGAAAATTTGGAGGTAGCAAGGGGCCATAGGAAGAGTGGAGAACTCAAAGCAAATATTTAACAGTTTTGGGCGGACCTTTCGGTAAAACTAAATAGCCTTGGGCCACCCATCCGAAATGGTCCAGCTTGTCTTAAAGTAAGAAATATTTAATCAGTGACTGTAAAATTGTAATACATGCCTCTTTAGGTCTGCAATGATCAAAAGTAATTAGTTAAAACAGAAACTGCATCACAACAAGCAGCAATTTAAAGGCACAGGCGAGGCGTAGTGAAATTACAACCATATCCTAGAGCAAATTTGAGGAGCGCATTGCTAACATTTTAAATTTAAATTGTTAATCCCCAAGGATCAAACATTGGAGTTTTTCAGCCTCCTCCTGTAGTCGAGACGATAAATACTGAAGATGAAACTGACATAGTCCAAGAACATAACGAGAATTCACAAGCCAGTAACACCACTCGTACAAATAAAAAAGAAAAAGAAAAAACAAATCAAATAGAAGAAGAGCTACTTCAAATCAATGGAGCTCTTAAGAATTTTATTATAAACAAAATAATTTAATTGAAAAAACAACAAACGACTTTTTCAATTCAAATTTATTGATTTTGAAAATTACCTACGGGCGAAAATATACGTTGTTTTTTTAAGCTTCTCGTACGCAACGTATACGACTTGAAGAATAACGAGACAAAATACGACTTGTGGAATATGAGTGAATAATAAAAATAGAACTCAATGAAAAGTTTGCGGAAAACCCCATAGATTTTAGAAGAAACCTGGAACATGTACCTATAATTAAAAAAAAGAGATTTTTTCGCAAAGCGGTTTTAAACCGTGCTCGTTTATTATTATTAGACCGAGAGGCCACAGCAATTTTTGGGTGTGATTGATAACAAAAAATAATTAATTATATATGTATATCTTTAATGATTCCTACCACCAAGATTTAAATTAACAGATATTTTTAAGACATTTCCTGCAAATATTTAAATAATTTTCAAACGAGACATTAAAAAATCCTACCATTTTAAGAAAACAACATTTACATATATATATATTCTATTCACCAAAGCATACAGGACGACAAAATAACACACAACACAATTTTCATTGTTCCTTTGAGCGAGCTGCACAAGGAGGCAAGAGCACACAAGCAAAATGGTGCCGATACACCAAGAGCGCAACGCACGGAAGTCGAACATCCTTCGTTATAGCACATCCTGCTCTATTTCGTTTCTGAGCTGAACTTGTACCACTAACCTACATTTTGTCCATCCTAGCACTCAACATTGCCGAAATGCATGCATATTGCATATTACACCAACAGCAACAACAGAAAAGAAACGATGTACGGAGAACCAGGAGCAATGGCAAATTGCACTGTACGTATACTAGGAGTAATGTTGTGTATTGCAGTGTTGTGTGTGTTGAATTATTTTGTTATTCGGAAAAGGGATGTAGAGCGAGAGCACGCACATGCGTATAGATAGAAAAAAAAATATTCTCTTAAAAAGTGCTCTTAGAATTTAAAAAGGTAATTCACCAACGTTGAGAAAATTAAGGGAAAATAGAGTGGATACGATATTAATGTCCTGGAAATAATGTTGCAAGCGATTTCCAGAAAAGCAACTAATATCACAGTATCTATAGTATTATCACCAAGGAAAGCGATTGGGGAGCCACCTATGGAGGCTGACGTAGAATGCCTAGTTGAGTCTTTTTATTGTTGCGTGAAAATATAGGAAAGATACAGAAAACATAATGACAGAGAAGAATATGTAAGTTTTTTTTTTACTTTCTAAGTAGTAACAGATGTGATTTCGCAAGCAATAATGTATTATTTAGAACAAAAATTGAAACTCATTGTAGCGGTTTCTTAATAAAATAAGCTTTTATATTAAAAAATTTAAAAACATTTTTAACAAAAAATTTTGGTATACCAAGCTTAAGCTTTTATTTTTGAAGAAATAAAAGTTAAATTTGAAAAAAAAAATATTGGCCGACATCGAATCTTCCAAAAAAAAAAATATTTTTGTTTTTTTAATTCAAGAAATATTCTGTTTTTTTTTTTTTGTAAGTTTTGCAAACCATTGTTTTTCACTACTTTTGAAAACTTTTCTATAAAGTAAGAAACTAAAAATGCAAAAAAATGGTTCTCTGGTATGTACATGTACATGTACAGTCAGTAATATCAGACCAAAAACATAAATCTTAAAAAAAAGAGCCAAGTTCTTCTATACAAAAACCTCTGTCTAACAAGTCAGTCGTGAAAAGTACTGAGATCTAAAAGTACGCCAAGTTCTTACTTCATGAAGGTTTAATAATACCGAATATTTAAAGTAGAATAATATTGAAACGGCTACAATGTAATAGAGAAATTTTATTATTTAATGATTACTGACTTAAATTTGATGGGTTCACTGGTCAAGTTTTTAAGAGCATTCGAATTGGGCATAAAAAAACTTGCCAAGTAAGTCCATCAAATTTTAGTCAGTAATCATTAAATAATAAAATTTCTCTATTACATTGTAGCTGTTTTAATATTATTCTACTTTAAATATTCAGTATTAAACCTTCATGAAGTAAGAACTTGGCGTACTTTTAGATCTCAGTACTTTTCACGGCTGACTTGTTAGATAAAGGTTTTTGTATAGAAGAACTTGGCTCTTTTTTTAACATTTATGTTTTTGGTCTGATCTCACTCCTTTTTGCAAAGATTTTAACATTTTGCCTTCTCAAAATCTCGAAAGATACGGAAAGATAGAAGGGTGGACTCTACCTACTAAAATCAACTTAGTTTATAGCTCTCTATTTCTTTTGGTATATTTTCTTTTTGTTATTGGTTGTTTTGATTTGCTCTTCAATTATTTCTTCTTGTCCTGGCAAGATACATAACACTAACATACCTACCTTAACTACGGCAATCAGAAGTGCTCCATATAAATTAAACATTTTCTCAGAAAGCGGGTGGATACCAGGCCCCCCGAATAGAAAACCCCAATTTTTATTTTTGGTCCTTTATATGCAATTTGAGCCCTACCGTTCTACCAAATTTCATTGTTCTACTGCAATCGGAAGTGCGCCATGTATAATTTACATCAGTTCTGGGGAAGTGGGCGGATACCACTCCCCTGAATGGTAAACTTCAAATTTTATATTTTTTTCTTCGTATGCATTTTAAGTCCTACCACTTTACCAAATTTCATTGTTCTACTGCAATCGGGAGTGTGCCATTTATAATTTACATGAGAAAATGGGCGGATACCACGCACCTGAATGGAAAACCTCAAATTTTTATTTTTGTTCCTTTATATGTAATTTGAGTCCTATCGTTCTACCAAATTTTATAGTTCTACTGCAATCGGAAGTGTGCCATATATAATTTACATCACTTCTGAGGAAGTGGGCGGATACCACGTTCCTGAATGGAAAACCTCAAATTTTCAAGATTACGATGTCGGGAAGTGCTCCATAATTTTGATGATCTGTCAGTCAGTCAGTTACGGTTTTTGTGATTTTTGAGGCCTTATATCTCAGGAACCGCTTGTGCTAGAAAATTGAAATTTGGTGGGGCGCCTCCTGTGCCTGACTAGCTTAGCAAATAAATTTTAAGTTTCTGACTTCATTGGTACTGAAGATAGAGAGGGGTCAGAAACCGCCTGAGTTTGTTCCTGTAAAAAGGGTGTAGTGCCAGAATTTGGCTGGGCACTACCGTGCCCTTTGATCTTTATTTCAAAATTTTGTACAGATTGTAAAAAAATATCGAAAAAAAACGAAACATTTATCAAAATTCTAGGCGCAGTTTCCAAAAGAAATACGATTTTTGGTATTTTAGTTAAAATAAATAATTTTTTCACATCTTGAAGATTCTATTAAAAAACTTTTAGTTTTAAGAAAATCGAGCATGGGGTTTTGGAGATATTGAGTTTTGAAAACAAGACGTTCCAAATTTTTACTGGACTTAAGCATAAAAAAATTATCAAAATCGGTTGTACAGTTTTTGAGAAAATCATAAGAACAAAAATTGCTCTATGGGGGTACCATTTCGAGCACTACCTAGCATTACCTAAATTAATTTTTTTTTTTTTTTTTTTTTTTTCAAAAAAATATGTAGAACAGTTGAAAAAACATATTTTATTTTATTTCAAAAAAAAAACGTGTTCCCTATCATCGTTATGTCAACTTTGAACTAAATCGAGTTGGATTCTTTTTGAAACAATGTTTTTCTTTAAATCAAGCAAGTATAGAAAGGGTGGTCCAACCACAATGCACGATGTTAATTATTGTAAGTCACACGTTCAAGTCACGTCAAGTTTTTTGCCCAACTTAATTTGACATTTTTTTATTTCGTTATTTGACAAATTCAATCATTGAAAGGTAAACAATTGAGCAGCGCGTTAAGATTGTTGAAGCCTTTTACGAAAATCAAAATGCATTTCGTGCAATTCGTGATTTTTTTGGTCAGCATAATCGACCAAATGTGTCCACAATCGGTAGAATTGTGCCCAAATTTCAGCAAACCGGATCTCTAGGAAATGTGAAAATAACTATGTATGCTCGCCTAGTTCGTTCTGCGGAAAACATTGCTGTTGTTCGCGGTAGTGTAACAGAAGAGCCGTCAACATCGACTCGTCGTCGTGCCCAATAATTGAACATCTCACGAACATCAATGATGCGAATTTTGAATAAAAATGTGAATTTACACGCTTGCAAGGTTCAATTGACTCAAGAGCTGAGGCCTACTGACCATTTCAAGCATCGTCAATACGCCGAATGGTTGGTTGAACAAACAGAAGTAAATGGTGACTTAACAAAGAAAATCACCTTCAGCGACGGTTTATGGGCTGGCGGCGGCGTAATCGGGCCGTACTTCTTCGAAAATAAGGTCGGACAAGTATAGTTAAAAAAATATTATTTTGCTTAAAAGCTGTTCCACAGATTTAAAAAAAATTCATTTAGTTAAAGCTACATATAGGAAATGCTTGACAAAAAATTTCTACCATTTTGTGTTTTTGATTTTCTCAAAAACTGTACCACCGATTTTGATCAATTTTTTTTTGCTTAAGCTCCTCAAAAATTTGAATAGTATTGTGAATTCAAATTTCCAAAAAAAATTTGTTTGGATTTAAAAAAAAAAATTCAATTTTTTTTTTTCAAAACTCCATATTTCGAAATATTGCAAAAAAAAAATTATTCAGAAAATGTTAATGGAATTTCGATAATTGTTTTTTCTATATGAAGGTTTTTATACTACAAATTCTATATCCTACTGAAATAAATCAGCCAAGTAGAAGACTTAGCACTATTAATGGACTTGTTGAATTATTATTGATTCAAAATAGCTTTTTTTGGCCTTTAGTCCACAAAAATTGGCGTTTCGTCCGGGTGATCTCACATGGACTCATCATTTGACTGTGAGGACCTTGTCAATACGCTATTTTTGTTAAATTCAGTTCATCTTACATCGTTTTTTGACAAAAATCCAATGTGAACTATATCCATATATTTTGAATCAATAATTGTTTTTTCTTTCGATTCATTTTTGTAATCTTTAATTTATTAAAAAAAATTAAATTCAGATTTTACAGCTTGTACCTACCATAGAACCATTTTTTCTAATTTTGAATTTTTCATTATTGACATAACGGATCTTAATGAATTTTTTGTATAGAGATGCTTCCAAAAAATTTCAAAACTTAAAACAAAAAATATTTTTTGAATTTTTAGAAAAAAAGTCTTTTTTTTTTGGAAAATTCGATACCTCAAAAACTGCTCAGTATTTTTTTGGAAATTTAATTTTCATTCGTACAATAATAAAAACTTAAAGTTGGTGTGCCAAATTTGTTCTTAAAAATGTAACAGAAATTTTGTATATAAAAGCTTTTTTTTTAAAGAAACCACTACAAGCACTTATGATTTTTGTTCTAGCATAAATTCATATTTTCATATCATTTTGTTTTTATCTCTTATACCTATTAAAAGAATTTAAAAAATAATTTTATCCCTATGAACAGTTTTCTCTAGTAGGTATCATTTATTTTTTAAATTTTTAGTTCGATCCAGACATGCATTTTATTTGTAATACCACACCCGCTCACGAAGCATGTTTATATACAGTTGGAAAAATAAAATATATAAAGGTATCTTCTAAGGCATTAATTATAGGATATCCGCGATAAAAGCGAAAATATTTTGTCCAACTGCAACTATTATTATCTACTTCAACTAAATAAAAATGCAATTTTAATTTTTACTAATGAACACTTTTTGTGGATATTTAAAACTTTGCAGAACAAGATTTATCAACAGTCCTAATTTTTGTAGATTTAATACTTTTTTATCGTGATACTGAGACATTTTAAATGAACGAATAATTTAGGGACTTGCCGCCTCAAATGGTCCATCCGCTTGGTCCAATTTTGGTATACTATTTCTAACTTTTCGGCCGGTATCTCGTGAGTAAATTCTTCAATGTTGGCTTCCAGTGCGTCAATCGAATCGGGCTTGTCGCTTTAGAAATGAGCTTTAACCTAGCCCTACAAAAAATAATCTAGAGGCGTTAAATCGCACGATCTAGGCGGCCAATTGACCGGCCCAAACGTGAAATAAACTGTTCACCGAACTCGCCTCTCAATTGGTCCATTATTACGCGTTCTGTGTGGCATGTGGCACCGTCTTGTTGAATCCACATGTCATGCAAGTCAAGCCACCTTAATCCTTCCGCAAAATGTTCCACGTAGCGGAGTAACAGAGGTCCAATTGCTGCGAACGGCACCGCGGCCGGCGGCGCCGAATCGATAATTCACGGTCATCACTAAAACTGGCCGATACGGCTGCGATATTTTCCTCAGTTCGCAATCTACGTAAGCTTCCACCCCGATGAGTTGCACCTTGTCGTGGTGGGGTGGCTTACGTCTTTTTTCCGGCTTGCTGGGGATTAGACAACAAAGAAAACTCAAATAAGACCTTAAGTGTCACGGTCATACATAATTTAAAGCGATCGAGACATCTCTTTCGTTCGATGTATGCAGAGCAATCTATGGAATTGACGTAATAAAATAAAATAAGATTGCTAAATAATAAAGTTAAAATTTTGAAAGCGAAAGGACATCAGTTGCAGTTCAAGCTATGTCCGAAAAAATGTTGGTGCTATATCCTATCTCAGTTAATGGATCCCTGGTGCTGGTGTATAAAAATCTTGAACAATTAATGAGGGGATCACGGGCCAAGAAAAAAGGTAGTTGAGCGAAGGCATCTATTTTGCTGAGTCGTCTTGGTCAAAGCAATATTGCATTTTGATATCTATAAAATAGATACCTCGGGGATAGTGATTGTCTGAATCCCCCGCTAATTATAGCCCCCATGGAGTAAGGACCATGGAATCACTGTCACTGTGAAGGCCCTCTGTAAAGAGAACTCGAGGTGGCTGTGGTTATACCAATCAACATACGCGATTGGCTATTGTAACAGTAGTTGCAATAGATAGATAATACAATTAGATCCGAACCAAAGGTGGTACAGCCTACAAAGTACAAATTTGGAACAGTCTGGAGATGCCTGACTCGTACTCCGAAGACAAGACCAACGATGAAGCATTTAGTAGCGGTGTGGAGTTGGTTTGTTTAGGAATCCAGTCTTGCAGAGGCTGGAAGGGGGTCGCGTCCTTTCATCCAGATAAAAAGCAACTGGGACTATGTCCTGGGCTGTCAGTGCTTGGTAGGCGAAGTAGTGGGGTGAAGCCGGAAACGGCAGGTATGCACTATAAATCCTATTCAGTTCTACGTAAGCTTGTTGGTGGTAATAATTTACAAACGGTTCGATTCATGATTAAATTATAGACCAAACCGAAGATGTTTGACAGTGACAAAAAACTCGAAAAGCGAGTGAGCTGTCAAAACCAGTGTTGCCGAAAAGAAAATAGCAAAAAAATCACCCATTCGTAGACTCACAATCATCTAGTTTTCAGGTTTCCATTTAAAAATTAAAAAAGCAGAAAAAAAAAAAAACAGTTATACATAATGTATGTATTTATATAATCTCACAATTTGGAATAAATACAAAAAATTGAGTTTGAAATTAGTTTTTTTTTTTCAAAAACTTTTCACTGACGTTACTTTATGATAGAGTAGCCTTCAGCCTTAAAGAAAATATTGCAATATTTAATTGTAAGTATGAACATATATTAACTCTATTTTTAAATACTTTTTTGTCCATTTTAAATATTTTTTTTTTCTGAGAAAATTGCCCCACCCGCTGGGAGATAGAACCCCCCATCCTTTGGTAAAAAAAAAATGCTTGAATCGAACTATTCTACGAAAATCCGATATTCCTTGTCGCCTGAGTTATCGTACTCTCGGCCTTTCTTTCTCTATTTTCCTTTCCCTCGCATCGCTTATAACAATTTAAGTGTGGTTAAAACACCTTTAGCGGGTACACTATTCAAAAAATTTAATTAAAACAACTATTAATTCCTGAGTAATTAATATGAAAATAATACCGAGAAATATATCAAATACGATCCATGTTACATGACAGGATACTCAACCAGAACTTCAACTACATAACTCAATATTAGATATATGGATATATTTCTCGACTGAAAAGGTAAAGTATCTTAAGTCAATTTTGATGATTTTTCAGGAGAGCAAAAAAACACTTTAAAGCTGTATCCCAAAAAATCTTTCAAATATAGACTTTATTAAAGAAAGCATTTATATGTAAAATTTTATGATCTTTTTTTTAAAATTATTTTCGAAAAGATATTTTTAATATTTTGGTCGTTATGAGGAAAAATATGACTTAAGATAGTTTGGCTTTTCTATAAATTGAATTTTATATTAATTTCCAAAATCTTAAGTTGAGATAAGATATTTTGCCTTGCGTTTTCGAAGGACGTTTTTAATTCTTATGTCCATTTAAGATGAGTTGCGTGTGCAAAAGTGGAAAAATAGAGATTTAAGATGATATTTGGTGGTTTTTATTTAAGTCGTATATGAAAAAGTCACATTTGTTCTATAGAGCTTTAATAATAAAAAAAAATAATAACTAATAAAGACTTGAATTTCTTTAAAAAAAAGGCTATAAAATCACATTTGGTTCACAGAATAGAAACAGTTTAGCTTTGTTCAAATAATTTATTTAAAAAAATATTAAAATAAAATATAAAATAAATTATTAAATTATTTAAAAAAAATCATTGATGATTGTAAAAAATATTACATGAAAACATATTTTTAAAATTCAAATTAATAATAACAAAAAACTATTGGAAAAAATTTACCTAAGGGACCCAAGGGGAGATAGGAGAAATTGAAAATTGTTTTTACCTCCGAAACTAACGGTATCGCACCTGTAGTGTAAGATCTTATTTATCTCGAAAAGGGCTGAATAACATGTTATTAACGGTACCTGCCATAGAACCGTTTTTTTTTTTAAGTAAAACTTCTTTTCCGGCGTTGGGGGTAAAAAAAATGTCTATGCAGCTGTCAGTGACGTGTCAAAACGACACGCTATCAGTCAAAGACAGCGACATGTAAGGAAGTTTTACTTCTACCGCGCGTACGTCAGTATACACACAACCTTTTTCTTTTTATTTTCGACTTTCTCATTAACGGTTCTAACGATTTAAACCATTTTTTTTAACAGGAGCCCCCGAAGCTTAAAAAAATATTTTATATAAGAACATTCGCAAAAATATTTTTTGGATCTTTTGAAAAAAAATCTAATTTTGTTTTTGAAAAATCAATATCTTCAAAACAAGTGAAACTATTAATTTTTTAAATTATTTCCTAAAATCAATGGCACAAACTTCTAATTGAATTAGTACGACCGACCGACACGTTAAGATTGATTTAATATGAAACTAAGTTAAATCAACGATTTAGCAAATTTTATTCGAATATAGCATCATACTATACCCTTTTATTAAAGTTAAAATCATCGTAAGAATATCGTGTTTTTAAAAACTGCACAAAAGGTTTGTTTACTTAGTTTTTTGCACGAACTGTCAATGTTTTCGGTGTGTTCAGAAGGAATTTATTAAGAATTCCCTTAGTACGATACTAGTTGGAAAATGTTTTAAACTAAGAATGAGTTAGTAAACTACTTTAAAGTTAGCAAATTGTTAAGTAGTATCTTACAAAGGAATTAAAAATAATAGGTTGTTTGACATCAGTCTTTTTAGAACTATTCGCCAATACTACTACGTAATTACTTAAAATTGGTATCCCAAATTGTATTCTTGAAAAGCTTTGAAGAAATTTCTAGCATAAAAATTCTTTTAATAATAAAACTATTTTTGAGCTTTGTGTGAATAAATTCTTAGTTTTCTGGAAATCAGACGGCAATTTCATACATGTGAACATTTTTATCTCATTAAATCCATGTTTTTTTTTTATAAAATGTATTTTTAATCCCAAATTCGTGCAATTCAACTCTTTTTTGTTGTATACGTATTTGTTTCATTAATTTGTAATAATTTTTCAATCGCGTATGAAACAAAACTGTGTGAAACACTAAATGAAAAAATAAGCAAAACGGTCGCACGAAAGGCAATCTAGAAACAAAATACACTTAAAAATATCTTATGTCCTCGTTATTTTGGACTTTTTTTTAGGTTTGCAAACGGTAAAATATCCTATGACTACTTAGGGAGCGAAAAATTTCACTTTTAGATTTAAAAATTCATCTTATGTTCACATAATATGATTTGCGTTTTCACACTTTTTTGGAATTTTTTTAAGGATTTTATCTTATGTCGACTTAAGGATGACTTTTGTTCCTGTTTGCACGCGCGAAAATATCTTAAGTCAACTTAATATGATTTACGATTTCACAATAATAAAAAAGTCTTAAGCCAATATAATCTTAAGTCTATTTTAGGTTTTAAAATTAAGCAGAAAACACAATCTTATGTGGACTTAAGATATTTTACCGCGTGTAGAGATGTGTCTTTTGAACATAAGATGAAGTTGTTTTTGTCTATAAAAAAGGACAGGAGTGAGATAGAAGGAAGCCGATAACACAGAACTGTAGCCTTTTAGAATGACACTAAGGATCAACAAAAAAACGCGAAATATCTTAAGTCGACTTAAGATACTTTACCTTTTCAGTCGAGATTTATTTACAACAAATTCGCAGAATATCTATCTTTATTCTGACTCAATTTATTGCTTAAAAAATCCTCATTCAAACCCTCCAAGTGGGTGCCAGGTGGGCAATGATCACCACAGTAGTCCTGTGCGTTTTTGGCAGGATGGTGATTAGCTAAGGTTGAGTTGGGTCGCCGAATTGTTGTAACTCCTCAATAGTGCAACGTCCGGAAACCCAATTCAATCATAGTTTAGAGGTTCCTAATTTCAGTGGTGGTGTGAGCGTACTTTGTACGAAAACCGTGCCGAAGAATGAAAGGCTGGGGGATAAACCAGCCATTAACGAGCTCTTTCGGATGCTGTGGCAAGGTCCGTCATATTTTTGCCTTGCCCCGGTAAGCGGCTCTGCCGGGGCTGACCGTCTTTCCGCATTACTCGTGGGAATAAAATGAAAAAAAAGGAAACAAACAGGAAAATAATCAGAAAAATCAATCGAGCCAGGGCTGACAACGCGGTCGCATCTCCTGATAAGGCTGTCGAGTCAACTCAGAGGTGCGAACGGGTTGTCAACCCTGTGGTTGCTACTAGTGGCGGGAATCCTTTTCCCTCTACTAGCCGCAACCTCTACAAAAAGGAACTACCCGTCAGTGGTACAGCTGTGACGCTCGGCTGTCCCAAGGGCGGTGATTCCACATCACACCCCATCCCCGCTCCTGCTAGGACGTCGCAAGCGACCCCAAGAAGGGACACTCCATCCGGAGAGGCAAAATCTGCGACATGTGGAAATGACTCGAAGAATGAGGGCGCACCCCGATTGGTATCGATAGCGATTAACTCTGGAGGTGGATCCACAACTGTGTCACACGGACATAGTTCTGGGTCGACCAGAAAGAGGTCCATGAAGGCACAGGCCAGTCGAGATCAGCGTAATGCTGCGCGGATTCTGGCCGCAGTCGGTGTCATACCGGCGGCGAAGAGAACCCCGGAGCAAACGCGAAAACTCGAGTGGGCTAGTGGCTTCCTTAGCAGTAACAACAAATCGACCTGCAGCGACTCAACGTCAAAGCGCAATAGGTCTCTGGAGGGCGACAAGCCCGAAGCGAAAAGGCAGAAAGTGCATTCCAGCAGCACAATAGCCTTCAATAAAGATCTTTCTTTTAGAGACGCGCTCAAAGACAAGATTATAGTCGCAGTCATTGACAGGAGTCATGTGGATGGTAACATCTCTCATGATCAATGGGCAGACGTCAAGGCTCACCTTGGTTTCAGATTTCTATCTGTCATCGAGGAGAATCCGGGGCCTCTCCCAGACACAGTCGATGCAGGATGGTACCAAAATCGTATCAAACTCATCGCCTGTGGTGATCAGAGATCTTTCGATCTGTACAGGGCTGCTGTCAATGGCTTGCCAGAAGTCTGGCCGGGTGCCAAGCTCGAAGTTGTTACAAGGGAGAATATCCCTTGCCGACCAAGAGCACGTATAATGGTCCCGGCTCTACATAACTGCCCGGATATGATTTTGAAATTAATCAAAACCAGCAATCCAAGCCTGCCTACTCACGACTGGAAAGTCCCAAAGGTTGAGAAGGAGACAGTGGGTCGCTATAGATCAGCTCTCTTGGTGATCAATAGGGAATCGCTAGCTCCACTGGCCGCGACCGAAGGCGTGATTAGGTATGGTTTCGACGAAGTCACAGTTCGCATCTATAAAAAAGATGAAGATTCGCTTAACGCGCCCCCCACAGAAGCCCCTTCAGCGGAAGGAAACGCTTCACAACCCCAAATAATGGAGGTCGATGCAACACCACACGAGGAACCACCGATCTCCAAAGCCCCGAACAAGCCATCCGACGCGGAGGCTAATTCCATAGTCGACAGCAATTCCGACATGGATACTGAAGACTCGACCTTAGGCAACACTCTGAGTGAGGAAATCCTACTTCATTCCTCCTCAGACGATGAAAACGCCGACAAAACAGTGGTGGAGGTTGATCTGGCTAAAAGTAGCAATGCTGCGATTAGTTCAGATTAATCTCCATCACGCCATCATGGCCACGAATAACCTGGTACTCCGACTGCATAGCAACAAAGAGGACATCGTCTTGATACAGGAGCCGTGGGTCTCTAACTCCATCATCAGGGGCCTCAGGACTCCTGGTTATACTCTATTATATGCATCGGAGAAAGGTGAACCAAGGTCATGCATATTAGTAAAAAAAGACTTAAATGTATTTTTACTCCCCAATTACAGCGACAAGGACACTACCACCGCTGTCCTAACAACGGATAAAGCCACCTACTGGCTCATATCCTCCTACCTTGGCCACGACAGCCCAGTTCCAGGAAACACCTTAAGGAAGGCAATTGCGGACGCGCAATCGAAGAAAGTGGGTCTCCTAATCGGTATGGACGCTAACGCCCATCACACGGTATGGGGTAGCTCTGACATAAATGAGAGAGGTGAGTCCTTATTTGATTACATACTAAGCACTAATCTACTCATTAATAATATTGGTAATGAACCTACATTTGTAACCAAGAACAGGAAAGAGGTACTTGATATTACACTTACCTCTGACTCGATCCATAACCTGATTTCAAACTGGTATGTCTCAAAAGAGAATTCCTACTCTGATCACAGATACATTCAGTTTGATCTCAGTGATGTGGCAAATATATCTACGGGATTTCGCAATCACCGTAACACTAACTGGGAACGATATAGGGAGGTACTCGCACAACTGCTTGACCACAACCTTCTTAAAAGCTCCTCCACCAAAGATGAACTAGACCTCTCGGTAAATCATCTCACCGAAGCCCTTAACGAATCAATGAGGACTTCATGCCCTATTACCATTATAAAGGGTAAAAAGAAACCTCATTGGTGGCACAAAGATCTAGAACCATTCAGGAAGAGCTGTCGCAAACTCTTCAATAGATCTAAATACACTAGATCCCCCTCTGATTGGGACTTATATAAACAAGCTCTAAGGCAATATAAGAAAGAATTAAGGAAGAGCAAGAGGTCTTCTTGGAGAAACTTCTGTGGAAACATAGACAATACTTCAGAAGCCTCAAGACTCAGGAAAATTCTCTCAAAAAGTCCAACTATACCCAGTGCTTTAAAGACAGAAGCGGGCACATGGACTACCACAGATGAAGAATCTCTTAATCTGTTATTAGACACCCATTTTCCAGGTAGCTCTAACATACTTTACGACTCAACATCAGAGTCTCAAACCGCTACAAGCGACACAGTTGATCTAATAACGCGGGAAAAACTGCAATGGGCTGTAGACAGCTTTGATCCATATAAATCTCCAGGACCAGACGGAATCATACCGGCCGAATTACAAAAATGCTCTGACATGATCATTCCACCATTGGAAATCATTCTGACGAGCTGCGTAAGGTTGAGATATATTCCTAAAGCCTGGAGAATGGCAAAAGTAGTCTTCATTCCTAAAGCAGGGAAACCCTCTCACGTTAGCCCTAAAGATCTACGACCAATCAGCCTATCATCCTTCCTTCTTAAAACCTTGGAAAGATTGATTGAAATTCACATCAGACATAACTTAAAACCATGTCTCATTTCCACAGCTCAACATGCGTACTCTAAGGGAAAATCAGTAGAAACAGCACTTCATTCGCTGGTACGCGGTATTGAATATTCCCTCAAATACAAAGAATACAATCTAGTAGCTTTCCTAGATATCGAAGGAGCTTTCAACAACGTCAGCTACCAGGCGATCACAACAGCAATGAACAAGCTGGAATTAGAGAAACCACTCATTGATCTTATAAGTCTCATGCTCAAAAGCAGGACAATAACTTCCAGCATGAGAAGTTTTACTACCACCAGATCGGTGAATCGAGGTACCCCCCAAGGTGGGGTCCTTTCGCCTCTCTTATGGAACATGGTAGTAAACGAACTGCTAACATCAATGGAAGCAGAGGGTTTCAAGGTGATTGCCTATGCTGACGATGTTGCAATATCTGTATCTGGGAAACATCCCCAAGTTCTCTCAGAACTCCTATAAAATGCCTTAAACAGGCTAACAAAGTGGGCTAAGCAGTGTGGCTTGGACGTCAATCCACATAAAACAGAATTAGTACTCTTTACGAGAAGGTACAAAATTCCTCAGATTAACCCACCCAAAATTAAAGGAATACCATTAAGCTTTTCCGACCAAGCCAAATATTTAGGCCTCATTTTAGACAAAAAACTAAATTGGAAGGCAAATATTGATGAAAGAGTAAAAAAGGCTACCGTAGCGCTTTTCACTTGTAAAAAGGCAATAGGATCGAAATGGGGCTTCTCCCCAAAAATAACCCATTGGCTATACACCTCGGTTATTAGACCGATACTCATTTATGGAGTTGTCGTATGGTGGACCGCACTGGACAAGATGGTAAATCTAAATAAACTCATCAAAGTCCAGCGGTCAGCAGGTATGTGCATCACAGGAGCACTTCGCTCGACACCAACTGCAGCCCTGGAAGTGCTTTTAAACCTAACACCTCTTGACATCTTCTCCAAAATGGTGGCAGCCAACTCATGCGTGAGACTTAGAGCCACCTCTCAATGGATCAGTAACAATACTGGTCATACAACCATCTTAGACAACTTCAGATCTATCCCAGATCGCTTAGACTATACCACCCCAAAAATGGTATTCGATAACAACTTCCTGGTTTCCATCCCTTCAAGATCGTCTTGGGAAGAAGAGAGACCCCTGGAAGACAATGCTGTACACTTCTATACAGACGGTTCTAAGACCGATTACGGCGTTGGAAGTGGCATCTATTCAAAACAACTAAATCTCAGTCTTTCATACAGACTTCCCAATCAATGTAGTGTATTCCAGGCAGAAGTAATGGCGATTAAAGAGGCACTATCCTGGCTCAGGGAAAACGTTATATCTTGCAAGGATATACGGATCTTCTCGGACAGCCAAGCCGCCCTCAAATCTCTCGCGTCTGTCTCCACTAACTCTCAATTGGTCCACGATTGTCGATCATCTCTGAATGAGATGACAGAACAGTTTAATATTCACCTTATTTGGGTGCCGGGCCACAGAGACATTCCGGGAAATTGCAAGGCCGATGAGCTCGCCAAAAACGGAACACTTCTGCCTACTGTTAGACAAAAACATAACATAGGAACACCACTTGCTACATGCAAACATCTTCTCAAACAATATGCTCTAGAATCAACAAATGCTAGATGGTCACAGGGTACCACCTGCCTGGCAACTAAACAAATATGGCCAAGCATAGACCTAAAACGGTCAAAAGGTTTGATCTCCCTGAGCAGACAAAATATAAGCTCTACAATAGGAGTTATAACAGGACACTGCCTCATAGGTAGACATGCTTTGAGGCTAGGAGTCTACACAAATGACTTCTGTAGAAGCTGCATGGACGAGGAGGAAGAGGAAACAGTCCAACACCTTCTATGTACATGTCCAGCACTCTCCAATAGAAGGAATAATTATCTCGGTAATCCCTTCTTCGATAATACCAGTGAACTGGCAACAATCGACACAAAATGTCTCTCTAACTTTATTAAAAGCACGAAATGGTTTGTTTAAATTCATTACTCTCCCATGAGTAACCTCTTTAGTGGTATCACAACGGACCCTTGAGGTCTAAGTGAGTCAACAACAGCTAGACAGCCACTCCAACCTAACCTAACCTATTGCTTAGAGCTATGTAAGTAAATGGCCTCCCCTCATGAAATAAATATCTATTCAGTAGTTCCTTTTGTCGTCCTCATAATATTCTAACACTCAAATTGAAATATATCTACACATCACTCATTTGCATTCTTTAATTAAATATAAAAAAAAAAAGAAAATAGCTACATTAAAATTCATGGTAGACCTTTGATTTAAGCAAAAACAAAATAATAATATTGTATTTGCTAAAATACGAGTATCACATCCTTTGCATACCAAATTTCTGCAAAAAAGTCATCTTTCTAAACATTTTGTGAGCGTAACTTTGATCAGATATTAGCATGGATGTTAGTTGATTTGTTTCATAACAACACACAACTCTACGCCAATGTACATATGTATTTGAGCACATACACATGTACTATGGTTATCACCCATCACCCCAAGAATACTCTTAGCCGGTCCCGGCAGCATCAAAATAGGGACATTGAAAAAGCCATAACTCAACTCATGCTAACAAAATGTGTGGAATGAGTAATAGAATGTGAACGGAACGTGAAAACATCGAAAATCCACTGAAAATAAATTTGGACGTCGAGGAATTTATCTAGAACATGAAGCTACAACATGAATTAACACAGACACAAAAAAACACCCCAACAAAAATATATATTATATACAAAATTCTCTTTACATCATTTGGAATGGAAATTAAATATGTATAAATGGGAATGAAACAATTTTTTATCAGATGGAATTTGTTTCGGGGCCTAGGACGTGATTTTTAACATTCTTAAATATTTAGTTGGTAGATGTTCCTCCAGGGGTCTTTTGTGGTTTACTATAATAATTGTTATCAAATCAACTACGCAGAGTTCTTTAATGTACAGAATCGATTTTGATTAAATTCAGATTTGGAAACCATCAAAAGCAGGGAGAGGTTTGTTAAACGCAGTTATCAATTATTTAAGCTTATAAAACATTCCTTGGAGAACTCTAGCAAAAAAGACTGCAAACAAATATTAAAGATAGCAAAATGCAAAATGCCATGTCACATGAGACAGTTGTTTTACTTGTTACTTTTACTTTACTTGTTGATATTTTTTCAATTGATACTTTTTGTATGTTTAATTTTAGAAAGGAAAAATTATTAATCAATTAGTTAAAAAATATAAAAACAAAATTTAAGTTGAAGAATTTATTTTCTTCGACGAAGAAAGAAAGGGTGAGTTTTTTTTATACAGTCTATGTCTCTACCAGATGGACTTTCGACATGGTCCTTCGAGCCAGATAAAATCAGTGAACCTATGGTCCTATGCGGATAGTGCTAGTTGACGCGTCGGTTTTGATTTGTCTTAATATGGTTTACTTATATGTAGCTTTCTTTGGTGTACCACAATGCTTATGAAATTTCAATTTTTTTAGAAACTAAAGGGGCAACGTAGATTAATACTTGATAACGCAGTTTTTTCTCCACCATAAAAGAGTAATCAATTCAACAAGAGTTGGAAAGACATGAAATAACAGACAGCAGCG
Organism: Chrysotoxum bicinctum; assembly: GCA_911387755.1. Lineage (NCBI taxonomy): Eukaryota > Metazoa > Arthropoda > Insecta > Diptera > Syrphidae > Chrysotoxum > Chrysotoxum bicinctum. The sequence goes on along the minus strand of OU426988.1, from coordinate 27,782,569 downwards.
TTGGGAACCGAAGCAGCAAAGCATTTACAATCGTGTTATGGAATCTGGCATAGAAGATACTTTAATAGGGTATGTGCTGGGCCGTGCGTCGGCTCCCTTCAATGAATCTGAACAAGGCCAGAATGATAACAAGGCAAGATTGGCGTTAGATCTACAAAATCGTTGCTTCCATAAGCAAAATTGTACAGGTATGAAGTCAAATTATCAGCTCTTCGTCGAATGTCGAATTTTACACACCAAACGGAGTTCTTTGACATGGTTAGCATGCAATTCAGGCTAGAGCTAGTGATGCTGGATAACTGTTGGAAGGAGTACAACAACGCGTGTAACCTGTCAATAGGAAAAAAGTCATTTGGACCAAGTGGACACCTTTGTGTGATTATACAAATCTAACACATGCGCAGCGCTTAAGGAATTTATTGGCTGCTTTGAAAGGCATGGCTATGTCGGTTTATAGAAAATTTTAAGCTTCGCGAGGTACTATAAGGCAAGTTATGCACTCGTAAGAAAAATTGAACTCGAGATTTTGATCTCAAAGTTGACATTACGATGATAGCGAAGACTAAAAAAGTGGGTCTCGCAATTCTGTCTGTCTGTCTGTCTGTTCGATTACAGCCTAAAGGGCTCGGCCGATTTTCTTTTTTTGGATTTAAAAAAAAAACTTCAAATTTTTTTTTTTCAAAACTCAATATTTCGAAAACCCAATGCTAGATTTTTTTTTTTAATTTGATAAATAAAAGTTTCTCAATATAATTTACAAGATTTGAGAAAAAAAAAAATATTTTACCTAAAAATAAAGGTACCCACCATACAAATGTCAAAAATTTTTAAAAAATGGTATTCAAAAATCGTATTTTTTTCGAAAACGGCTCCTAGAATTTTGATAATTTTTTTTTCTTTCAATTAATTTGTATGATCTCTAATTTTATAAAAAAAATTTACAATTAAGATATTACAGCTTGTACCTACCATAGAACCGTTTTTTTGAATTTCTCATTATCCACATAACGGATCTTAATGCAATTTTTTATAGAGAAGCTTCTAAAAAGTCTTAAACACATTGCATTTCAAAACTTTAAAATAAATATTTTTTGAATTTTTGAAAAAAAACAAAATCTATTTTTTCTTTTTTTGATATCTCAGAAACGGCTCAATATTTTTTTTTTTTGTAAATTTAATTTTTATTCGAACAATAATAAAAACTTTAAATTGGCGTCCCAAAATTTTTTCTTAAAAATCTTGTATATAAAAGCTTTTTTTAAGAAACCACTACAACGACTTAAAATTTTTGTTCTTGCATAAATTCATATTTGCATAGATAACATTCTGTTTTTGTCTCTTACTACTAAAAGAATTTAAAAAATTAATTTTATCCTTATGAACAGTTTTCTTTAATAACATTCGTTTTTAAATTCCAAGTTTATTACATAGGAGCAAGTTTGTGCGACCCAGTCGTGTATTTTATTTTTAATTTTTCTGTTTTAAAAATGATGATTAGAGTCATTGGCAGCCCTAAGAAAATTTTCATCTTAAAATGTGAATAACTTTCGCATTAACAGAAAATTTGATTTTTTTTCTTAAGGTCAGGTTTACCTTTTTCTGGACCAAAAAATCGATTTTTTTTTTGCATTTTCTTGTAGTAAAGTATGTGTAGAATATATTTCCAAAACAGCTTAGTCGTATCTATTTTATGTTATTTTTTCCCGAAACCACGTTTTTCGAACTGGTCGCCAAGATTACTCAAAAACTACTCGATGGATCGCCTTTTTTCTTTTTTTTCTTTTAAAGCATATTAAAATTAGGGGAACCTGGACTACGATCAAGATGATCCGTAGATTTTTTTCATTTCTGCAGTACCTTAAAGAGCGAAAAAAAAAATCAAATGTCCACCATTTTGTTAATTTTTGATTATTATTGATGATTGTAGTTCAGGTTCCGCCTACACTCATATATTTTATAAAAAATTTTGGTTTTTTCATTTCCGTTCATTTTTGCAGGTGCTAGAGTGGCTACCATCTGGCAACCTTATTTGGGAGTGGTCACTTTACCGGACATGACATTAATTACTGTCACGATATTTGGGCATATTAAAAATGTTTTTTTGTACTACTTATTGTAATAGGAACAAGTAGCAAAAGCTCCCAGTTGATTATTTATTTCCATGTACGAAAAAAAAAATTCCCAAAAAAACTGCAGTTTTAGCTAAGAAAAAGGTAAACCTCCCCTTAAACAATAACTTCATTTTGTTTTTTTTTTTAAAAATATAATATTAAAAAATGTGAGTTAGAAAAAGCTTTCCAAAAACTACAATTATTGGCACAAGACTACAATTATTGACACCCATCAGGTGTACAATTATTGGCACCCCTAAAATTATAGAAAAACATGTTAAAGCAGGGGCCCTTGCATGTAACTTGATACGATCGAGAACAGGCAGTTCTTTCTTATGATCAGCCGATTGTTTTCGATTCGATTGAATCAAATAAGGAACTCCGTATACTCGATTACATCGACTAGACTCTATTGTATCAAGTTACGTGCTGGCACCCCAGTTACTGGTCCTGGCGAGTTTTTGTAAAGCAAAATAAAAAAAGAGGCTGGGTGCGACCCACACTGATAACTTCCCATTTGTGGTCTTAAAAACTTTATATTTAGTTTTTTTTTTTCAAATAACCAAATTTTTGATGAGGAAATATACTATATGTTAAGGGCCACGTTTTGCCCTGGGTTTCACCAACTTATTATGCATGAAAAGGAAACTAGAGTACAAATAATAAAATTTATCAACTGCCATGTTTTCTCATGTTGCCCCCTGAAATTTGTATTATCCGCCAAAAAAATGATGCTAAGCGACATTAATAAAGATCTCATTGTCGTGAGCAACAAAAAATTTTGTTAGATGCCACTTAGTTTAACCAAAATTGTCTCTTAGCACACTATGATTCAACTAGAACTTTCTTCGTTTTTTTTCGTTTCCTGAACAATTTTAGAAAAGTCGCTTAGTATACATTCTTACGGGAAGGTATATCGATGTATAAAACAACATACTTTAGAAGGCACTATCGGTGTTCATTCCCAAGAAATTCGACTTGAAATACAATTTTAACTAGTTTTCACTAGAATTTTTAATAGTTTTTTTTAAATAAAAAAATTCAATATTTGTCAGCATTTTACCAATTGTACAAAATTATACTATGTATAAAATAAACTAAATTAGAAATCAATATCACTACTAGTTCTCGAGAAATTTGAGCCGAAACACAATTTTTACCAATTTTCAATACAATTTTATATAGTTTTTTTCATTTTTTTGTAAAAAAACTGTTAACTGTTAACTGTTGTAACGTACGAACGTACGAACGTACGTACACACACACACACAGACATCTTTCTAAAAATGATTGATATAGCCTCAAGGGACCTTGAAACGTCGAGAAATGTCAAAAATTTCAATTTGACAAATCGGACCGATTACAATAACTCCTTTTAACTGTTTTTCATGGCATTTTTGGAACTGAAAATTGTAACGGTCAGCTGATATAGTTATTGGCACTCTAAAAAGGATAATTATTGGCAGTGCCAACAATTGTATCCAAATAGAATGAAAAATTGGCATTTCCATGCCAATAATTGTGGCCCTACCAATTACTGACACCACTTTTTATTAAAATTTAACAATTTTCTTAATAGCAAACTGTTTAAAACGTAAACTTTGATATATTTTTGAATTGGATACAGTTTAAGAATAAACAAACATTTATTTCCTCGGGTAAATAGATTTTATTAAAACCATTTTTGACTGAAGGGGTGCCAATAGTTGGTCCAAAATAAGGGGGTACCAATAATTGTATCCATTACGCTGTTTTCCTAGTCAAACTCTCTGGTCATCCTCAGAAACTTGTTGCTATCATTGTTGCACTTTTTTCTTCTCTTTACCGGATTAAAAAAAAAAAAACAATATTTATCGAATTATTACTTATTAACGCGAATTAAAATTACCGCGAATAATTTATTTAAAATGCCAATTGAAATCGCACTTGCGCACCAAAGTAAAATACCCGATTGACAATGACAACACGAACGAAAGGTAAAGAGAATCACGAAACAAGGCAACTGTAGCTCGTTAACAAAAGCTACCACCACGACTGCTTAGCTGGGCTGGGTTCTTGTAAGAATTTTTTTTTTTTCGAATTAAAAAGATGTTAGATTAGAAAAAAAACTAATCAAACGCAAAGAAGCTTTTATTACAAGTACAGTGGGCACTAGTAGTAATAAAAATGGGCGCCAGGAATTTTTTTTTTAATACAGAAAATTCCAAAACTAATTTAAACGGTTCGAATGAAAAAAGTATAAGCAATAGTTTTATATATATAGGTTTATTTTTGGGAAACCATGGGATAGAAGATCCCTGGATTAAAACCCAAATTTTTTTTGAATAAAAAGAAGTACAAAGACAAAGTTCAATTTAAAATGGCCGTTTGGCTGAGTCGCAAATTTTAAACATTGAAATTAAGAACAAGATAAAATTAATTGAAAGAAAATGGGTTTTCACAACACCGACGCGCGTCCCGACAATTTTTGGGAAGACCCGAACAACAATAAATAACTAGAAATATATATATTTCAGGACTACGAATACATATATATTTCTATTTAACAGTAAGCCCAAACTACTTATCTTGTTAACTCTCCTTCCTTCTAACTCCTTTTTCTCCTTTTCCTATCACACCTCGAATCCCGATTACTTTCTTCAAATTTCCTCCTTTTTTTTTGTCTCCAACGATTAATTCTCTTCTCCTTTGTAACGGATTTATCAGATCTTCTCAATTGGCATCAAAGGATGTTACGTGTTATTGTTTCCTCATGATCACAGGATTCCCCGAGGTAACTTAAAATTGCCAAAAGAGTGGTCTAGCTAGCTTGGTACGGCTCGGCATGCTTGATCACCTTTGGCCAGCTCGTCAGTGGGAGTGGGAACTTGCACCAGCCGCTAAACAACCGCACATTATTCATGCCGAATTATAAAAAAAAAGCACTCAAAAACGAAACTGTGTAAAAGATAATTTAATTAGAATTAAAATTTGTTTTTATGATTCCTTTGGGTGTTATTAAAGGAACCGGAGTGTAGCCCTCCCACTGTTTTGTACAATAAAAACTCCTTGGTTATTGATCCACTCCAACCTTTCATTCAATAACCCCTAATTCGAAGTCACACTAAAATTATTTTGAACTAACGAATTCCATTTAATGTTGCTTCACAGTACTGTATAGCCCCTTCCATTCTTAATCCACAAAACAAAAATATAAATTAGGAACAAATGGTATCTTTTGTAAATTCCATTAAAGGTAAAACTTTATTCATGTTCTAAATGATCAAAAATAGTAAATAGAAAAAATCGTCGTCTCATCAAGGGTAAAATACAACAAAGACAAAATATAATGATTACTTAAATATCAATTAATTACCAAGTCTCAATAATTAATCATTGGTATCAAAAAATAAATTCACCAAAAAATATTGCGCTTGAATCTAATCATAGACACCGTAGTTTGCCTTACAAGAAGCTTGAGTGAAAAGAACGCATAAAATTATATAATACTGGGCCTTGATCTCGCCGCCTCTATGTATTGTGAGAGCCGATTCTTCACAAATGTTATATTCTTAACACATACACTTTCTTTTCACTCTCACTCAATGTAAACAATGAACCAACGAGTATCTTTAAGAAAAACCGATTATATCAGAATATCTTTGAATTATTAAAAATTATCAAAAAGTATTATCGTTCACGCATTACACTAATCAATTAAAAAAAAACAATAAAAAACAATCACTTACCCAGCTCCAAGGATGGTGTGCACAGCATCGTTGCAGTTGGCTTTGAGCTTAATTTCAGCTGTGTATACTATAATTGTAAACTATGTTTTTCTTTCTTTTTCCTTTTATGATCGGTGCGTAGCAAGAACGATTCCACCTGTTTTTAAGTTGGTAAATGATATTTGGTTCTATTCTTTTTTTCCCTTTTTTTTTTTTTTGATGAATTTATATTTCAATGGTTGAAATGATACTTTTATTTAATTGAAAATGATGATGACGATTAGTTTTATATTAAGTTAACCGATTAATTTTAAGTTGTTTGGTTTTGCTTATTCCCTTAGGAAGAGTTGGGTGATCGCAGCCGTCGCTACGATCAGCAGCGATCATAAGCTGCGGTCGTCGGTCTTGGTAGTTGGAGTTGGTGGAGATTTTAATACGGGCAGGGTCAAGTGGGCTCTAGTGGCGATTGGACGAGTCAGGTGATGTAGAGCACACCTGACTCGATCGATGGAAAAAAATTAGCTCTTTTTCTTGAGTGATCGAGTGATTTATTCGGTGGATGTTGGTTGGTTAGCCCTTTGGGAATTATAACAATGAAATTTTCATGTGATTTTATGAATTTTAATAAAAAAATTCTGATTGTTACCTTATATGCATGGATCCGGAATTAATTTCCTAAATGAACTTAGGGTGCTTTCTAGCTCGTGAATTAGGTCTATTCTTTCGCGTGGAGTTCACTATTCAAGGGTTCTTTTTCTAGATTAGCTTTCGCTAGTTGATAAAATTTGTTTTATTTTTTATATTTAATGTATAATGAATTTTTACCTTGCTCTCTGCGAGGCAATGGCCTCGTGCAGATCGTAATTAATTTCTTTTTCCCAAATAAATGGTAGTCTTTGACTTTGATTTCTCAATGTTTTTGGTTTTTATTAAAGTTCACTTTATTTTTTTTTTTGTAAATTATGAATTATTAATGATTCAAAAAAATCAAAATCCCTTGAGGAAATTAAAAAGAAAAAAAGTATTGAACTTTGAAAGATGAGAGAGCTGACTTGTGCGATTGACGATTCAAGAAGAAAGAAAAAGATCATCGGAAATAAAGCGTGGCAAACGTCAGTGAAAGGATGTTCGAAACATTGAACGAAACTTTGTACGGCGATCAAGGGAAATAATTCTTCGTTGTTAATTTGATTCTACGTAAGGAATTCGAATAAAATAAATAAATCCACTGTGGAATTTGGCTTAAGTTTTTTTTGTGGACATTATTTTAAGGGCCATTTTATTCACAACATTTTGTTTTCTTGTCATCAATGACATGAAAATGAAATGGAAAGAAATGGGCCACGAACTAAGAATTAAGGTCGTATGTCTTTTGCATGCGTAATTCCAAGAGACGTTCCCTGTAGATCTTCGAGCTCGTACATATTATTACTAACGATCCTTTTGATCTTCCCCTGAATAAACTTTGGACAAAGCTTGGCGTTGCGTTTTTTTAATTTTGTCGCTTAAAACAAAATTGCGTTTGAAGACAATTTGGCCAACGCTGAATCTGTATGCCTTACTTCGAGTATTATAGGCTCGCTCATAAACTTTATGAGCTTGTGCCAAGGATTCTTTAACCCGGCTATGTATGAGGTTCATTTTCATAGCCTTTGGGATGACGTTGAGCTCAGAATTATTAAGGGCATTTAAATTCCTTAGCAAGGTGTAATCTGAACCATGTTCTAATTTGGATTGTCCAAATAAGGCTTCGTGTGGCGAGGTACCTATGGCAGAATGAATACTTGTTCTCAATGAACTCAAAATTGATGTCAAGTGTCTGTCCCAGTTAGTTTGGTCTGAGCCAATGTATGATCTAATGGCAGCTAAGATCGATCGATTCGCACGTTCGCTGGCGTTGGCTTGTGGTGAGTAGGCTGCTGTTCGGATGTGTTTTGTTCCGTGAACTTCTAAAAATTTCGAAAATTCTTTCCCTACGAACTGTTTCCCATTGTCAGAGAGAAGTGAC